>CM023623.1:12814352-12929352 GCA_013358685.1 Antennarius maculatus
AAGGAAGGATTTCTGTTTAAAACAATGTAAACAGAAATTCAAGATTGCAGTTGAGCTGCCGTAAGAACCTTGAGACAAACCGTGCTTGCCTGCTCTTTTTAGTATTGCTGGCACTTAAAAATTATGTGAGTTTTTTGAAGTAAAACATTATAGAGAGAGCAGTGTTGAAAGTATTCTCTCTCTCTCTGTGTGTGTGTGTGTGTGTGTGTGTGTGTGTGTGTGTATGTGTGTGTGTCTGTGTGTGTGTGTGTGTGTGTGTGTGTGTGTGTGTGTGTGTGTGTGTGTGTGTGTGTGTGTGTGTGTGTGTGTGTGTGTGTGCATGTGTGTGTATTCCCTGGGTCTGGACAGGCTATCAGGGTTCTATCCATCTTTTGGAATGATCAATATTTATAAACCCCAGAGGACTTGTGGTATGAAGCATATAAACAAGCAACGGAGAAGAAGAGCCGGACAAATCACCAAGGAGACACATACATTGCAAAATATTAAAGTGCAAATGCGATGAAGCACATATATAAAATTGAAAGAAGATGAGGGACCAAGAGAGCCGTAGACACAGTGCAGTTGTTCACGTAGATAATCAATAATTGTCAGAAAACTTCATAATTACATAAAGAATATTGTAATTAGTGGATCAGAATAGCTCCCTGTGTGAGCAGCTTTAAGCAATTTACTCTGTGTGAAGTCAAGTGAAACAATGACTATTGATTATCATCACGACTCTGTATTTTATTACTGGTTCGATGACGCGACAGTGGTTATCAAATGAAATCAACGAAAGCAAACATTTCAGGGGCTGCTTGAAAATAATTTTCAATTTTTATGTGACTATATTAACTATCAGAAGTCCTGTTTTACTTTGAATTACTGACTCGAAAAAAGTAAACCTTAAAGTTTAGACTACAAATACTAGCTTATCAATTTTGTTGGCTCTCAACTGGGAACTTTTTTGTTTCTTACTTTCTGCCATAGATGTTTCTGTTTACAATCAGTCTTTGATGATTTGCATATACTGTATGTGTCCCTGCATGAAAAAGAGTGGGTGTGTTATTTAATGTAGGCATCAGATGAGTCACAGTTAAAGAGCCACACTATGAAAATGGTGAGGTGCAGAGGTGGAAATGGCTGGAATGCTCAAGAAAACCATTCTGGGAGTTGAAGTCACAAGGGAACTGTTTCAAGAAGGGGAAATCGTTTTATAGCTTACAGTTTTACGGTGTTTCTAAAGTGTATTCAATAAAACAAGATAATTTATTGTGCTGGAAAGCAGAGCAAGCTCATGTAGCCATTGAGGAGACTGAACACCGCTGCCCCCAAAGTGGCGGTTCTTTCACTCCACGCTGTCATCACTGGTAGCTACAGGTGATTTATTTTAAACTATATTTAACAGGGAAAAAGTCCCAATCTGAAATCTATCATCCCTTTTATAGTTGCATCCTACCCTAGACTAACAGAAATATGATTTATACTGACATACAAAATATACAGAAGAGTATTTTCCAAAAAAAAGTTTTTCACTAGAAGCTTTTTAGAAATTTATTGAAACTGATGGCGTCTGTATCTCATACAGTTTAGTTAGTGTAACCTCAAGTACGAATATTTTAATTGTTTATATAAGTCAGTTTGACCATTTTAATGACCACCAATATTTGCTAAATAGCCTTCTAGCATTTACTAGCCAGCTATCAATTTCATTTGGGTCATCATTTTGGTAAAGGAACTTCCTTGCTGCCTTAGTCAGAACCAGACAAAGAAATAGAGAAATTCACTTAAAATACTAATGTACAGACTAGTTTTGTTTAGAATGTAATAATGACAAAGTGCATAGATGTGGGTAGGGATGTGTGCTGAAAACAGCAAATAAACACACCATGGAGCTGAATTAATGAAGATGTGACATGATCAGAAAATAAGATGTTCGTGTATTTTTGCAAGTGCACACACACAGAGAGACTTGCTTACAGACACACACACACACACACACACACACACACACACACACACACACACACACACACACACACACACACACACACGTATGTAGGTAAGTATTCAGAGATCCTGCTTAAGTTTTTATATATTTAGGTGGAACACAAGCAATCCATGCAAGTATCAAGTGTCTGAATCACGCAGTCTATTATGCAGCAATACAAACTGGTAGGTGCTCACCTCACTCTCACTCCTCTCCTGCTTTATGCCTCTCCTACCCTGCAGGAATTTTCTGTCTTTGTTGTAGTTTCAAGCCACTGTCTGGGTCAAACCTATTGCAAATTACGTCTGTACTGTAATATGTGGTTAATCTGTTAATTCTGGCAATATATGCTATTATGACCAGATAATCATCATTGACAATCTGAGGTAAAATAATGAGAGAAAACCACTGTAATATCCCATCTCATTGGAGTATCACCAGTCCCAAAACTGTGAAAACACTACCTACACTGTGATGCAGGAGCTAGAAATTGGTAACAAATCATTTTTGCCTTTAGTCAACACTGGTGGGGATTTGTTCATCCACGCAATGTTTAATGTAAGGTGGAATCAATTAAATTTAAATAAGACATCCCTATTCACTCTAAAATATGCAGTTTCACTGTGAAACATGAAAGGTTGTCTCATTCTCAAATGGTATGCACAAACTCAGAGATAAAGTACACCTTTTTAATGTGTGTATTGTGTCCTCAGAGTAGGTGGAAATATGGTTTATAATTAACATGTCATAATCAATGTGGGGGAGTTTGACACCTTGTAATCACTGCATGGAGATTAGCACCCATAGCCCCAGGACACACACACTTATACACGCAGTTGGAGAAAAACATTTTAGAGATGCACAACTAGCCAAACACTTGAGTGCTCACACAGAGAACCACAAAAATAATAATGTGCACGTGTGTATAGTCATGCATGTGCACCTAGCTGCACAACTGCTCAGACTTGCATACATACCAGGATCACACACGTAGTACACACAGAGGGCCTGTTTAATATCATTTACATAATGAGAGCAGCCACAGTAATAGCTTTTCCTTTCTCTTATTATCATAATTTCACCCTGGGCGCCAAATGACAGAAAAATAGAGAATGAGAAAGAGAGATGGAGAAAGAGAAACACAGCAGTGGTGTCTCGTCCTTGTTACCCTGAAACAACTCAGCCTCAAAGTCAAGGCCAACTGCCCCTCCTGCCTTCCAGTTTCTGTCTTTCTCTCTATATAGTGTGTATATATACTGTATATATATAATTCCTTTCCATTTGTCTGTCTTTCCATTCAACTGCATGTCAATCAATCAGATGTACATTTATAATTGGCACAAATGTAAAAGATACGATTAAAAAAAAGATTTTATAACCATGGACGTGGTTGATTCGGATTAAATTAGAAGTACAGTGATCCCTTGTTACTCATGGTTAATGCGTTCCAGCACCACCCGCAAATAACGAAATTCTGTGATATTGTGACAAACTATTTTATAATTTATGGTAATTTAAACATTTATGAACTCTTCCATACTGATATTAAATCACATTATATCTATATTACCTTTTCCTACACTCTTAAAGATTGATTGGAAATGCTTTTAAATGTTTCTATAATACACGGAAGTGCGCTGCGTTCCGTGAGTCTCGGAACACAGCACACTTCTGGATGCTGTCAGCCAATAGAATGTGCGTACAGTATCACGTGACTACCTACTAAAAATCTGTGATGCAGTGAAGCCGGGCATCTTGAAGCGCGAATGCGCGAGGGATTACTGTATAATAGTTGGAATCGGTATCAACATTGTAAGAAATTACCATATGCAAAAATCATATAAAATAATCATAATGCAAAAAATCTATTTTAGTCATTTAATCATTTATTTTAAGAATCCCAAAAAACTTACACTATCCACTTGGATGTTACTTTATAAATAAAGTGCATTTGGCATGGCATTGTAAAGAGACTGCAGTGACCTGTCATGCTGTCTGTTGTCAGTCAAAAACACAACAAAACTTCTGGTTCCACTTGGCAGTTCCAAAAACACTTACTGTAGGAAGGGAAGTTGTTAACTGTTGCTACTGGATCAACACGAAACGGTTGATCCAGTAGCAACAGTTGCTTGATATCTCATGCTTGAATGGATGCTTGAATGGATATCTCAAGGTACAGGGTGAAGGAAAAATACATGAATCATGAGGGTCTAGCAGATATTATCAATAGGGCAGACCTTCAGAAGGTCAAAAAGACAACTGCCAAGAACCTGCACTCCATCTTGCAGCAACCATCTGACTAGTTACAAGTGGGCCTGAAGAGGGCACTAGTCTTTTTGGAAGAGTTTTCATGATCCCTGTGGCCAGTTCTTTCTATACAGAGGAAGAAGAAACGTCCAAGACACCAAGTTGACAATGTTTAGTGGGACAACAAGAGTTTAGCTCAAATCAAGAAGAACCATGACCCAAGAAGAAAACCACACAGCAAGATCTTCCGAATGTGGTGACCAATGTGTGGTGGATAGAATGTGACCGTTTCCTTACAGAAGTTACTTACCTTGCCTTCCTCCAGCAAAACCATTCCACTACTTCTGAAAAAAAAGAAAAGAATTTATCTGGTTCCCAAACAACTACGGAAGGATAATGAAAAAGATAACCACATCAAAGCATGCATGTAGTGAGAAAAATGCTGGAGTCTTTACAACAGTGTACGGAGAATGCAAACCTTGTATTGTTACTGACCATCAAGTAGATGGTCTTTTAACATTATAATAATTACCAGTTTCTTCCTGTAACAAAGCATTTATGATATTTACTTCATATTATTGAGATCATAGTATGATTCCAAAATTGTGATTTAAGATGAAATTAAGGCAATCAAACCTTGTAAGTTTGACGCTTCTTTCTATCATGTATGATCAAACACTTTCTGCACCACAAAAACTGGAGTTAGTTGATCAACTCAAATGATTTTAGGCAATCGGTTTCCTCAAACTGTTGAGTACACTACATCATCGGTTTTTACACAATAGCTTTACCAACAACATTACTTATTATCATATGGAACGTTCATCACTATGATACATAAGAGAAACATGCATCACACCTACAGCTGACATCTGTTGAATGAAACCACAGCTTAAGCTCATACGACAAACAAATCACAACATTTTCTAGCTCTAAATAAAAATCTTCCTTTCCCACGTGGGTCTCCAATATCACCTGCTTTGATAAATAGATGTAAGATAAAGAGGAATTAGAGAAGTCAATGGCCAATGCTTATGGTTTTCCTACTTTATTCTGTACCGATGAGACACTTCCTGCTCATTTGGCCTCAGATTTGGTCTGTCTCGTGTCTTATGTAATCATACACCACAAAACCACTCGTACACAAAATGCAGGTACATTTTTAAAATCAATGCATAAATGTCCTTAAACTCTTATAAAGCCCCCGGGGAAAAGTGGGGTCATATTCTACTGAAATCCAAATAGTAAAGGACATGCTGGACTCCTGTGTCTGTGTGTGTCTGCAGAATTTCATTGATTTCTGACAGAAGTGAGATGAAAAAAGACCGTTTCATCCATAAAAGGTGGATTATGTGGAAAGAGAAAAGAGAAAGGGGGGTGGAGCAGGGGAAGGATATACTGGTTTCTCCTATTTGATCATCATATCCCTTTTTGTCATCTGGCCCTTCTCCATGTCAATCATTTCTATTTTCTCCAGTTTGCTCTTTTCTCCCATTTGTTTGTGTGAATTAATCATATTCATAATGCTCTCTTTGCTGGTGTTCTCTTGTTTTTCACTTCTTTTTAATATCAGCCTTACCTCTTTTTAATGCTTCCCCTTTCTTCCCCTCTTCCAAACTTTCACTGTATTCTTTACTTTTCTTGATTACTTTATTCTGTTCTTCTAATCGTCTTTCATCCTTTGTAATGTTCCAGTTCTCTTTTTCTCATGGCCTTTCCCCTTCCTCCTTCCTCTCTCCATCCATCTCCTTCATGTCTGTCACCTTTCTTTCCTGTTTGTAGGCTTTTTTTTTCCATTTGCAGCATACCATTTTCATATAGTCTTATCTATTATCCTTCCCGTTGATTCTGATCTAAATCTCTTTTCTTACCTTTCAGATCCTTACAACTCACATCATACATCAATGCTCCTTTCTCTTTTCTTCCCCACCATATCTTCTGTCTCTCTCTGCCTTTTTTCTCCCATCAGTTCATTCCTCCTCTACAGTATATCGACAGAAGAGGCATGCATTTTGTCTGATGAATCATTGATGTTGCTGTTGAGGTTTCAGTGGCACGGGGGCAGCCGGATGTAAATAAGTGAGGGCTAGGTATGGAGTATAGCTGGCTGATATTCAGCCCTCCCTCTGAAACATTGATGAGATATGCATGTGTGTGTACGTGGACTGTGAAGGCTATTTAAGAAGGCCAGATATGACAGTTGCTTACAACTCGGACAAGACGCTGAGAACTAAGGTGTCATGGGGTGGCCTGGGGAGAGAGCGGGATGAGGGATAGATGAAGAAAACTGAGGATGTGTGTATATAGTGTGTATATACAGTATAACTATACACACTGTATATATATATATATATATATATATATACACACACACACACACACACACACACACACACACACACACACACACACAGTGTGCCCTCGTTCATCAACGCTCGCGACTCCACCTCATCACAGATTTTTGGTAGCCAGTCACGTGATACTGTACTCACATTCTATTGGCTGATGGCATTCTGAAGTGCGCTCCATTCCATCAGTCTCAGACTTTCCTGAGACACAAAAGTGCTTTAAACAGTTGATAAGAGTGTGGGAAAAGGTAATACAGAGCTGAGCTGACACCCCCTACTGACACTTCCCACTGTCAGCTTACACTCCGGGTGTTTTTTTGGGTGGAAGCGGGAATCACACGGTCGATCTTAGGAACATTGGACGACCCGCTCTACCTCCCGCTCTACCACTAAGCCCTGCCGTCCTACTTGCTTAGTATTATAACAAGTTCTAGTGTAGCAACATCTGGTGTAGAGTCCGCAACCAACTGAGCACTTTTTCATTTATTCATTCATTCATCTTCTGCCGCTTCATCCGCCGTAGCGGGTCACAGGGAGCTGGAGCCTAACTCAGCTGGCATGGGGCGTGAGCACTTTTTCTACATTCTAAATGCGCTGTATCTACAGTTCACCAGCCTTTCCTTGAAGTTCTATAGATTTCAGCAAGAACAAGAATTATTTTAAACATTTTGCAAATCGTGCTTTGATAGGCCACATAATGTACATTAATAAATAAGTAAAATAAAAATTCTTCATTATCATTTCTACTAAATTTGAAACTTGTGTACAGACAAAACTCTGTATATTATACTCTGTATATTTTAGACACACAAAGTAATACAAAGTAATAAAAAAACTGCAGATAGTCTATTACTAATACATACACAACAATTTTCAATTAAAGCTAGGGCATGGAGAATTCCGAGAAAAAGCCCTCCACTGGTCCAATCACATTCCATCTAGAGCCAGTGCCATTCTGGTCACGCCGGTGGATCCACCCGTGCTGTGACTATTCATTTTGCATTGAATTTGAAAAAGGGAAATTACATATTGAAGAACATATATTTAACAAGAATTTTGAAAAATTTAACATCAGACAGATAAAAGATATCTATGATTACTTATTTTATCTCTCTATTCCTGTTAAAAAATTCAGATTCTGTATTTCAAAACATCCAAACCTCATAAGGACATTGATTAAAAAACTAACTCTGACATACACATACAGTCACCCTGTCAAAGCCAATCACTGTTCCACACCTTCATTTAAAGCACTTTTCAGGCCTTTGAGTGCCTCCCTCTCTCCCTGCAGTGAGCACCATTAATACAGTCATTTAGTCCACTAATACATCAGTGTGGTCAGCGCTGTTACATTATGCATCAGATGGGGTCAGGGCAAGGTGAACTGTGCTGGTCTCAACTCTAACCACACTTTGTAAAGACATTATGTGTTTCCCACCGAAAACAATGCTAACACAATGGTGAGTGATTTAAGAAGACGTGCTGGTATATATTACACACACACACACACACACACACACACATACTATGAATAAGTGGAATTGAGCATTCACATCGATAAAAACAGCATGTATTTACAGTGTCATCCAGGGACAAATTTTATATTTTTGAGATTTTGGATGGCTACAATTACTTTCCTCTTGTAACGTCACAGCGAATAGCTTTTTAACATGTCACACAACAAGTGTGTGTGGGGCTGTCAAAAAGCAACTAACAATGAATTAGGCCTTATTGGTTGGTTAAATGGTATGTGCATTAATAAAGAGGGAAAAAAGGGCATGTAACCTTTTCTTATTGGACTTCATCCTAGTTATATCAGCAAACTATCTGGTGTCACTCTTCATTTACTATGTAGTGGACTATATTTCCCCACAACTATATTATTATCCTTATTCTAAGTGTGGAAATTTAACATTAGAAGAAAAAAATAATGGTATGAAGGAGACCACTGTAAACAAAATACATAATGAACTATAGAGAATTATACAAAAATGACTCACTTTTCAAGACAAGACAGGAAAACGTATTTACTCACACTACTATCCCTTTTAAGCATTACGTAATAAGATGAGCAGCTGAATTATATTTCTAACAAAGCTGTCATCTTCGACTAACTGTGAAAAGCAAAAGTAAGTTTGAGTATCTGCTTGTTTGTTTTTCCTAAATCGGACTTTTAGTGAAAATCTTAATGCCATAACAATCAATTCACAGTACGTATTTATATTTCTTTTAATGCTTTGTAAAAAGGAAATTACTGCTGGTACTGCTCTCTTAACATGTATACCACACACACACACACACACACACACACACACGCACACACACACACACATCTTAACCACACAGTAAAACCCCATTATCTTTTAACCACAGAAAACAACAGTGCCTTGAGGTAAAAACACCCCAAACTCCCTGAATCCCATTAGCTATTCACCACATAGCAGAGCACTTAAGACTGGTGTTTTACAGTTAACCACTGGTCCTAAAACACATTACCTTCTTACCAAAGAGTGTGTGTACTTCTATGCCTGAGTGTGTGTGTGTGTGTGTGTGTGTGTGTGTGTGTGTGTGTGTGTGTGTGTGTGTGTGTGCGTTCTTGTCTCTCTCTCTCATTCTGTTTCTCTGAGCTTTGTGTGTGTGTGTGTGTGTGCATTTCAAGCAACCTTTTGGCTGAGCTTGTAAGTACGATTGTGTGTTACCATTTGATGTGCACACATGTAATATGAGACTTTAATGAAAGCCAGAGAAAGACTGGGGAGAAAGAGACAGAGGCATGAAGGGAGAAAGACGACAGAAGAGAACAATATTGAGCGAGGAGGGGGGTTACAGACATAAAACACACATGGACATCAATACTGTCAAACCACAAAGTCACATCTGAAACACAAGAAATACCCAGACTATGTTACAGTGAATGGCGGTGGGATCAGAAAACACAGAAACAGAAAAAAAAGCGTTGCCTAAAAGTTAAATACTGAGATGTTCAGATTTTTTTTTGTCAGTTATAGAAAAACAAATTTCTTGTTGTTTTTCAAGAGTTTACTTCATCTGTGTTTTGTAGTATCTTCTTTAATCACATATTACTTCCAAACCTAACAATTTCTAAATTTAAAACCATGAAAACAAACACAGTAAGATGCAATAAATTTAAAAGACAAATGAAAAGTGACATTGAAGGGGCGAAGACAGAAAACAACACAAAGACTGAGGAAGAGGGACAGAAGTGACAGAAAACGAGTTAACTGTGAAATTCAAAGGGAGAAACTGCGACGAGGCGGCAGCAGTACATCTTGATCAACAGATGACTGATCATATCAGTGGTGGCCATCTTTCACCAGCAGCCGTCTGACGACACAACGTGACCCCTTGCACACAAACACACACACACACACACACATACACACACACACTCACACAAATGTGCCCGCTCCCACACACACACACATACACACATCCATTTCCCCGACATACCCTGAGGCAGGAGCATCAATAACGTATGGCCTGGCCAGGGGCCTCCTTTCACACACACACTCACACACACACGCACACGTTTTCATTCACACAAATGTGCACAAGCATGTGCACAAATAGATCCCCATATGTGACACTTTCACATATTCATTCATTCATTCGGAGACCACAAAAGGTGGTCATGCTAAAGGAGGGAAGCAAACGGAAGAACAAAAAGCCTCTGAATATGTCTGAATACCCTCAGGCCTGAGGTCTCACCCCATCGTTGGACCCTACATCTTTCTACAGACCTTGCTTCAGCGCCTCTGTGTTTTAGTGACAGCCAAAATGGGGTAATAAGAGATGAATTAATAGAAAATACAGTGGTTTCCATAAGAAGCACAGTGAAATGGGTAGATAATGAGAGGGAAATGGTGAAAACAGAAGGAGGGAAAAATAAGAAAAAGGATGAAAGGATAAAAAGATCACAGAGGTTTGTATGCTTGTGAATTTTTTAAAAAATTTATTCAATTTATCTATTTATTTCTGGACATGTTATTAAAGCAGACTTCACCTTCATCGCTTTTGCAACACCAACAACATCCAAAAAAGAAAAAACGGGTTGACAGGTAGAAGCCATTTGGCTTGTAAAATTTCCGTCCGCAAAATCATTAACATCTCTCTCATTACAACAAGTTATCAACCAAACTCATACATTAAATGTCACATTTCACAGTGATATTTTTCACAGGCATAACACATGTAGTTTAATAAACCATAATAATCTGAGATAATAACCATCATTTACGTCAGAAGTATAACCTTGCAAAGTGAACTTTTTAAAAGCTTTTTTAAAGGCAGATAGAGTTCCTAGAATCCTCACTTCATTGTCCAGTTTGTTCCAAAGTATGACATCAGTAATATATAATGAAAATGTTTTTAATGTAGTTCTTTCTTTCTTCTGTAAAAATGCAGTGTTTCCTCTCAGTTGAAAGCTGGATTCATTATTCTGAATTTGTTCTATAATTTAAAATGTATGTGGGTAAATATAAATCTGGCACAAATAAAAGCTACAGAAAGAATACATAAAAAATAGAACTGATATTTGGTGTTAACTAAAGAAAGTATTTTATTCTTTAACTTGACATTGAATGACACTTAAGTTATATCACAGTGTCAAAGTCATGAATTCAAACCATTATAAAGTAGTTCCATCAGTCTCGTTCTGCAAAGATGAGAATAGAAGCAGAGCAAAGAGTTTTATCATAAGGACGAACATAAATGTGACATTCAACCTGACATATATACAACATACAAAATGCATACAAATTAATTAAGAAGGAATTAAGGCTGCAATGAAGAAAGGCAAACCAAAAAAAGACACGAGAGCAGCTAATGAAAGATGAAGTGAAGAGAACAGAAGAGGTCAGGAGGTGGGAGGACGGTGGCTCTGTGTCTTCGGCCTTGTGTCTGACAGCTTGTATGTGTAATGGGAGCGTACTTTAACACCTGAGTCCACCACATGCTGCCACACACGTGTTCATACCAGGCCTCTGACTGCTCATCGGTCCTCTTTCATCTTGTAGTTAGATTACACTCCTGTCTCTTTTGTGTGGATCCACTTGTTTCCTTTTCCTTTGACATCATTAAACAAACACACCTGGTGTCTCGTCTACTTCAGGACACACACGGTTTCCATCCGCTTAGAACATGACAGCAAGAGATCAATTCTTCACAGTGCATGCATAAGTATACACATAAATATCCAGATGGTGGCTTGGTTTTAGATACTGTGCCTCATAGACCGCTCTCAGATTGACTTGGTGATAAAAGATTAAACAACATCTTTAATTAAAATTTTGTTACTTTCCAATAAAAACTATTATTTAACTATTTCACACTGACCTATGTGGGCTGGGACGGTATCATGGTCTCCTTCAACATGTGGGATTTCTCTGGGCCTAGACATTGATGCCAGGATGCAGCTACCAGGGGGATGGTTGCAACATGCACCATTAGTCGTGTAACACAGACGCAGCCCGCCATCCCAGTCCTGTAGTTTACGCCATCCAGCATGGGAGAGTGGTGCACTGGGGGAGTGTTAGTTTTTACACAGCTAGCACAGAAGCTTTGTAAGTCCAGCAGGAAAGGTGGGCGGAAGTTGGGAACAGGTTGGTAACTGGTTTGATTTGCAGTGCCCAAGACTCCAGAGACCACAAAAACACGGTGGGTTCAGGCGGCGACAGGAGACATGAGTTATAGTGAATTAATTTGTCAGACTACATAAGAATTTGAAATTTCCTCCAGTGATTGAAAAGAGAGAAAAGAGAGAGGAGTGACTCAGGAAAATACTGTAGATCTAGTTCTCCTAGAACTGGAGGAAGAAGAGAGAAACTTTATTTATTCTTTATTTATTCTGTCTGTCAGCTTATTTAATCATGGTTGGGAGAAGTAATGTCTGTAGCATATGACTAATTTGTGCTAATCTGCTTAACATAAGATAGTACACCTTTTTTAAGATGAAATTTTCACTGGGAGCTCTAAGATGAAAAAGTGAGGATGAACAAGCTGCTTGAACGCACCAGCAGACACACCAACTGCAGGCCTCAGCGTTTACCTGCTAACATGGAATTGAGCTTTTCTTGCCTGATGTCTGCACAACTGTTCACGCTAAAAAGAGTGAAATTGGTTGACTTTAATTCGATTAATGGCTTAAACAACCATTCATCCTTAGAAATTCCACAGAAATAGACAAAAAATACACCCCATACAAACAACTGCCTGGTAACACAAATGGTTATGATCTGTGTAAACTGAAGAGTTAAAATGTTTCCAGACTGAACCAATGGCCGTTCTCACAGGGCATGGTTTGACCTGTCACAGGAAGAGCACAAGTGAAATTACTCACATTGACTCAGTTCCATTGTGTGTGCTGGTAAGACACGCACAACACCAGAATCCTGAAACCGATGCTGAAACAACACCAAACAACTGCCTACAAATAATGTCTATATGTAGAGTTCTAAAACAAAAAGCGAATCACAAACTCAGAGGGAGACATTTTCATAGAAGGTACATATGAGATCATTTTTCACTAAACACAAAGTGATGAATACCTGAAGCAGCGTAGCACAGATGTGCCAAACAGGATGTGCGTGTGAATATTTTAACTTAGCATTTACCAAATTTATTTACTGAACAGAAACAAATTAAGCTGATCTACAGTCAGTAAGGTCCAGTGTCTTCTGGGAAGCATGCTCGCTATTTAATAATAGAAACAAATCTGCATGCATAAAGCTGTCTCTGCTTCCTAATTGGACTCTTTAGTCATTCCTCTTAATATTAAATACTTGGTGAGATAGTTTAAAGACTCATTAACACACACACACACACACACACACACACACACACACACACACACACACACACACACACAAACTCACCTTTAAGTCATATCTCTGGGTGAACTGTGCACAGAAGCAAAGTTGGACACAGACACACACACACATACACATACACACACACACACACATACACAGACACAATGGATAATTATTACCTTTATATGCAAAGGCCTGTAGTGCCGCCTGGCACTACACGCCACTAAACCACATCTTTTTAAAAGTGTGTACTTTTCTTATTTAATTAATTAAAACAATCATCAATGAACTTTAAATTAGTCCAGCATAAAATAATCATTTCCCCCAATGCTCACGTGCATTTGTGTGTGTGTGTGTGTGTGTGTGTGTGTGTGTGTGTGTGTGTGTGTGTGTGTGTGTGTGTGTGTGTGTGTGTGTATGTGTGTGTGTGTGTGTGTGTGTGATAATAATTAGCAGGCAGTAAAGCGGCTGTGTTAATTGCATTTAGGAGGCTGACTGGGGAGGGGAGGAGGTGGGTGTGTGAATGGGGGAGGGGGTGGTGTTTGTGGTGGTGGTGGGGGGGACAGATTGAGAAAGGGAAAAAGAGAGAGAAGTGTGGCAAAGAGAGGGAGAGAGAGAACAGAGAGATACAGACTATCTTTCATCTCTTTTCCTGAAATAGAGAATTCCCATGTATTTCAAGATATAAAATAGAGCGTCAGACCCCCAGGAGAAGGAAAACACACTTCCTCTCTCTCTCTCTCTCTCACACACACTTGCGCGCGCACACACACACACACACACACACACACACACACACACACACACACACACACACACACACACACACACACACACACACACACACACACACACACACACATATAGCCCCTGGGAGGATGGAGCTAACCTTAATTAGCCTAACACTGTGGTGAAATTGATTGAAATGCAGAACATCAATTATTAAGCCTAACTGTTTTCATAACCCCACACACACCCTTCCATGTAGCATATGTAGGAGGAAGGAGGTAAGCGATAATAGGGAGGTGGAGGTGTGAACATACGTGTGTCTCATTGCTAAGACCCTGTGGGTTTTACTCATTGAAAAGCAGCAGAATGCACAGAAGGACAAGTTTTAACAAGGAGCAGCTTGTGAACAAAGGTGTCGATGATTCAACAACATATGAGCCAACATATTACACACACTTTTTCAAAATCCAAAAGTTAACACCGTTGTTTTTTTAATTTGTTTTTAATAAATTAAATGTTGTAATTTAAGTAAGCCATTCAGCTTAATACCAAAATGTGAAGATATTCAATAAATGTTTGTCATTGCTCTTCTCAGAGATAAAACTTCCATTCGGCCAGTCCTGTTAGGGGTCGTCACAGCGTGTTGTCCTTTTTCCATTTATAGATGAACGCTCATATTTGTTTGGCAAAGTTTTTATGCCGGATGCCCTTCCCGGCACAACTCTTTGCATTTATCTGGGCCTGGGACGGACCTACAGTTGACGCTGGCTTGACATACATGTGAAGCATACACTCTACTATTGAGCTACATCCCCGACTGTTCATGTCAACATGCTAATACTGAAAATCTGAAATCAATTACACCGTTTGTAGTCTCATGGGTATTTTGTCACAAACTACAATGGTTGGACAAATGTAGTATTCTGACCTGATGCATTGGATAAAGTCTGCAAAGGTTATTAAAGTTCATTCCAAGGGTTACAAGAATGTGGGCACCACATCTAATAGTCTAATACTTAAAAACCCAAATGTCGACGTTGTGTCACCATAGCAAGAATCCCACATTACCAAATTAATAGATCAGGTAAACAACATTTTAATTTATAATAAATTATTTGCATGAAGAAAATACCTTTTTTATATTTATAGATAAGAGGGCATTTCATATCTACATAATGAGCCGACCTCTTCGGGGGACCATCAACCTCCAATGACCACGGCTGTTGTCCAGTGACCTTTTGAACCTGCCATGAGTGCAGGTCACCAACTGGTAATGGTGATGTCATTTCAACCACAAACACACTTCCTGCTGGTTGATCTAATGGCCTGTGGTGAATTGAACCATCGTTAGGATTATTCAGAACTCACAGGTGACCAATAAGAATAAAAAATGTTTCAAGTCCACTTTGCAAAATTGATTTGGGGCAAAGTAATCTACGCTAAATTATTCATTAATATTTTTTTTTGCATTTAACAAAAGATCAACAATTCCAGAGCAGTTTGGCTATTTAGGACCCAGATTTAAGTGCAGTTGGTTAGTTAGGAGCTTGATTGTTTTTGAGTCATCCATTTGGGACCCAGACTGAATGGTACTGGAGAGGACTAGTTGTGGTTTACTTAATGGTTCTAACAGTAACACCTCTGGGCCTTAGCCATTGAACACAGGCCTTTAACATTTTAGGATGAGTCTCTGGAGTGTGATTTGCAGGTAGGGACAACCAGAACTGTTTTCAGGTTGACAGATGTAGAGTGTCCACTGTAGGGCAGCAAGCAATCAGCAAACACATGGCGCCTCTCTGGCTTTCTTTTGCCCTCCGACTGCATCTGTTGGCTTATATATCGGGAAGTTTTGACTGCTGTCACTGAAATTAGTTCATGCGTCCAACCATGGTTTAGATTCCTGCATTAATACGCATGATTCCAATTTCGTGTAAGGAAATGCAAGAAGAATTCACCCTTGGCGGACGTGCAGAGGTTGGTATTAAAACAAAAGGTGAACAAGTTTACTGTAAACATATAAAGAGAAAAACATTGATGCACACAAAGCACGTGACTGAAATAATGACATGAATCAGCAGCAGAATATAACTTGTGGAGGAAATAATTAAAATAAAGTAAAAAAAAAGAAGAAAAGATTAATGGATGTCTGTTGCGACTTGTATACCTACAGTAGAATGAAATAAATTTAAATAGGTAACAATGGATCAGAATTTCCTTTTCTGATTTCAAATGGCAGTTCAAGGGCTTCTTGACAGGCTGTGAGCTAATTTGGTCATCCTTGTGTTTATTACACCGGTGTACAAGATAGCAGTAATATTAGTGTTTGTCCACACAGTCCTGCTCAGCCCAATCACCTGCAGCAAGTGAAATCACATGTCTGGGTGCACCGTGGGTGTTCAGGGCCTTTAATTAAGAGAATTATGGGTAGGTTTTCTCCAATGAGGCTCCATATAGTGAACCTGGTAGGACGGGTGCTTTACTCACATAAATATCTTACTATGCATAGCTCTAAGCATTAATTAAACTGGTATGGTGCATCCCCCCTGCATTTTTTTGGAGCGGAGGAGACTTACAGATTCATCATCCCTTACTGTGGCCGACTCTTCACATGAATAGAGCGATGCCCAATCTCACTGACCTGAAGACTCCCTGACCTACGGTCTATCTTTGTCCCGGCACCGCATTGCCTCAACCCTCTGAGTCAGTGGAAAACTCATTTAGGCCTAATTACACGGCCAAGGCTTCTGCCTCTCTTCTTTTCTTTCAAAGAAGAGGCACTTTCTTTCTTTCTTTCACCCCTTCTCCTGTCCCCTTCCTTCTCTTGCTGTCCTTTTCTCTTTGCTCTCTCGTTTCTTCCCTCCCAGTGCTCCAGTTACCAGATCAAGGTAGCCCCGCGCTACCAGCCAGCCAGAACACACACACACACACACACACACACACACACAGAGGACATCCAACACTCCGGTGTGGCCAAGAGGCCACAGGTACGGTACAAAGGCTTTTAGACAGTGCATTGTTATTTCCCTGGGGTCAGGCATAGGTTAGGGCCCAGTCTTAATTAGCTGACATAACTTATACATGATTACCCTTCTTCAGGCCCGATGGGCCCCAAAGACACACCCCCACACACAAAGTGCCTTAAGATGCAAAGCTGAAGAGTCAGGAAGAAAGGAATGAGACGACGTGGAGACACACTCGCAGGTCTTAGGTTTGGAATCAAATGGGTCAGGTAGGTGAAATGTAAGGAACTCCAGGAGGAACCTTAACCCGAGACGTCAGACGGCAAGAAAACAATGTGAGAAACAAAAGTCGCGTTAATGATGTATTACAGTCTGGGGCCAGCGCTCGGGTCATATGTCAGGAACCACATTGCTGTCACTAGGAATCCTAGAAGGCAGACAAGGAAAGTCAAATGTGTTTTTAAAAACCCTTCACCATGCGTGACAGGGAGGATTTTTTTTACCTAAGATATGCAGACAGCGGTGTAAAGACAGAGAGATGGACGGCAATAGATAAGAGACTCTGTGTCTCCACAGCTCGGTGGAAAAAAAAGCAATATTTACATGTCTGCATTCATAATGGCAAGAATGATCCAAAGAGTGCAGCATCTCTCATTTATTAACAGACCAATGACAACCCATAATTACACTTTAATAACCTCCCCTTAATGTGATGTGATATTGACAGAAAGTCTCTGGGATTCAGGAGCAAATGCTTACCAATGAGGAAATTTAAATCTGCCATCATTCTCATGCAACAGTCAACCTTATGAAATCCATAATATACTGTAGACAAACAGGCGGGTGTAAGCTTGCTGTTGCAATGCACAGCATATACATTCATGCTGCTGAGTGTAATTTACCAACCTGAATTACTCTCACAGTTATTGGAAAGCATTTTTGACTTTGTAGCCGCTGCCCAAGATGATGTAGTTGCTGCACGCCTGATCGATACCCAACCCATAAAGCAGACGCCACAGTCACGGGAATTAACATGCTATAAACCATTCAGAAACATAAACATCAACTGAAATCCGTTCTGCAGCCACAAGAGATAAAAATGACTGCCACCATTACCAGTCTATATTACACTTCCAGAAAGTTTAGGTACACTCAGGATATGGTATTAATTTGTTTGGGAAATGCTTACTGCTCTGTGCTGTAATAGGTCTCCAGGGAACTGATGAGATTCAAGGCCAAACCATAAGGAAGGAGGGCGAGCATCAACAACAACAGTCTAATGATGCTCTGGTAATGGAGCAGGAGCTGGGTCACTTAGAAAGAGTACTCACTCTGACAGGCAAAAGCACACTTTGCACACATGTGGAAACACACACACGCACGCACGCACAAGGAGAGTAAATATCAAGATATGATACTTATAAAACATGTAAATGTAGGAATGCAGCAAAATAGATGATCAAAATAAGCCAACCGCACATAAAAATAAATATGAGCTGATAAAAATGAGTTATTCTAAATGTGGTACACTCACACCATAATGAAGTCACCTATTAAGTAAATGCAAGCCATACGGATCCATATACAGGCCAAAGTCTCTCACTCCTGAGTCCAAACCTTTTAACTGTAAAGGTTTTTTAATATGTTCTAATGTCTCTGGGATGTTTAACTGTAAAGGTTGTTATTCTGTTAAGTAGCCTGCCTCTCTGCGCACAGAAGGGAGGAGTTGCAAGTTATACCCAGTGACAGTAAACAAATCTAAATAATTCAGACGGAGCAATTAACATTTTATTTATTCGTTATAAAGCAGAGATCTGTGTATGTGAGCGGTTATCTGCGTGTATGTCGGGAAATGCAAGCAGGATAGCGAGTCTTTGAGAAGGTATTACACCAGACTGCACTGATCAGACTCCTGCTGTTTGTCTTAGAGTCTTTAAATGTTAAAAAAACAAAACAAAACAAAACAAAAAACACACAATTTGAAAACATGTTTGGTTCAGATTGCAAACAAAAAAAGCATTTTTTTTTTTTTTAATTTTTATTTCAGGTTATGATGTCAATGTCTTTCCGACGTCTGGAAAGAAGTCTGATACAAGGAGAAAGATACATCTTTGGTGGGCAAAATAAAATTCAATTAAAAAAAAAAAAAAAAAAAGATGCATTCAACAAAAGCAAACTGTTAACGTCGTGAAAAAAGCGGCACATATTTTGGTAAATATGTTGGTCATTGAAAAAAATATTTTTTTTAACTCACAAGAGAAGAAAGTTATTTGAACAGTAGCTGTTACGTCCTTTCCTCCGTTATATATAAATATGCTTAATAAAAGTCCATCTTTAATTGAACACAATCAGGTTTTTAATAGTCATACTGATTACACCCACGTTCACGCAACACGGCTGCTATTAATGGAGCTCTATCGCCCTCTATTGGCCGTTACTGTGGATTACATCTCGTTACAGCGCAGCACCCGTCTTCAGTTCTGTGGAAAACAAGACTTGCACCTGATATAAATACTAAAATTTGTATTTACTGGGTATGATTCCAGAAAGTGATGCGTAACTGATGAAGTCTGAAGTCATCAGTTTGAACATATTTGCATCTATGTTTGTGATGAATTAATTAGAAATTGTGTTAAAAGACTAGCAAATTCTGCAGGATAAAAAATGTGCATTCAAAGAAACAAACAAAAAACTTTGATCTAAATTCTGTAAATATGTGAGGTTTGTCAGCAAAATGTGTCAGATATGTTCTAAACATTAGCGTATTCAAGCGTTTCATCATCCAAAGCATCTACCGTGTAGATGTTATGGGATAAACACCGCTGCATACTGATGGTTAAAGTACTACAATGTATAAATACGAGATAGTTTTCAGTTTAATTAAAACAGCTTTATTAGTGTACACTGTAGGAAGTTGTCTGTATATGAAGAATAGTTGGAAAGCCTACAAAGATCAAGAACGTCTGAAGAAGACAGAAATTCTAACAGTTTGTAGCCTAATGGAATATGTTCTGTTGATAGCAAGGAAAAGGAACAGTGCATGGTAAAATAAAAAGTACAACTATACAGTAACATCACTAGTGACATGTAAAAGCTTCACTTTCACCAAAAAGCAACCTTCTTTTGAAATAATCAGAAAAGAGGCTTATTTGGGAATATACAATTGTCATCACAATAAAAAATTAAAAAAAACAAAACAAACGATATGTTATCTGTAAGTAGGAATGTCTGCCTTCAAAATCTGTGGATGCAGCCTTGTAGAAACCTGATCAGGTTTCATCTTCCTTTCGAAATGGATTTCTTAGGAGGTGAAGCAAGCCAGTTGGGCGGCACTCATTTAAAGAAAAAAAAAACTAACATAAAAACACAGTAGATTCAGGGGCTTTTGCTAAAACCAGGCTACACGCAGAAACCATCATGTCTAATGACCGGAAAATATACAAAGTGAATTTCCTTTTCCAGTCCTCAGGATCTGATGTCACTGCATAGAACAAACTGAGTTGGTGTGATATGATTAACTACTACGTTTTCATTTAGCACATTTCCCAGCTTCAGCAAAGCCCAGCTAAAACTTTTTCCATAATGAATGAAAAGAAGACAAAAAAATAAAAATAAAATAAAGAAAAGCAGGTCAACAGGTGGACAGACGGATACGCACGCAGACAAACATCACTGCATTTGACTACTTTCAATCTGGTTATAATTACAAGAGGGCGTTATAAACATTGACTCCATCGGAAAATGGTTGGTGATCCTTCACAACAGAATCAACAGAAAAACAGCATTTGCGTTCACATTTTTTGAGAAGTGTCAATCTTTGCCATGTGGGTGATGATTAGGCAACCAAACTAAAACTTCCTTTATATATTTTGGAGTTGTACAACTAATTTTTTTTAATGCACACTTTCCCCCCACATTCTGCAGTCATGAGTAGACAAACGAGAAATGGGAATTTGTTTTACATACATGGCAGCGTTATTGTGCTCCAAATGAAGACAACAAGCTCTGGAATGTGACAGTAAGAGATTATTTACCTAGTCCAGTTTATAAATGTTCACACTGAAAGTCCCATTTTTATGGTGCACTATGGTAACATTCTTGAGGGATACCCCTAGACAATACATCATAATGTCATGTGTACGTAAACACTCTCACTACGGAGTAACAGTGTACAACTAAGCATAATCTGTGGTTTAATCTGGCAGTTTTTACACTGCCAACTGGAATGTCAATGAGCTCACTGTCCAAAATCAGAGCTATCAGTTTAATAACTGCTTTGATGTTGGGAAAGGAAATAATTCTGTACTGCCCAGCTGATGGATTCAAGCCTCAACAACTTGGATTTGTCATGTTTCGGGTGAGCTAGGGGCATCTGGTAAAACAGATGTAATTTCTGAAAGAGAATGAAAGTTTTAACTTTACAATCAGGGCGGTGAAGTTCATCGCCAAACTGGAGCGATTGGGTTCATGTTCAACACTTCACAACGTGGATGCAGAAACATGCTTTGGTGAAAGATGTTATTAATTTTAACAACTCTAATCATTGTTCTACATTTTTGCATCCAATTATGATTCCAGAAGGATGATGGAATTATGGGCAACTTGAAGTAAAGAACTGCAACAGAATTATATCCTCTGCTGTAATCATCTCAAATGGGGCGCATTCTAAAAAAATATTGAATTCTAATAAAAAGCAAGACATCTTTGACAATTTTAAATATATTCATTTAGAAAAAACCACATGGAAATACAAAAAGTTAGCTAAAACATTGTGTGACGGAAAAAAATACTTGTGCTGTATAAATTTAAAGCTTTAACACTGATTTCAAAAAGATTTGGACTTTAAAATACCGCTATAGGTATCAGCTGGTCTATAAATCAGGGATATAAAGGGGATAATCTTTAATAAGCCAATTCAGACTATATAAACAGTGTTTATTTACACTTCATATCCATGTAATTGTTCTGTCTTAAATTGGCCATCATTTTCTGTACATTTCAAAGCATATCTTGCTATTTTTACATTGAAGGCAACTTTCTTGTAGTCATATCAAAGCGTGCATAATTCAGGGCAGTGCAAGTACAGAATGGAAGCTATTCTTTAAAGTCCCACAATGTAGGACGTCTTCCTGTCAAACATTACGATAATGGGGAATCCGTGCATCAGTCCAAGCATAAAATAAAGACACTTCTGTAAAGGTTACATCAGTGGGTTACAAGAAAAAAGGTGGTTCTCCTTTTGTCTGTTAGACAGTATAGGGTAACACTGAGTCTCTGCATTTAGACAGAGTCCTAACTCTGCATCATTCCAACATCTAATCTTTCATAAGCAAGATGATATCATGGATAAAAAGTTAAGAAGAAAGAGAAGGAGCATGCAGAGGGGAAGCTGAAACAGTGTGAAACGTCTGGCTTCAGAAGCCAGAAGGGGCAAACTGTGGACTGTGGCCAGCTTCTAGAAAGTATTTAAATGTGTGAATATTCAGTGGAGGGGTGCAACTTAAACTCTCACACTGAAAAATTCTCTGGCTTTTACTAATTCCAGTTGTGTCAGTCAGCCGCCGACCGCACCTCCAGAGGAACAAGTGACAAACGTCTTCATCTGCCTCGCTGCTCATAACTGAATGAGACCAACCAACATTAAATCACTGATGAACCAATCTGATGGTGTGTGTGTGTGTGTGTGTGTGAAGCCAGAAGAGTTTGCCTATGTTACAGTATATGTGTTTACATGAGAACAAATTAAGACATGTAAAACTGATCACGGCGATCAGCTCTTATTGGTTCACTCCTTTTAGAGCTGGAGAACAACAAACCCGCAACAGTCAATGACTGGTGATCGTGACGACACCTGACCAATGAGATGAAAGTAAGAAGTGAAGTGAACGTGATGTCGTGTTGGTCAGCCTTGCTAAAAAAAAAAAAAAAAGGAAATCATCAAAAAGTTGTGCAGCTGTAGTTGGATAATGCAGGGGTGAGGTTGGAGTGACTGTACTATAGCTGGATGATCACGTGCTCTCAAACAGCCTTTCTTCGCTAAACAGGACAGTGAAACTCAGACCTGCATGGGGTTTCTAAATCAGAGGCTCGTACAGCAAAAATACAGCTGAAGTCTGGTCATCTTGATATTGCAGATTGATGCCAATGGTTAGGTCCATGAGTAGTGAAACGTTACTCCAACGGAGCCTGAGGTGATCAGGCCCACTCTCACATCACTGTTAACATCCCACTATTGTTCATCAGTGATGTAATTCCCCATCCTCAGAGCCAAACCTGTAATTCTTGCTTTGTTTTTGTCATTTTTTTTTTCATAATGTTGGTAAAAATCAGTTCAGAACTGCCAGCTGGTGTCCAGAAGGTCAGATTGTGCAGTCAGTTTGACGAGGCTGTCTGCAGAAGAATCCTGTTTAGGACATACTGGAACAGCGCACTGACGGTGAACCCATCTGGGTCAGCACCTTATCCAACCACTGGAGGGGGCCGTTGAGATGAAGCTCAATCCAGCAGGGGGTGCTGGTTACTGTTTGACGCCTGCAGGAATAAAACCCACTTTCAGGTTAGGAAAAACTGCACTGGTTGAGCTTGGTTTCAAACTTTGGCTCATTTGTTAGTCACAACTTAGATGAAAGCACAAGTAATGTTAGATGAATAACCAGTCTTACTGCTACTTCAATTCTTTCATGCATAGGAAGTGGTGATTAGATATCTAAACCACTAGCACAGGCTGGATGTAGCCTTTCCATCCTTGTCTTTCTTCACAAGGACACATAATCTGTGGTCTGGGAAGACATCTGCAACCCTTCATTCACCAGGGAGAGAGATGAAATACCTGTACTCTGCTCCCCAGCCCTTAACAAAGCTCATTCTGATGGTGCACATCCTGGTTAGCTGGTAGACCGCTTCAAACCCCTGGTTGACGGACTGGGCCAACAGTGCAGCAAACTCTTGGTTGTTGAAAATCTTCAGATTACATCCTAAAAGAATCAATAAATCAAAAGCTGTAAAGCTAAGAGTTAATTGGGTTTTCTCAATGTTGGTAAAGGAGGGTGGACTGTAGGATGATGGGAAAAATTCTGTTATATGTTAATGTCCTGAAAAATGTAAATGTATTAGTTATTTAACAAGAAAGCACTTTAAAATTATGATTTTAAAACATTCACTCCATTTAAAATGCAGACTAAATGTGATGTGTGGGTTATGCTATCTATGTTTGCAAGTGGTCTCTCAAAGGATGACTTTATGTTCAGTCCTGTTCTCCAGTAATGATCCCATTCACACTGGTCATTTTGAGCAGAACAAAATATTCAGTTACATGGGTACAAATGACTCAGGGCACGGGGGTTATTCAAAAGCCGCCAGGGAATTTAGTGCTCTTCCTAAAGCATCACTCCATCAAAATCAGATAAAAAAAGTGGTACTCAATTTAGATTTTAGTTGGAATCCTTAAAACTAAAATACATTGTGTGCCATGAATTGCAGAGTTTCAAATTGAGTGAATTCATCTCAAAGCGACTACTGAAGATGGGAGGGGATGGCTTTTTTTTCAAGTGTGAAGCATTTGTCTGGCTGAGGGTAAAACAATTCAAATGCATGTGAACAAACCTGGAGGTATCTTGCAGACTGTGGCTGGGTGCCAGCCGTATCGCTGGTTGCAGTTGGGACTCTGTACAAAGATGGCGCTGTCGCTGAGGCACTCTGCAAACACCTCCCCTCCGATGTAATACAACCTCACGCCCCGACCTAAGGGGAAGAAATGTAAAAATGTTTATTCATTAGCATCTTGTAATGATCTGGGCACCATCCCAGGTGCCTAGATCAAATCACTAGAGTATTTTTTTTTTTAATGCAAATGTAATAAATATCTACAATGTATGCGTATTATTAAAATTCTCTCCAGGTGGTTTAGAGGAGATAGAGATGATTCCCCATTATGAAAAGACAATGGACAAGGAAATGTAGAGATGTAAGTTTTATCCCACATGCCCCACAAGGCTAGTACCTATATGTCTCCTTGTCATTTCAACCGTTGCATTCCTGTTGACGTTGCTGAGAAGGCCTAGACAGAAGCGTTCGGAGTTTGAGGGGTCAGTGAAGCCATCTACCGTCAGAGATGGCTGCGAGGCATGGAACGTCTCTCCAACCCGCTGGTTCAGCTCGTAGTACGCTATTGAGCACCAGAAAGCAGGTTCGCTGTAGGTTACCGGCTGAAGGTCTGAAAAAGAAATCAACAAAATAATATTTTAATATTCTCTCTCTTCGGAAATGTTTAACTTTTTCAGTTTTTAATGTTACTAAAATTGGGTGACTTTTGTGTTCCATTTCTCAAAACCAAAATTTGGAGATTACATGGTTCTCTACATTTTTTTTTTTTTAAACACTCACGTACACATTCTGGAGCCATTTATTGAACAATTTGCAAAGAGATACAGTAACGATGGTGTCTTACCCAGGCCATGACTGACTGGTGACAGAGTGCTTGGTGACATTTCCGCTGGTGAGCCTGAGAGAAAGCAAATCCAACATTGTGTTAACTGAGCTGTTTCAAACTACAATCCTGTTTGTAGAGCTTCTCTCTACTGCGGTGGTTCTTGTCAGTGGTATGACTTGATATCATCACAGCTATGTTACCCTAGTCTACCTGTTTCCATACTTTGATTCATCTGCTGGTCACTGGTCTCTCCATCCTCACTGATATAGCCAGGTGGTGGTGTCTCTGTGAAAAAAAAAACATAAAAAAATAGAAAAGACTCTTGGTGGAAGAATGACAGCCAGCTCCTGCCCAGCATACAGACCTGGTATATAGTTATTAGGTGGGTCTATGCCAGCTGGGAAGTTGGTGTTCTCAGGGATGGAGTTTGTGAAGTCATCTAGAGGAGGAAGCTCAGTGAGGATCTCCGTGTGGCGCGGCACCAACACTGGCGGCAGCACTGGACAGTAAAGGAAGTGTTGTTGACAAATGCAAACATGATTTGCTGCACAAATCAAACCTGTATGTCTGAATGCTTCTTTTCTTCTGTGTGCTCATGCAACAGCATTCTGCTTGTTAAACATGCATTAAAAAGCACAAATGAACACATTTTAACTTGATTTCATGACATAAACTGGCAAAACTAAACTACAGGTGTAAATAAAACTCATGACCCATGCAATTATAGACTTACAAGAGCACCCTGATGATTACAGCCACAGCCAGTATCAAGAGTTGCACAGTACCACAATCACAGTATCATGAATGCACACACACACACACACACACACACACACACACACACACACACACACACACACACACACACACACACACACAGTTCTAAATGGTCATTACCGGGCGTCTCCACTCTCTGGTAATGGTAGGGATTGACACACACTTGATCCTTTTTGAGGTTAAAGGCATACTGGCAAGCGTCAATGGCCCTCAGCTCATGGTGGCTGTGGAGGTCAGGCCATCTCCAAAGGCGGCAGTAGATGACGTGAGGCAGACCCTTGCGATGGGACACCTGGAGACGCCCGTCCAGTGATCTGAAGGGGTTTGGTGAGAGGAAAGGTAAAAGCTCTGTGAGGCGATGACCTGACAGCCAAAACAGACGCTCAGAAAAAAACCTATGCTGGCTTTACATTCTGGTTTGGTAGAACGTACCAAAAGAATTCAAACAAAAAACAAAACGTTGAAAAAAAATTCTATATCTATATATCTATATATAATATAGATATTATATATAAAAAAAAAAACACACACACACACACAGAGGCGACCAATGTGCTGACAGGAATGTTCAGGACACAGCTGAACCGTTGCACAACCGGAATCATTCTGAAACTTGGACCTTGTAATTATGAAACAAGTTCATCTTTTTTTGTTTCTCTGAAAATTAAAGTGAACCTACAAAAATAAACGTAATTAATTTACAGTAAAGATTATTAGAAAATCTAATAATCCTTACTGTAAGCAAAACAAACCAATCTTTATTTATCTGAGGAGTAATCAACACTACTGCTTAAAAAATACGCTCATCAAATTTTAACTGGTAACTCAGCTTGTAAGACATTTGATTGAACTACAGCTCTATGGTTTCCTTATTGGTTACATTGTTCAAAGCTTTATAACAATAGCAGCGATAAAGCTAAATGAGGAAAGTCAACCACAGACCATAAAAGAAGTGACACAGATATTTTTCACCAATAATGTCGATAACAAGAAGAGGAACCTTACATCAACATGACGTGACATTTTTACTGCATGTTGTTTGAAATAATCAATTGTTGACTTGTATGTTCAGGAGCGTGTGAGAATATTCACCTGCCATGGTCAGGATATCCGTACATGCCTGAAGACTCCCACTGCTCTATCGTGTGGCCTGAGCCCAGACCCCATAGATCTGAGCAATTACTACAGACACACAAACACACCCACACCCACACACAGGAGACATGCATACGCATACACACACAAGCACACAGGACAGGTGCAAAAAGGATAAAATAAAATCAAAAAGATGGCAAACATGAGATGTTTCATTCCAAAATTAGTCAGATGAAAGCACAAACATGTACGGCTGGTCTCTTATTGGACATAGAGGGATACGATCAATAAGAGACACTGACAGGATGATCGATGATGACCAGGTGAAGAGGGGAGCAGTCGGGATGAAACCGTGGCTGTCTGCTGAAACATTCGTACAAGATTGTGTCCATAATGCCATGTAGAAGTGACTTCAATAACCTGCTGCACTGTCTAAATACACAAGTCTGAGTAACTCATAACTTAGTTTGGACTTCTTACTAGAAACACCAAGTGAAACAAACAGGATATATTAACAAATACACAAGAATGACGGGTGAATGAGGAAATTAATTAAATCAATAAAATAACTGTATGCTGAGACATGACAGAATAAACAAACTCAAGGAGAGAGAGAGGAGATTCTACTGTCTGATTAGAGCAAAGTATCTGCTAAAAACAATCCAAATGACAATCAGACAACTTTATAGACTTGTACATATCAGTAATATGAAGACCATCTCCTGACACTCCTCCACTCATGGCTCACCTTTTTCACTTGAAGATCATCGGAACAATCCCTACTGTCTGTGCAGCAAACCACTGAACCTCATTCACTCTCTTCCATCCTCTGGATCAAAGCTAAAAATCTAGACCTGGCAGAGGACCAGGGGCTGCTCCTTAAACCCGCTAAAAAAGTGAGGATTAAAGTCAAACACCTGACTTAAATGAACCAAACTAATCATTCAAGGCTAAAGAGGCTCCCTAAAGGTCAACTCAAGCTCATGCATTCAGACTAATCTGAGACAAGTTTAGGTAATCATGATAAGTGCCTGTAAATGCTATTCTCCTTCAGCCCAGCAGGGGGAACATAGATCATCCATTTACCAGCAGCAATATTCATACCATGTAGCAGAGATTACTACTAGAAATGTGATGATCTGAAACATGTAAAAACCACAAAATGTTAGTGCAGCTAAACAGAAGCAGAGACTCAGACCAGTAAAATCTAGAAAGGAACTCAAGGCTAAGATCCAACAATAAAGACAATCCAAAGTCGCTGTCCAAGTTTTAACTATGTCTTCCTGTCCACATGCCCTGTTCTCTCATCACTTTGTTTCAGTACAATCCTCACATTTCTATTTCTATGGTATTTGACGAAATTCATCCAGCATAAAGCACTTACCATCTTCACACTTGTTACACTCCTTCTCCCCGCACTATAAACTGCTCAAAGGAAGCGATCTACGCATCCAAGACCGGAAGGGTTATCTAAGACAAAACTACTGAGAAGTGTCAAGTAGTGAATGTGGAAATAAAATTTAATTGTGAACTGTCCAATCAAGGAACCACCAATCTGCTCGATCTATAAGAAGCGAGGTGAAACAAGACTTTTTGCTATTACAGTACCATGAAATATTCAGAGCCTGAAGGCCGCAGCAGGATCGAGTCTCACTCAAACATCCAACAAGGACAACCATCACCTTTTTCATGTACCACAATCTCGCCCACATCCCTGATAGAGTGAATGCCTCGCCTTGGAGAACTGTATTTCAAACTTTGATTTGATCTGTGTTATTTTAATTTTGCATTATTCTCGTTAAAGTTGTGCTGTATTCTTTCTTTAACCAACAACAAACTCACTAGCAGAGTTAGCTACTCTAACGGGCTGCATTGACCGGAGCTAAATTAATGCTAACAATAGTTCAGTAAAGATATTTTGACATAAGTAGACGAAACATTTCTACTGTACCTTCACAAAAATGTGAGCAAAAATGTGCACGATTACCCAACTTGTAACTTAAGAACCTGACCTAAAAACATTCTTAATGATGAAGAACCTTAACACATTAACACTCTAAATGAGATCCGCCATTCAATGAGACAAGAAAAATTAACAGCACATTAGCAATGTCTCTGCTCACCAAATCATGCTTTTACTTTCTTACCATCTCCATAGTTGACAATAAAAATGCAATACACAACCCTTGTTTGGCCCAGTGTTATGCACATTTACACAGACCGCATCGTAAACATAATGCTTAGTTAAAACAAAGTCTTGATTGCTATGTTTGATGCTATTCGTCACACATGAATCATAGTGGTCAGAAATAGCATTCCTCTTAGAAAGACCCAAGTTAAGGACTATTCTAAAAACAAGCTACACTTTTGAAGTGGCTTTTAGGAGTACACAGAATTCATGTGAACCGCAAGTAACTGACATGGTGTGGAACACAATTTCTCTATGGGGATAAATTCTATTATTGATAGATTATAAATATGTACCGGCAACACTAAAAAGAATTTTGAGAACGATACCTCATAAAATCTTCCCAGCGTAGCCAAGTCAGTTTCTTTTTCTGATGATTATCAGCAGAGTGACCAACAATTCCATGTTTCTCGTGAGGCCACACTAACATTTCTATCTTTGTCATGATAAGGTTTCACCTGTTCTGGTGACTTGGTTCGGGTATCTAGACGTGCATCACTGAAGAAATCTATACTGAAAGCCATGTGACTTGTAATGATCTAAGCCCAGTGTCTACTGGATGTTTAAGGTGCAAAAGGATGCCGTCACAAAAAGAACAAATTAGACTTAGTCAGTTCTGTAAAAAGGCTTTCTTCTGTTAATCAATGAAAGATATAATTTTAGGTGTTCTGCTGTCAGACAGGGATGTCTGCATTCAAGAAAGTTTTTTTGGATTTGCAAAGACTTCTTTGTGACCAGCAGACACTTGTGATAGTGTGAGAGTACTTTATAAAAACAAAAGGAAAACTAAACTGTAATTTCTGTGAAAAGGTTGTGACAGGTAAAGATCAAAAAACAGAATTAAACCCTTGCAGTCACAGAATTCGAAGAATTTAAACATATTTACCCCTTTGGCAAAGTCCCTGCAGTACTTCTATTAAAATACAGAGTGCATAATATGAGCTATGCAGATTGAAGTAAACTCTGTTTTCACCACTGATAGGCTCATAGGTGTTGTAGGTGTCAACAGGATATGATCCAGGTCTACAGTTACACCCATGTCGAGAATTTTTTTTTTTTTTCCACTTTTAACTTACGCCCTTAGAATGTCTATAGTGAATTATCTGAAGCTCCAGTCCAGGCAGGTATTAATTTGAAAATAAACTAATTTATAAATTCTCCCTTTTTAATAGAAAAGCCAAATAGTTCTTCACATTATGAACTCTGCATCCTTTAAATCAAATGTAGCCAAATGTGGCTCACTCATGACTTCGGGAGGCTTTAACTTTGAGTACGTTTTTCAGGCAACAAGGTCATTCATCTTGTATCACTGATGACTGTTCATATTTTCTACTGCAGGGAGGTGACCGGAGCCAAAAACGCTAGTTACCAACTAATCACATCTTTTCATGTTGTGTCTTTATATTTTGGACCAAAAGGCAAAACGGCAACAATTTTGGTGGTTCAGAGTTTTCCAGATGAAAGAGACCACAGGGTGAACCCAAATAGAACCAGTCATGCTCGTGAGACCAGTCAGAATGGTGCAACACTTCAAACTCACTGCACAGAATGCGAGTGAAAGGATACACTTTCAAAAAAGTTGCGCATGAATACCAATGAAACCTCAATGCAAAGACAATTTGCTTGGCTTTGTGCGTAGGACGTCTGTTTCCTCCAATCGGGTTTCATTTCTGCTGCTTTGCTAAGCTATGGAACAACATTATGGGGAAGTGAACTTATATTGTTGCACAAAAGAGCCTTTCTTTTTTTTTTTGTTCTGCAAGCCTGTAGGTGCTTTTAACCTCCCACTTGCTTTCATGTGTGTTGCTCGCCCTGCTGTGCTGATCTGTAATGGTAAATGGTGGTTTACCACTAGAGAGAGGATGTGTGTTTGTGTGAATGTGATCGTAACTTCAAGTGTGTCATATGAGAATTCACATTTACTTCAAGTGAACATACACAGTATAACTATGTCCATGCAAAAGAAGTGTGTGTTATCATCTCACCTGGGTATAGTGACACACTTTGTGTTGCTGTTCTGCGTGCTGATGGCTTTCTCCAGCTCATCCAACTGTCCAGTCTTCTTCAACTTCTTTACCAAGCTCTTCACTGCTTTTTCGCACCATTTCTCCTCCTGTCCTCCTCCATTCTGCTCCCCTACTCCAACAATTCCTCCCCCTGTTCCTCCGCTCCCCGCTGGAGTCTTCTTCCAACCCAAGAGGCGTTTCACCACCGGGGGAGTGAAAGGAAGTATGGACATGATGGCTCGTGTTTGTGGGCTTCTGTCTGTGTGTGTCTTAAATGTAAGTGAATGCCCTTTGCAATCTGACGTTAAAAAAAAGGAAGAGGGAAAGGAGGGAAGTGTGGGTGATGGGTTGTTGCCTGAATTTCGACTGGAGAATTAAAAAGCTATGTTTACACTGAGGATATGAATGTTTTTTTTTTTTAATTAATGTCTAGTCAGAACTAAAGCAATGGTCTTGATATAACATCTGATTAAAAACACACAGCATAGACAGCGGAGAGAAGTCCTTCCAAAGACACCTGAAAACAAGATTGGAAAAAGATAAAGGACACATTAACAATTAACAAAAATGTGAGGATCAGCTTACAGCTCACATTTTTTTTCTGAAATGATTACATCAAATACACACTTACAGCTTTTCTGCCCCCAAGCCATGACTATTACATATCTACCACAGCCACACGCTGCCATAACTCTCCCACTGTGTGAAGCATTTGTTTCAGCCACTCATACCAGCTCACATTAACAATTCTGTTTCATAGCCAGCGATTGCCTCTCTGTCGGTCGACCTGCATTGAGCGTACTCGACTGCCGCTTCACATTTTACGGTGCCCTCGTGCAATTTTGTTCAGCACTTTTTGACACAAACAGCACTAACAGGTTTGCCATCTTGTAAAACCACTATGACTTATTTACATCTTTAGGTAGCTATTTTTAGATAGTCATTTGTTTGCTTACAAACCACATATCTTGATAAAATACACTAAGAAGTTGAGCAGTTGTCCACTTGTCGGAGGGTCTGTGATTCTACCCCCAGCCCCTGCAGTCTACACAGACCACTGTAGGAATGTTTGTGTGAGTGAGCGAATGCTGACTTGTTTGTAAAGCTGTTTAACTGGTCAGTCAGACTAGAGAGATAACATTCCACTGACCCAATGCAGTAACTGTAAATATCAATATTTAATTTGTTAGGGTTGACTTTCCTGTGCAATTTACTAGTGTATAAAAGGAGCAGATTTATCTAATGTTTACAAAAACATCTCATCAAACAGCCAGTCACCATGACTAAGTGGTGACAGGTCGGGTTCTTATCCTGATAGATTCCATTTATCAGTTGCAATTCTTTAGTAATTGCTTATTAAATATTCCATCCCCCATATATTTACATCTGGCAAGGGTGGAGATGATCCTGTATCACAACATGTGGTCACCATTTAACTTGTCAGCCAGTAAAAAAATGATCAAAAGCTAATTATATAAATTACAGTTACTTAAAAAAATATATCTCTAGTGATGCATCTCTGTCAATATAAATTGGCTAAGACAAATACTAAAGTAAACCCATTAAACAATCAAACACAGTATTTACTCCCTCAATAAAAAGTCATTAAAGCCTTGCTCAAGTAGACAGTCCTGACCTGTTCACAACACATACAGTATGTGTCTTAAGTTTCACAACTCCATCCATCCAGCTGCTCTTGTAAGTGTTCACCTTACAGCTGCTTAGACGGGAAGTCAAAGACGGGTAGAATTCATTTGACCACAATTCACATCAAACATGATTCTTAGGTGTTGACGCGAGCTATTACCTAATGTAATCTGATCCTGTTTTATAACTCTAATTCTCAACCCTAATGAGGAAAAGCCCAGAACAACTCCTCAAATAATACACAGAGAATGCTCGAATTAAATTACAACAAGAAATTTTACAACTTGTCTTTTTTTCCCTGGGCTCCATCCAACATTTCAAAAGCTTTTGCTCGAGCATAGATTTGTTGAGTTGGTTAATGATAACTGTGACTTAAATAAAAGAGGTGAAACCACTTAGTGATGCCGAGTTCTCACCTCAATGGCCAGGAGAGGAAGGGATCACCGGCCGTAGGGTATTATTCTAAAAGTCCAAGCTCCTTCCAAGAATTAATTTCAGAGGCTTAACCCTTGGACTGCTCACTGATAAGAGTATGATGGTTTTAAGAAGAAAGGAGACCAATCCTGAAATCAGTAGCTGCAGTTTCTCGGTATCATCTAAACATTGATGCATGCTGTGTTATCTATCCACTACAAACACAACAGCTTCAGTAAGGGAGTGCTTGATTTATTGTTTAGACAAACTATCACAAAATTGGATTTGTGGTTCTTCATTGTACTAAAGTTGGACATCCAAAGAAGGACTAAGATCAAAACGTTTGCCTTGTGTGGTTCCTGCAGGGACGCGACGTGAGAGCTCCCAAACTGAACACAAAGTCTCAATGCAAGAACAAAAAGCACAAAACGTGCTGATGTGGCCACAATGTATATGTCTCATCGAAATGCTGACCACGACTACCAGGGCCTTGTTGGCAAAATAAGAGTGCTTATTTTGTCTTCTACGTTTGGTCTTTTTTGTGAGAAATTGTCTGTTTGGGTTACTTCTTCTCCGGGACGATAAAGATCCACAAAACAAACACGGTTTGCAGAGCGAGCAGAACGCTGCAGACGGCAATCCGGACTCTTCAGCCAATAAGTGTAGACTTTGTCAAGCTACAAAAAAAGCGTAAAATGTTATCGTAAGCTGTCATTCGCAATGATCTACAGATACAGTGGAAATATACAGGCTTCTTTTGTCTCGAAATGACTGATAGACCCCCTTTCTCCTCCTCCCATCGCGTCCCAAAAAAAGAAAAGAGTATGAAAAAATCCGCTAGCAAGCTTGCTACTTTGTGTCACAGACAAATAAACAGGTCTGCGGCATGGTTTCTCCGGACCAGACCAGCTCAGCTTCACGGTTAAGAACACTTACCCAACACGAATGCGAAAACACGTTGAATGCTCATTCAGGTACATGTCAACAAAGCCAGGTTGTTCGTTTATGTAATTCAAGCAGGGAGACTTTAAACTGTAGCACCTCCGACCCGCCGGGATGATGGCCCCTCATTCAAAGCTCAACCAAACTTGTGTCGCTTCAGCTAAACAAAAACCAAAATGTGACGTTTTAGCCCCACCTTCCCTAGCTTCCTATTGGCTACAAGTCGACTTCACCCGATAACCTGTTGCCATATGTGTATCCTATTGGCTAGAGGTCCTGTCCATTTTGTGATGTAACCAGCAGTGTTTGTCGGTAAGGTCTATTAGTGGATATCAGGGTTGTCCTTCTAGAAATGCATATCAGGCAATTTGTTAATAAATAGAGAATGCTCTTCTTCTTCTCCTTTCAGCTTTTCCCTTCAGGGGTCGCCACAGCGAATCAGTTGCCTCCATCTGACTCTGTCTTCTGCATCCTCTTCTCTCACACCAACCTCCTTCGTGTCCTCTTTCACTACATCCATAAACCTCCTCTTTGGTCTTCCTCTAGGCCTCCTGCCTGGCAGTTCAAAACTCAGCATCCTTCTACCAATGTATTCACTATCTCTCTTCTGGACATGTCCAAACCAACTCAGTCTGGCCTCTCTGACTTTATCTCCAAAACCTGTAACATGTGCTGTCCCTCTGATGTACTCATTCCTGATCCTATCCTTCCTCGTCACTCCCAGAGAGAACCTCAGCATCTTCATCTCTGCTACCTCCAGCTCTGTCACCTGTCTTTTCCTCAGTGACACTGTCTCTAGACCAAACAAGAACTGTGGTTTCGCCACAGTTTTGTACACATTTCCTTTAATTTTGGCTGAAACTCTTCTATCACAATCACACCTGACACTTTTCTCCACCCGTTCCATCCTGCCTGCACACGCATCTTCACCTCTTTTCCATTGCTCTGGACTGTTGACCGTAAGTGCAATAAAGTCAAATTTGTACAAATAATGCAATGCATTGAATCTTATTTGTTATTGCGCTAATCCTTTTCAAATTAATTTTATGCGTGAACTTAGTATGCAGTATATGCTCACTATACCGAGTAGACTATAGTAAGTATGGTAAGACTACTTATTCAGTAAGGTAACGTTCTCCACAACAATGAAAACTAAATCTGTACAAGAAAGAAAGAAAACAGACATTTTAAAAATACACAATTACCTTCCAAATCATAACATAGATTGGGTTAGGCGCGTTTCGGTGTTTGTGCCAGATGTGAAAAATCCACCAGTCATTTGATATAAATGACCTGGTGGAAAGAATGGGTAAGTCCATTCTTTTCACAGGGTATGTGGCCGCATCATGCAAATATGCAGATAAATGCACCTGTTGGACGTGCATGCAAATCATAGAATCCCATTCTGTGAATAGATCCTAATGTAATGAAGCTGCTTCCAGAGCTCATTTCAGTCTGCCAACACAGGCAGCATCCTAAACGTTCAAACCGAGAGTATTTCCGTCATTACGCACCGGAGCGGAGCGAAACGCGCATGCTCAGTGCGTCTCATTACCTGGGACCTGTTGCTCAGCTGCGGCTTATTGCGTTGAGAAGACACCTGTTTATTTAACGGATGCTGTTTATCCTCAGTCACTATGAACGTTAATGATGTGCTACCGCCTTGTTATAGCCGTGTTTAGGTAAAGGAGACTGGAAACAACAATTAACAGTGTATTTTATCCCCGTCGGATTAACTTGCGAACACGTCTGTAAGTATTTTCACGTTTTCTATTTCATCCGTTGTATGAACTGGGTTTGTCGAATCAGAAGTTGATGATTCTACGACAAAGTGTGTTACATAAGTTAAATTCGCCGTTTAAGGCACTATTTGGTGGTCAGCAAATATTTTAGATGCAGTAAAATTAGTCAATTCAGTCCTGAAATCACATACATGGAGGTTGTGCAGTGCGCTAAAAGCCATTATCCATTATTCTTTGAACGCGAAGGGCAAAATATTATTTCTGTGTTCGCACAACTTTTGAGAGCGAGGAAAGATGGAGCTCATGTCGTTGTTGCATATGAAATGTTCCACAGTGTGTCTACAGGGGCTGTGTGCTGGTTCGGTAGGCTCACTGGGTGATGCTCTGATTGTGTAGACAAAAGCAGATAATAATTCTCACTGGATCCATCACCAAGGAGACAGAGACTCACGAGTCCTGTCTGCTGTGTTGATTATGAAAACTCCTAGGTAGACCGATGTCACCACAGAGGGTCTAAATTTATCAAAGGTTCAGTGGTGGAGAGGTTTTTGTCAAGACAATAAACTTACTTTTTTGTTTTATTGTTTTGTGTGTGTGCAGGTGTATGTCTGATTTCTAATCGACAGGCAATGGGCAGATGCTGCAAATGCAACGGGAGGCTGCTGTGCATGTGCCTACTGCCTTGTATGATGACTGGCCACCTCCTGATTTACGTTATGGTGTCCATATTTGTCACCATGTCATACACTCCTCCCCCGAAAATAGTGATTCACTATATTGCTCCTGGGATTTCTGTTAACACCTCTACATTGGCCTCTCACCCACTCGGTCCCTTCTGGAACCTTCGTCTGGAGGACAGTGCCTTGTGGAACCACTTGCAGCACGCTTTGGACCGTCTGCATAATCCCATACTGCGAGGGAATACAACTGGAGTACAGAGGAAGCCAAAAGCAAAGGTTTCATTAGAAATTAAAGATGAAAGTCTGTCTGACTGTGTGTCATGCAGGTGTTCAGTACCTCAGTTAGATTTAAGCTCCCTGCCAGAACAGATGAAAGCTTTTGTTTGGTCGATGCATTGCAGGAAATATCCCCTTCTTATCAATCAGCCTAGTACGTGTAAGAGTAATGATAAAAACTTGGGCTTGGATTCTCCCATGCTTATCATGGCCATCAAATCTCAAGTGGGGAACTTCGAAAACAGGCAGGCTATCCGTGAAACGTGGGGCCGCAGTGGGTTGGTGACTGGGGAAGCAAGTAAGAAAAGCGGATTAGTACGCTCAGTGTTTCTGTTAGGACGGCAGGACTCGAGTACAGGTCCTCACCCAGACCTCAAAAACCTCCTCGAGCTTGAGAATCAGAAATACGGGGACATCCTTCAGTGGGACTTCAGAGACACTTTCTTTAACTTGACGCTGAAGGACCTGCTGTTTTGGCAATGGCTCCAGCAGCACTGCCACAACGCAATTTTTGTTTTCAAAGGGGATGATGATGTTTTTGTTCGAACAGGCGCCCTCCTGGATTACCTACACAAGCAATGGGATGAGCACAACCTGCTGAGAGTCCGTACAAATGACTCTAAAAGGACTTTGGACCTCTTTGTGGGAGATGTTATCAATAATGCAATGCCAAACCGTGAGCCATCCACTAAATACTATATTCCAGAACACTTTTTCAAAGGTGTGTACCCGCCATATGCCGGCGGCGGAGGAGTGGTATATTCTGTCTCACTTGCAATGCGATTGAAAGACGTGTCTGAGAGGGTGCACCTCTTCCCAATAGATGACGTGTATCTGGGCATGTGCCTGCACAAACTTGGGCTCTCACCAGGACACCACCCAGGGTTTTTAACATTTGATCTCCCAGAGACGGACAGGGGCAATCCGTGTGCGTACAAGTCTGTCCTGCTCGTTCACAGACGGACTCCAAAGGAGATGCTGACTCTGTGGAAGCAGCTCCAGAGTCTGTCTCGTCGTTGCTGAGACTCATTTGCCTGACAAAATAGGATTCAGTGAACACCACCGCACTCATTTGGCAAATGTGTGCATCTTCTTGACTAATCTTTGTCATGCAGGTGGTACCTTGTTGTGGTCACATGCAGGAAGCTGTACTTTTTACTCCAAAGAGTTTCACAACACTGAGGAGGTACCAGAGCTACCTCAAAGGATGCCGTTAATATGAGGGCATTACATGCAGGTATAAACACGGTCCTGTTTAAAATCAGCATGGGTATATGTTTTTGTCCTTTCAACATACTGCAGCGGTTTTAATTTACTACCACTCAGGAAACGGTACCTTTGTTATTTGTTCATTTTTGACGGGATTACAGTAGGTAGTTCTATGATATGTTCGCTGGTGAACATGATTTCACAATGTCCCTTTATCAAAATTTCTTGCATCCAATTTGCAATGTTTAAAATGCAATTAAGGTTAAAATTGATGTTTTCATGCACATTGTGTAACTAAGAATGATAAATCACAGCACTGTTTATCATTTGTTATTATGTAGCCAGGAAGGATGTCTTGTACATTATGTTTGTTTTTTTTGCTGCAAAACATGCTGCTAATTAAAAAGAGCCCTTCATGTTGCATATTGTTTTTCTTATTGTCTCTAAAATGATTTTACTTTTTGCTCTGGTGGTATGAAAAGATTTTTTATGAGTGATAAAGAGTGTGCAGTTAACCATGATTTGGATCTAATCCAAGACATGGATGGGGTGGTGGTATCAGTGGAGAAGAACACAACCAGCAGGAATGTTATTTGTTTCTTTTCCCAAAGATTACAGCATTTCATACAATTCAAGGGTGGAAAACATCCTCTACAGACAAGTTTTAGTGAATATCCTCAAATGTGTATTTTTTATGGTGTTATCAAACTCTGGATGCAATGATATTTCTAGACAAAAGTAATTTTTCCTAACTCCTCTGACAATCTATTTTTCTTGCAAGTACAAAGAGTAAATATTTAACATGAGGAAATGTAGTCTAGCATTTTAAAATGATATCTGGTGCCCTGCTACAATCTACTAATTCCACATCTGTGTGCATATGCACAAACCATTTCATCTCAATATTTTCACAAATAAAGAACTGCTTTGCATGTGTGTGGTTAAACGGAGATCATGTGAATTCCCATCTTTGCATTAGGTTCTTGGTACTGGTTATTTCAGCAGGGTAAACAAGGAATTGTGCTATCAGAGATAACTCTCATTAGGCAAAATTCAAGTTTTGTAAGGCAAACTACTGGGGGGGGGGGGGGGAATCAGGAAGTAAATGTGTTTTACATGTAATGTTACTTAAATTAGTTTCAAACAAGACCGTAACTGTCTTCATCCAAACTGAAGAACAGGAGGAGGAGATTGGAAAACAGGCCCCAGAAGATGAGTTTCCTCCAGGGAATAAAAGCAGAAAAACACCGACAAAAAACAGAAGGCACATAAGGATGGCATTGTGTTTTATGTGAACATTTCTAAACAAATGCATTGAAGTGTAATTTTTCTTTACAAAGCAATGTGAGCTCCTCTCATCCATTGTAATAAAGTCTGTTGTTGCTGGTCTTTAGCATTGATTTTGTTACTAACAGCCAGACAGTGGCTTCAGAGTAATGTGATTGCAGGGAGGAAGCCGCTGAGCTGCTGCACACTGATGGCAAATAAGGAGAGGTGGAGACGATGTCCGTGACATTTTTATGTAATAATGATTGAATACACAAAATACATCTGTAACTTACTGCAGTACAATACGTTGTTTTTTTTTTAAATCAAATACAAATGGAACCCATACTACTATCTACTAAGATAAGATATGATTGGGGGTTAATGAAAAACGACACCTGCATTTAAAGACTTACGTTTAATAAATGCACCTGTGGGACAAATAGAGTTAAACTCACAAAAATAATGGAGTTTATAAAAACACACAAACAACCCAGATCTCGTAGCTACTTACTAACAGCTCCACCCAGTGAAAAGACGTGGTAACGACTGGAATCTTCCTGATCTAACAGGAATGTTCTGAAGACATCAGGACTCTAGCTCCACCCAGTGGAGAGCTGTGGTAACGACTGGAATCTTCCTGGAGATTCTGCAGCTCCTCCCGTTAGAATATAAAAGCTGTGTCAGTCCCACTGCTGAGACACAAAGCAACACAAACAACACAGAAGACAACATCTCAACAGTGCTCATCTGACAACAAGAGGACTCTACAGTGACAATGCTGTGCTCTCATGGATTCCAGTCATCCCTCATTCCAGTCAAGAGCTTCTACTGGCCTGTTCACAGGCTGAGACCAGAGGGTGGACCTCTGCTCTGCCAGCACAGAAACCTACAGCAGCTCTGTAGCAGTCTGGAACTGATAGACAAACTTCAAAACAGGATTCTGGAGGAGATGGAGCCTTTCCAAACCAGTATGGAGGTGCAACCAGTCTCCCAGCAGCTGGAGAAAGAGGGGCCTCACTTTGGGCTGACTCTGGACACTCGTGGCTTCTCTCCAGAGGAGCTGTCTGTCAGGCAGGTGGGCAGGAAGCTGAGAGTCAACGGGAGGACTGAGAAGAAACAGGGGGAGGAGGAGAAAGGCTCCTACTCCTACAGACTCCAGGAGTTCAGACGGGAGTTTGATCTGCCTGAGGGAACCAACCCTGAAGCCGTCACCTGCTTCCTGGATCCAGATGGGAAGCTCCACATCCAGGCAGCTGAAGATCCACAAGTGGAGGAGGCTGAGAGAGAGCTGAGAATCAAGAGGAGCTCAAAGGAGAACACACAGAAGAGTGTGTGTTCAGAGAGAGAAGGCAGCAGCACAGAGACACACAACAGCAGCCAGAACACACCTTAAAACATGGACTCATCTACAAATGACATGAACCATGGATTGTATAAGTGTTAAATAATCTTCATATATGTACTGATATGTTAACAGATTAATTAATAAATGTTTTAAGTGCCACTCTACCTCTTGTATTGTTGCATTATTATAATCATTTTCAACATGTGACCAAAACTCCATCAAAGTTTGATTATTTAATAATTGAAAGTAAAACCTGAAGTTCTGATCCTAAAATTAGATGATAGATGAATAGGTGGATAGATGGATAGATTGATACTTTATTATTCCCAAAGGAAATAGCATTTATCATCGCTCACATTCATCCAGACTTTCCTCAAGAAAGCACAACAATGAAGAAACAAGTAATTACAAATCAATGTATAAATAGACAAGAGGAGACAATAAAGACACAAAAAAGGTGTGATCTTACTGCGACCACCAATTATTTCTTATGTCATCACTGTTAGATCTGCACCAATATCCCCATCAGGAGTTGTCTTCATCTCCAAGTTCTTCAGTCATTTCAACTCCCAGGTCACCATCTTTATTCCAATCGTGATCTGGAGTTGGTGACATCACCGTGTTGGTCGTGTGATCGCCCTGGTCCTGCTATGTAAATAACAAGTTTTTTGTTCAGGTGTTGAGAAGAAGATTTATCCTTGGTGAGAATATACCTGGGAGCACACAAACACATTTTACTGGCCTTCCAACAGAGAAAGTCCATTTAGTTGAATAACTGCTGTAATCAATACATCCATAATTATGAAGATGTTTAATCAATACTACTTGTACTCGGTAACATGTCAGCTCATGCCTCACACACAGACACATAATAAAAAATACATGGAGTGGATTTGTATCTCATCATTTCTGTGCATTTTATTTGTGGATAAAATGTCAATTCAGGTTTCTATTAAGACATTCTCTGAATTAATTGACATCAGATATCTTCAAAACAATAATAAAAATAAAGTCAAGCTGGTAAAATCATATTTTACATGAAGACCTGAGGACATTATTAAAATGTTTTAGTAGTGTGGTTAATATTTATCAGGCTTTTGTCATGTTTTTCATATTTAATTTAAAATGGCTGACAATAAGTGTGAATGTGCTAAGACATCTTCAGTTAAATAAATAATAATTGAATTCATTTTTATATTCATTTGATATTAAACCATAAAACATTGAAAATACTGTATAGTTCAAAGCTGAGAGGAAGTTGAAGTGACACAAGTGTATTTTGTGTCAGTCTAGCTCCTCTAGCTCCACCCAGTGGAGAGCTGTGGTAACGACTGGAATCTTCCTGAAGATTCTGCAGCTCCTCCTGTTAGAATATAAAAGCTGTGTCAGTCCCACTGCTGAGACACAAAGCAACACAAACAACACAGAAGACAACATCTCAACAGTGCTCATCTGATAACAAGAGGACTCAGCACTAATCACAGTGACAATGCTGTGCTCTCATGGATTCCAGTCATCCCTGGACAGAGACACACAACAGCTGAAGTTCGTCAGTAGTTCCGGTAAATGGAGGTTTTGTTCATAAGTGATGACATCACCCAGGTGTTCCTTTCAAATCGGGACTCTTCCTGTTTATCGTTTGTTTTGAAAGTTCAGATTTGGTCTGGTTCTTTCCAGCGTCTTCGGAATATCTTTTGTTTTCGATGTTAATCATATCGTCAAACAAGTTAGTCTTATTTCACATGGTATTGAATGGGAGACCTTTTAACTACTGCTATATTTGACTGTTTGAACAATCAATTTACACTCCAGATTTTGTAAAAACATTACACTTTCAAAATTGGTCTAAATGTGAAAGAACCTAGGTAATAAATGGCCAGTCATGGTGTTCTTTTGACAAGTGGAAAGAAACAAACGGAGGGATGTAATGGTACAATATATCTGCTTAACACAAACAAGCTTTTTTTATTCGGGAAGAACTAAATCTGTTTGAAACTGCTTCGTTATAGATGTTTGATCTTCTGAAGTTCAGATGAAACAGAACCCTGAGGCAGATCTGGTTAGGCTCTTCTGATCCCCTGTGGTTTACGTCTCTCGCCACTAGAGGGCAGCGTTTGCTTTAACAAATATTCTGGCGAATCAATTCATCCTGATTCCAACAACATTCTTGCTATTTAAGCACCTTGCCACTAGGTGTCGTCTAATTCTTTATGAAATGGAAAAAAGAAATTGACTAAAATCAAGTGAAAGCCGTCACTGTACATTTTACGAATACAGTATCTGTCAATGCAGTTAATTCACTTATTGTCATTTTGCTGGTTTCATGTTGATTAAGACTGAAAATAATTACACCGATACTCTTTTAAATGTGTGTGACGACCAGGTTACATTTAGTAATAAATGATATGAAATGTAATCTGGTATGCAATGAAATAAAAGATTCTCAATAAATTCTTGTCTTTCTGAACTATCAATTATCAGTTTGTTTTTTTCGATTGTGACGGAATAATATCATGTGTTATGAGCAGTTTATCTGCATTTCCTCTGCTGATTCTGTGTTGATTTACCCAGAGTGCAGAGAGAAGATTGATATGGAGGAAGGTGCAGGAAAGTAGGGCAACAACACAGGAGGCAGAATTTGAACCCACAGTGTTCTTTTCAACATATTCTATCTCTCTCTCTCTCAAAAAAAAGGAACAAGGTTGGATGATGAAACCTGGACTGGCAAACACAGAACTCTGCTGCTTGGGGATATTGTGTCAAGTCTGGTGTCAATATATTTGACAGGTAAAGAGAATATGTGAGTCTTTTGAGGGGGTAGAGCTACTTTTTTTTTTGTGAGGCGCTCACCTCTGGATGAACTCCCCAAAGTGAAGGCAAGCTAGAAGTGAGGAGGAGGAGAAAAGCGAAAAGGTAAGAAAAATAAGATGAAGAGGAGAATGAGGAGGAGAAAGCCAAACTCAGCTTCATGTAAATCATCTGCATTGTTCTCCGTATGCTAGGAAACAAAGAATCTTGGGAACAAAGTCCCACTTCCTTGTACCTGTCTTAGATTGTCCCTCACGGAGATGGTTTTTAATGCACCATCATCTCCTTCTTTCCCCCCGAACACATCAAAGAGATATCCTTATATCTATGGAAGTGGTTCTGACGGCCACTGGCTCATCACAAGCACACACATACACATATAGTATATATTTAGCCGCCATCTCATCAACATGCAGTTATTCCTTTGGCTCAGGATTGCAGGCTGTTAATTGGCTGCCAAGCAGAATGTGTGTGTTTCCATGTCTGTGTGTGTGTCTGTTTGTGTCTGTGCTGCAGAGCCGAGGCTGCTTGGAAATTCCTGTCACGTCTCCAAGCCTCGATTAAGACGTTGCTCTAGTTTTGAACAGACATGTAGGGAGGAGGGGAAGAGAGGTAGAGAGTGGGAGAGGATGCAGCAGGGGGGAGAAAGATGAGAAAGCAGCAGAAGAGTGGGAAGAGAGAAAGAAACAGGACTTGGCAAAGAAGGAAAAAAAGTGAGTGAGAAGGAGGTAGTGAAATGCTGCAGTGGTCCTGGAACTGATAAGTCTCCTGTGTTGCCTTCCATATCTCGATGATGGAGGTGCAAAAGAGGAGGTGTTGTTTCAGGCATAAACTGTGGAGCTACTGTCGGAAATATGTTGTCCATTTTCTGCAGAGACGATATTAAGTGACTGGCATTGGTGCTCGTCCAAAGATAAGGTGCAACGCCGCTGGTTGGATCTTCAGCACAAAAAAAAATGAATACATTTCTTAGATATCTGGTAAGCTGTGAACATTTCAAGTGTGTCTACAGAAAATCGGTTCACTTTTAGATTCAGAGTCAATGCAGCAATGGTTTTGACCTCTGTCGCAAAGGTGACACAAAAGCAACAAAATGACAGCGAATGGTAAGACTTCCCCACCACTCCCCAACCTCAAGAAAAGTGGCAAGTTTCAGCAAGTTTTCAAAACCATGAAGTCCTTAGGTGGTGGAATTCAGTTCAGGAGCTGCTGGGGCCTAACACATGAAACAAACACTTGTTTCCCACCGACAGCGAATGCTTTTTCAAACCATGACTACTCAACTTTATGTAAGTTGTTATTACGGGAACTTGAACCCATTCATGTGAATCTGTAGGTGGATGCTGGACGGTGGTCGTGGTGGTGGGACTGGAAGTGATTGTGGAGCAGCAGTTGGATTCACAAGTGGTGGAAGAGATGGGAAATCATTGCAGCTTTGGGGTTTGTGCACTAATGAATTCATGAAAGACTATTTGACGTTTCTGGGCCAAACATACACACAAACTAATTCTGCATCGCATGTGCATACCAGCGTACTGTACATGCACACACAGATTCCACCGCAGAGCTCCTGTTATGTAATCATGGTGGGGGCAGAGAGAGAGAGAGGCACTCATCAGACACTAGCATACACACACACACACACACACACACACACACACACACACACACACACACACACACACACACACACACACAGGCAACATGAGGTCAACACAATAAGACTGATGACTTTAACATTAGTGAAAGTGATTGTGTAATTTTATGTCCTCTCTCTTTCTCTGTGAAAAAGGGAGTGTGTGTTGCTAAGGATGATCTAAGTGATCTGGAGGGGCTATCATGTTTGTTTGGTGGAGGATAATTAAATAGGTAATAGAAACCGTATCACTCTCATCACTATTGATTCATTTTTAGCACGTGCACACAAGGACACACACACGCACGCAAAATCCCTCAAGCCGACGGTCTCTTAGAAGAGATGCGTGATACTCCCACAACAGCTATCAACAACCTTTCATGTTTTAATGGATTTGTTTAACCTAATCCACATTAGCTCGCATCTGTCAGCTCCGCACCCACAATTTTTTCACAGCAGCAGTCCTAACCCATATATTAAGCCCTTAACCAGAAAGAGTTTGTTTGATCAAAATTAAACAAATGATAACAGATAAAAGCCCATTCTCCATCCCAAGCTTCTCCATTCTCTTGATCTATAAGTCTGAGTGATTTTGAAGTCAAATCACAGGGAGGATCCCATCTTGGAATGACTTGATGGCAAATTATAGTTAGACTGCTGCTGAGGGGATCCCAGTAAAATAGTTTAGCATTTTTCCATCAATGTTCTTGATCTTTCTGAGTCGATTCAGGGGTGAAGCAGCATTCCTTGAAGGTAATATTTTTGGACCTGATTGTTGATAAATTCAGTGATTGCATTTTTCACAGGATCAGTCACCCAAAGGAAATGAATACGCAATCTTCAGCGATATTAGTATGTTATAGAGATGCTTTGGAGTTGTGTCTAGAATCTTTTTTTTTCTAAAAGTTTGACCACCTTTCTATTGTAAAAAGTTGTTCTGGTGCTCAAACAGCAGTGAAGGTTACCTCGATAAAAAACTAATGATATAAAAAATACAAAACCTGGTACTAAAAACTCAACACGTCCGAGTGACACATTTTTTTTTTTTGCACTGGTTCTTTACTGTTGTGAAATTGAGGATGCATATTTTCATTGATTTGGCTGAATTTGCATATTATTTTGTTAAAATTTTAAGCAGCCCCTAATTTCCCTTTTCTTCAAGCTCATTTTACAGTAAATGTTCATTTGACAACTGAAAATATAAATATACTTTCTCACACACAGGTTATTGAAGATTAACCCCCTCACGCACCTAAGGCAATATATTTATTTTTACTAATATATTCAGCGTAATACATAAAGTGCTTGTCATGTTTCTTTTTTAAATGGTTTTGTGCGATTTAATAGGAGCGTCGCAAACCACAGCATTTTTCCACGCTGCATGTGCACATTAGTTCTTTAGGTGCATGCCTTTGTTCTCCATAATGTGTTTTTTTTTTGTGTCCACGCATCTGTATAAAAATGATTAGCTGTGATGGATGCTACTGACCCGATAATTGTGACAAGGACACAACATTGGAGCAGGTACAATGGCAGTGCAGCTCTGTGCCCAGTGCATTATTCAGACAGGATGGATGGATGAAAAATAGGTAGAGGAGAAAGTGGGTAGTGAGAACAAGAGAGGAAAAAAAGAAACGATTAGACAAATGAGGGACAGAGGGGGTAGGAGAGCGTCTTTGTATGAAGAGATTTATGAATAGAATGGTGGAGGGAGGTGCTGATTGCTGTACAGTACAGATGGATGGTTGTAATGGGAGAGGTAGGATTGGGGAAAGCTCAAATAAGACAAAAATATATATGGTATAATATATATATATATAAAGTATATATACAGTATATATACCTCATCGCAAATTTTTGGTATGCGGTCACGTATTACCATACAGGCATTCTATTGGCTGATGGCATCCGGAATTGCATTACGTTCCATCATTTGTGCAAAAACCAAAATGTAAATGTAAATTTATATATATGAAACTCACACTGCCCAGCCCCCACCCTCTCTGCCGTCACTGTTGGAGGAAACACCATGGGGACAGAGATAAGGCCTTTCTCTCTGCCACTGACCTGTAATCACCAATGTCTTTAGCAGAGACAAGACAAAGTGGACCCCTGGGACTATTTTTTGATCTTACAGCAGCATTTCCTGTCAGCTGAAGACAATTTTAACTTCATTCAAACTGTAAATTTTCCACTACTTTCTTTCAAGTCAAGTGTTACAGCTCAGGGTTGGTGTCAAAGAGCCAGTACCACAGTAACAACATCTGTATGGATTCTGAGTGGTACAGTTTTTAAATCCTGGTTTAGTATAGAATTGTGTTGCACATATTGTCTTGATAAGCTCTCATGAATCATGAGCCTGTATGCCAAAGATGTTCTTTGAGTTTCACACGTTAACTGGCAGGAATGACTTTGTTAACCATGAGTCATAATCGAAAAGTCAAGAAAAGTCAAACTTGATTGTAAAACCCTTGAAACCTACTTATTTATGCTTCAAGACAAGCTTTTGCTGATATAGGATAAAGTTAGACCTTTTGCCAGTGAGGTCAAAGGGTTCAGTTTCGCAGCTCTTGTTTTTGGTCCTATCCGGGTCTATTTTAAGTTTTGTTCTTCGTTAAAATTTGTTCCGTCTTGCCTTTGGTGTCAGCGAGCTGATAAAATATGCATGGTTTGGACTTTTCACCTTTCCGATTTTTATTCCTTGTATAAATCAAAGGAAAATGGAGCCTTTTATGGTTGAAGCTCATCCATGTTTGATGTGCAGCCAGGAGGGAGACCTAGATAATAGAAGCTATCAGAGACAGCACAGAAGTGTGTGTGTCTGTGTGTGTTTGTATGTGCATATGTGAGTACACACACAAGTTTATATGTGTGTGTTTGTGTGTGTGTCCTTTTTCAGATTCAGTTTCAGTGTCAGGCATTAATGGACTTGAATGTATTATGACACTTTCCGAAGGTCTGACACTAAGCTAAATGGTTTGATGCACATGTAAGCTTATAACCAAACGCATGTGTGTCTTTATTATGACTGCATTAGAAATGTGACTGCAGTAAAGCAAAACATGAGATGTAATCAGTCAAATGAGGTCAAATAAGTTAATAATGTCTTTTTTCTTCTAATTTAAGAGAGATGTCAGCAGAAAGCGATCTGAATTGTGTGTTCTGACGAGCATCTTCATCTAATATACAGCATTGCTCTACAGTCAGCTATCCGTTTAGAAACATCTTTTAAAAGTAGTTTGTGCATTCATTCCATAACAAGAGCCAAATACCTCCGGAGGGTCACCATTAAGGAAAAAGTGATCAAGCACAGCAAAGTGATCCATCACTGGGTTTGGATGATAACTTATCGTCTGCTGGGATTGTCCTCATTGAAGCTTCACTCAGATCTCTATCAGTGCATTTTGTAAGAGCTCTTGGCAGCTCTATCTTGCTGCAGGACAAAATCAATAGTCATTTTAGAACCATGCTTTTGTAATGACTTATTACTCACCGTAGTGAGTGCAACCATTCACAAAAAGGTCAGGCTGAGCCACCGTTTTTCAGAGATTTATGTTCACATTTCTCATTCAGTGTTTTTTTTTTAAATTGGCTGATTATGTCTTTGCTACACTACAAGCAGACACTATATCAGAACCCACTAACTTTAGAAATTGTGGTATCTTAAATATTTTAATGAAATCTTGATAAAATTATTTTATTGATTTGCAAAAACTAAAATAAAAAAAAAATCACAATGTCCATTCCAAGTTTGTTTAAATCTTGTTAAAAGTTCTCTCACACATATTTAAGCTCCAGGAGCAGCTTTGAACCCTTGCTGAAGAACCGACAGCTCGAGGCAGCGTACCAGGATAAGACACTTGAACCTCCGTCTAAAGCATTAGAGGGTTAAATCAGTGAAATGATCTTTCAAATGAGCTTCATACCAGATAACTGCTGCCACCCACAGAGAGTGGAGGTGAATGGAATTTCAACTGTGCTGTTTCAAGCATTTTGAAATAACAACAAATTGATTATAGGTATCCAGATACCTCACAGTCAACACTTTAAGTTTGCTATTTCTTCAGTAGAGATGAAACTGATTACACATTCTTTGTTTCCATTGCTACACCAGAGTAACACTGCTACAGTGCACCAGCCAGTGACAGACCAAACAATTGGAATTCATTGCATGGAATTTCACGGAGTTGAGAGACACTTCGTCTCATGTATGTTACAAACCAGATATGTGATACAGACCTGAACACTTGCAACTGCAGGAAAACTGAGAAAACTTTATTGCATATTTTCTCTCTCTCTCTCTCTCTCTTTCTCTCTCACACACACACGCACGCACACAAACACACTTTTATTAAAATATGTTATGCAGATGATGCATTGCAGTCATTAGTGTGTCTGTGCAGAGCACAGTAAATATGATATTAAGACAAATGGGAAGTTTCTTACAGACACCAAGGTATTCTCACAGCTATTAACTCCAGTTTATACATATGTAATTTTCATTTTCAGAGAAAAACAGCTGTGGGAAAGAAGTTTGAGCTCAGATTTTTAAATGTTGGACTGATCAGCTTTTGTACCAGGACGTTGCAGAATCACAACATTTGTCCTTTGCTAATATGGTTTGAATTTAACTGAATTACACTGAAGTGATTGGATTGTAATGAACAGAAATTTACATTTTACACTCCACCACCCGTATCGAAATGCACTGATGTAGACTAGAATGAACGGTCCTGCTGTCCCTCAGGATGCTTACAGAGATGCGCTGATGTTCTGCATCAGTGAATACAATATGCTTAACTCAGTCAGAATTATGAGTAGATATATTGTGCAAGCATTAGAAGGTACATAAACAATGCTATCTGACTTAACATGTGGAAGAACCTGATATAACCTGATAAAAAGAACAAAACACTCCTCTATTTAAAGCTCCACTCAGGTCACTGCTGGTTGCATTTTTCTCCTCACAAGCTGAAACAGAGGGAACAAAGACCTTTTATCCACTGTATAGCCAACAAAGCCACGTTACAGTCCTAACAGAGCTGTTTCACAATCGCATCATGAGTTGCATTTTATTGATTGTATATAACCCATCTAATAACACTGCTTGGGTAGTTCATCAAGAATTGAATTTAATCTTGCATGCATGTAGTAAAAATAAAGACATGCGTTAACATCACACTTTCACTCAGACACACTTTTAACCGTGCATGGCAGGGCTCATTATGGAGAATGTATGGCAAGCAGACACTGCGAAGGATAATTCCCTTCCTGTTCTCAGTGGGTAATGTCAAAATAATTATCAGAGCAGACAGCTCAGTGGCCAAGCAACATCTCTTCATTATGGAGCAGGGTGTGTGTGTGTGTGTGTGCGCGTGTGTGTGGGGGTAACAACCTCCACGGTGCACGCCAAACAAGGTTGATGCAAAGCTTTTAAAATTCCTTCACCTTTATATTGTTTTTCTTTTTCTTTTTTCTTTTTTTAAATCTTCTACACAAACCTTCATTGCTGGCAGCAATTATGTCATGGCTTTCTGGGTCTATTTCTCTTTATTCTCCTTCTTCAAATGGAAGTTCACAACATTTTGATTTTTTTTAACCGCTGTTTGTTAAACTGCTATTTCCACAACTAAAAGTAAAATGTGACATCTACATATCAAGCATTTGCAAGTGAAAAACAGTGTTAAACCGAGGTAATTCTTCATTTTTTCTACATTTTTTACATTTCTATACAAATCTATTTTGCAGCTATTTCTCTTCAGCAAACTGAATCAAAAAGTTTTAAGGCTTTGAAAACCTTTATTTCAAGAAAACTAGGAAATTATTGACAAAGAATAAAATATCTGTCTGGATGAACAATTCTAATTACATATATTCTATTAATGATTGCTGGTTTGGCAGTAATGTGTCCAAAGTTTGATTAATGTGACAGATCTGACATATTGGCAATAATTTCAACATATTCTTCTTTACCTCACACACATATTGCGGCTGATTTCATCACTTAACACTTAAGTGGGTGAGCATTCAAATGAACCGTGAATGTGTTAGGATAAAGATGCCTAGATGCCTGATTCTCGTATCTATGGGGAAAGTATGAACCAAGAGCCTGTGCAAATCCACAGTCTTTATAATCGTTGTCTTTACACACGTGTGTCACGGTAGAAGATCTCATCAACTAAATGTATGCATGTGCAGGAGTGTTACAAACACATTATCTCCCTCTATAAATATGTTATCCGTCGCTACCTGGTCTCCACTTTTCATGTCACCTTGACTGACCTTCCACCCACGCAGAGCAATTGCACTGAAGGGACTTCACGTTAGGGACATTTCTGCTCAAATGATTGACTGCTTGGAATAAAGGACCTTGGAAAAACATCTGGGCAAGTGACAAATGCGTACCTCGAGCTGCCGTTGTGTGAAGGAGACGGATGTGGTAGGAAGGAGACAGAGAGAGAGAGAGAGAGAGGGTGTGTATGTGTGTGTGGAGTTATCTCCACCGCTACACAAAGACCTGCCAGGCGACTCCTGCTGCCGTCAAGGTTTCCATGTGAGTGTGTGTGTCTAAATGTGTGTCCTTGCCAGCCACTTGACATCACATAGCCCTCTCATGGCAGATTTCTCGGATCAGTAGTAGAATGGATAAGGATATTTACCAGCAGCTTAGTTGGTCCGGGTCAGACCCTTCTGTAGCACTTTAATAGGTGTTGATGGTGGCTGCCACAAAGAGGCGAGCTGTTTTATCTGGCCATGTGCAGCCTGGGATTGTATTGACATGATAATTGATTTAAAAAGAGGTTGTGACCTGAACATGGTGAGGAAAATCCAACTAAACTTTTCAAGTGGCAATTATTATTTATAGATAATCACTAATAGATGTACGGATCAGCAACTTCAGCTCAGAGAAATATTGGTTTCTGGAAAAAACAACATCTTTCAAAAATATATATATTTCCCGCAGGTGTTGTTTTTAATTGCTAGGTAAAGCCTGCATCAAAACGTGTTAAAGCTGCTTACAATTAATCTGCACCAGCTCCTGATGTACATTTGACTGCCAAGTATTCCCTGCTGATTCTTCTGACAACAATTTTCTCTTGACAATGTATATAAATTGTCATAAATAGCCTACCTAAACATCACGCGCATACAGCACAAACAAAGACGCATTCATGTGACCCGCAAGCATGCATACACGTTAACATGAGTACAAACCCGTAGACTCGTAAAGATGCCTAACTGACAGCGAGACTCAGCTGAAGGTCATTCATAATGATTAAAGAGGCATCTCTGCAATGATTTTCAAATGACCCTGGGGACGACTCCATCACGGACACCTCTTCAATAGAAAATGACTTTATGGTGCCCTGGGATAACAGACTGGAGAACGACACAGTGACGGTCTGATGGGCAGCCAGATTGTTAAGAGCAGCAGATTGGGACAAAGATGTAAGGGCGAATGGAAAGCCAAACAGGGAGACCTAATTTTTGCAAATTGATATGTTATACAGGCATAGACATTTACAGGCCTGTATACAGAGCTGGCAAAAACAACGAGAGCCAGACAGGTATGTGAAGACATGCATATATACGGAAAGACAGCCAGAACCCGTCCATATATCCAAGAAAAATACCAGTCAGCACCACTGGGAATATGTACCCCAGTAAGATTCCAACAAGCACACACACAAACACACCCCAACCCTGCAGCTCTTTTTTTTTTAGCCGCTGATATAGAGGTTTTGGAATTAACCATACTGATGGCGTGATGGCTAATTTCACCTTCATACACCTTGTGCATGAAGGTACCGTGTGTGTGTGTGTGTGTGTGTGTGTGGTAATGCAAGCAGGGATTCCCCAGAGATCATCTAGGTTTTTATCCAATAACACACACGCATAGTCATTTGGTGTTAATATTTACATATAAACTACTGTAGCTGTAAGAACGGAGCTTCACCTTCACACACGATTCAATGTTAGCGCAGACATCATGAACAGACGTGAAACTTGGGGACTTATTTTTTTAATGTCTTGCAAAGGAGATTAAGGAAATTGACTTCTATTGTGAAACCGTAAGGTTTTAGGAAATCCCCCATAACGACCACCCACCACATGCTGTATGTGGTTTAAAAATTAAATCAGTTTTAACCGGTCTTATCTGCTACACCGTTAGCAAGGCGTTCACGTGCTTTTCTCTTTTGTAGGAATGGGATCATATAATAAGAGCTGCTGACATCAGCAGCAACCACTGACAGACTCACCATTGCTGGGCCTTGCATCATGGGATTTTAAAACATTATGTATTTTACAGAACCTCACAGTCTATTATCACTCTAACCCAGAGATGAACTGTAGTCTACTTGATTTTTTTATTAACCGGGACGAGCCATTCAGCTTCAACCCAACAGCTCAACACATAGTTGGAGAAAATATTATTTGGACTTTTATATTTTGGCTTTGTTTAATTTGCTTCCGGGATCAAAAACTGTCTGTGTTCATTTGTTTCTCAATCTTGATCTATCCTTCCCCTTCTCCCTTTCCTCTCACTCTCCATCCACAGAGCCGAACTCCTAACTGGCTCACTTGTTACCCTGACAATCGGTATCTCAAGCAATAAAACATACTTAATAGCATTGCTTTCAGTAATTAAAATGGCGACTAAAATACAGTAGCTCATTACACAGGAACCAACAAGGGATATAACATAGAAGAACAAATCGCACACTTACTTTCAAAGCACCTTATAATAAAGTTAACAACCAGCAGTTTTGTCTATTAACTGGGGAAGATGAGCAGCAATAACAGCAGGAAACTACAATACACACAGCTGCACCTATAAACATTTAATTACCAATTTAATACATGTTTAGTTCTATTTATCGCTGCTAAAACCAGTAAGGCGAGTGGCTACACATCTGCAATTTGCACTTCCAATCAGGTAAAGCTATGTTGTGCTTTGTTAGTGAGGATGCGAGCAGACATCCACAGCCAGGTCACTGAACCTGAGGTAATGTAACAATGCTCTCAGTGCCATCACGCTAACTTTTAGAAGGTATACAGTAATGCATACCATAATTACTATCTTAGCATGGTAGCTTGCCAATATTTGTAAGGAAAACCAAATAATCTAAGCTGGAGGAAAATGTGGTACTGGATTTTTTTATGTGCTATTTCTCATTTTAAATTTCCGTAGTTCCACTAAATCATCACAAAATGTTTAAAAACTGACAGGTTAATGTTGAGAAACTCCATCAAAGGAGTGAGAAGTCTGATCTGCTAGTGGGATTAGAAGAAAAATCAGAAGCTGCAGAAGACTCAGAACTTTAATTTCTGCTGTTCAATTGTTATACTGTACATCATTTATGTGCATGTTTTTAGCTTTACAAATATTAAATGTTATAGTGAGGATTTAATTAAATTTGCTACTGATGCATTGGGTTTTAATTTAAAAGGACTTAAGGCTGCTTTCTTGTAAGCAACTAAACACTAGTAAAGAGGCAGCATAGATATTTCTGCTCCTTTGAAGAATTGACCACAAGGAAGTGTAATAAGATATGAAAGGTCACACGCAAACCTGAAGATGGTTTTGTTTTGTACTGTGTCATGCTTTAAAGCCATCAGTCAAATCAGCACCAAGAGATTTTTTTTCAAATGTTTTATTGCAAAAATATAGAATTTGAGAACACACTACAAAAACATCAACACAAACATAATACATGACAGTCTCAAAGACGATAGGTAAGTATTTTTACTGTGCTTTCAAAGAATCACAAAACATTAAGTTGTTTTTAAACTTTATGTGTGAGTTATTGACCTTGGGAAACTCAAATGACAACACAGACCAGGTCACACACCTGCTTTTATATGTCAACACTTTGAGTGAAAGCTGCACATTTTCCCTCTACCATCAAATATGTTATGACCCAAATAAATGCACCTCCTATATTCCACTTCCTGAGAAGTTAACTATACAGATATGAAGCAAACAGGGCATTTGTTAACATAAGTGTTTTCCTACTGCAAATATGAATTATCTGTAGCAAAACTGCTTAAACACGCAAACCCTTAAATGATCAATACCTTCAGTAAATTTGTTTCAATTTATACTAGCTTCCCACAATGTGGTTTATCAGTGTCAAAAATACTATGATGCCGACATTCCTCATTGGTTGTTACCATGACAACAATGTCAGTCAGAAGAACCTCTTTGCATGAAGTTCTGTGCCCTTGAATGTGTAACCTGCACACCTGATGAAAAACTTTCATTTGCAAGAATTATTTGGAAATGCTTAAACATTTGAACTGCCACTGCCTGGTCAAGCTATAATCCCACCCACTTGTCATCTTTACTTCACATTTTTATTTAATCTGGTGTTTAAAACCATGTAGATACACTTGCACCCAAATGAATGCTTTGTATGCAAATACAATTTTTTTTTGCTGTTATCAGGTATTGCTCTTGTACATTTGTTAGATTTGACTCTCTATTCATCATGTAATGCTGTGCTTTTATTATGGAGCAAATTGCAATCAACTCCAATGTATGAATGCAAGACACAGACAGTAATTTATCTAAAACGACAAAAAAAAGTTAGCCTCATCTGAAAGAACATTTTAAATAAATTGATTCAGATCATCCTTCAAATGTCAAATTGAATTCAAAATAATCAGTTCTAGTATAAACACATGGATGATATAATCCAAGCTGATAGTTGTCTAGTAGTAGTAACACATCAATAAATATAGCTCTGTTCAGTGTGCTTTCTTCCTGCCAAATGAGGATTGCTTGGAGATGGCCAAAATAAAGTCATGCCAATACAAAGTGCTGAGAATAAATACTCTGAATCCATGACGATTCTGAGCAGCAACATCCATCAATTAAATTGTGTATATCTCAACTCTACTGAGGAAGCAAAGTTTCTGTCAATATTTTTGTTGCTGACATTGAAAACAAAAAAAAAAAAACACCAGTATAAACTTTGTACTTAGTAGTGGTAATGCAAAAAATACCACACAGAAAAAAAATGGAGGAAGTCTATTGATATTAAGGACTACTGCAACTGACCATGTGCATAAACATATCATCTACTTCTCAAAAGATTTTTGTCAAACCCTGTGTTTACATTCCAAGGTGTTTCATCATGACATAAACAAGAATTTTAAAATTTGTTTATATGTATATCTAAGCACTGAGAACAATAAGTGATAAGGGAACACAACAATTATAGTAAATACATAGCAAAGAATTAAAAACTTTTGACACCAAAAAGTCACCTATAGACATTTTTAGTTGAACAAAAGGGTAACATATTTCTCATAAAGTGCAAATTAAATTAGTTCCAACATACACATTGTCTGACATTCCTCTTATTGCCTGTAGATATTGTTGGCAAAAAGTAAATACGTAGAAATTTGGGGCACAATCGGAGCATAGGCTAGTGTTTTGGCAGGGGAGGAAATAATGGTGCTTGAAGATGTGAGGCACTTATAAGGGTGTACTACTCATCAATTGGTCATGCCCCAGGCATGTGTTTGAATTAAAAGTCAAGTCAAAAAGGACCACAGAAAGCCAATTCCAAGAAATTTCGGTAGAATACAAAACATTTCTTCATTTCTGTAAATGCCAATAGTATTAATGTGACAGAAGAAGTCTTAATTGAAATCAGGTTAGGTAAATTAAAAGGACCTATCAATGACTTTCACTGTACATGCCTTATGTTGTAATATAAAAGTTACACCATATTCCTGATGTATTCCCCCACTAAACCAAACATCTGCATTGTCTTAACAGTCTGCATACAGAATATGTTTTACTGTGCCTTAGAGTTGGTGAAATACCACAAATCTATTGATGCTAAATGGGTGCCGCCGGTAACTTCATCCATTAAAATGACAATATAATGTATTTACGTATAAGTTGGAGTCAAGTCTCAAAACTGATTAATATAGACCAGAGACAATGCAGACATTTATCATTCTAGCAAATGTTAAGTAAAAAATTGAGTTTTAAAAGCCTACGTATTTAAAGCAACATTCGTGACCTTTGTCTATTCATATTCTTTCATGAAACCAAGCATGATGTTTATTTTGACAGTAAGTGGACAAACCCAAGGGCCACTGGTGAAGCTGTTTTAAATACCGATGAGGCTTTTTACTTTGACTCATCATGGACTCAAAAGTAGTTGAGTATTTAAATGTGAAACTTGTCTCCTAAAGTGAAATACCCCTTTAAAACCTTACATTCTGCTTATGTGCTTTTCTATGCTTTTCAAACAGTCATGTGATATCACCTCTTATAAAACTATCGCTACAATCTCATTTCGCTCAACAGTTCCAGCAGAACACAGCATCTAACCAAGAAAAATATGAACATGTCATCTGCAAAGAGAATATACTTTTATATACTGTCAGGAGTCTGTTCTTACCTAGGTCAATGCAATAAGTCAAGTTTTAGCAATAAAGCACTGAGTAGCAATGTACAACATCCCATATCAAATAAACTAAAGCAAGGGTTTGATCATGACATCATTTTAAACCTTTAAAACATACCCTTAATTTCTTACATCAATCTGTGCGCACGATCCTTTTGTGATGTTGAAAATATGTCTAGGTCTTGCAATGGAAATGGAACACAATCACCAACAACATCACACAAATATTTAACCAATCTGGATATCCTTTAGGGCAGCCTATGAGTGGACAGGTGTGCCAGTTGTCTCGACCAGACAGCGTTCCAGGTTTAAGTAGCAGAAATGTTGATTTATAATATTTGTCACTATTTACTAATGTGTACTACTTTGAGATGCTTGATCAAATCCAAATTGTCCACATGATGGTAGACAATAGAACAATGCTCCCTGCTTTAAATATATAATACATTATATACATGAAAGACATGTAGTCAGAGCTACTCAGTTTGTCCATGAAAATTAAAATGGAACATAAACTCCACATAGTTTTTGCTAACTTCTTCAAACAAATATAAATAACTAAATGAATGTCAAGATGTTGAATATTTCCCCTTACTATCAGCAGTCCAATAAGAGTGAGGTTTATTGTGGTGTGGCATAGATGTGATGGAGAGACTGGTGAACTGAATAGATTGTTGAGGGTTTTTCGTTCGGTACCTGAAGGTTGTTGGTTTAAGTAAAGGCTCCATGAAAATCTGAGTGCACTCGAATGAAGGCTGCATTGGGATCTGACAAAGGGTTCCAGCAGAATCGTAGCAAAAGTTCCATTAGACTGACATTAAACAGTTGCCCTACAATCTGGCTGATTCTTTCCATGAGAATCTCCATTTTTCATGAGTATCCATTTCTATGATTGCACAAACTCAATTATGATCAGCTGAACTTCACAAGAATGTCCTTAGATAAAGTGTTCATTGGATTGAATCCCTCTCAATCCTACTGGAAGTGCCTCAGATGATGTAAAATTTCCATCAGAAAAAAATAAACTAACACCTGTGTGAAAATTTGGGTGAAATATACATATGCGCTAAGGTTCTAGATCTCAGTGAATAGTTCAGCATGATTTTGAGTGAAACAGACCGAATTGAATTTGTGATGTTGGTTTGCTACAACATACACAAAAACGTAAATTAGTTTGAAACAAAGTTTGTTCCAAAGTTTTTTTAATGTATTTAACTTTTTACGTTCAGGAAGACCAAATTGCCAAATTCTCTTTTCTTGGCAGATAGTGATGTATGCGATGCTGAATATGAGCACCCATGTATCTTTTGCAAGCTATACAGCAGAATTATAACATTTTTGTGTGATTTGGATTCAGTAGACTAAATTTACATTAAATTAAAAATAAACAAATTAAATGGCAAAGCAAAGAAGTATTAAAATGCTCATGATCTGTTATTACCTGATTATCTTGCCTGCAAACGGTGTTACTCATGAAGAAAATGTAATGCTGGAGAAAATACCCATAGAAAGCGTGTGGACTGTTCAGATCCAAAGGGTTTATGTCACCTGAGACAGGCTGAAATAGTTCTGTTTGAGCCCGCTACATGAAACTGAAAAAATGCTGGTTTCTTTCAGAGCCAGATCCGCAGTTTCAGTTTTTATCTGAGAATGAAAATGCAAACAGTGCACAGAAAAATTGGAATCCGCAAGATTCCAACAAATGGTATCATTAGAATGAGTCCACTTCAGTTTATCACCATCTTCTCTTCATTTAGCACCTCTCAGTTCAGTGTTGCAAAATCTCCCCCAATGTCACCACAAGCAAAGTCTTCACAAAAGGACCACTAAATACTGAACCATCTAGTTTAGATCCGTGGACAATGAGTTTCCTTGTCTGTAGAAAGTGCTAATTCCTTCTAGGTCCAACAGCAAATCTGAGTCTTTTCATCATAACTAGGTCCATATATGTGTTCATGTGTGTATGTGAATGAGAGCGTGTGTCTGTACATAAGCTTCAGATGTTTATGGTGGAGTTGGTGTTGTTCATATGGACTCTCATCTCCTGAATACTAGTGATGATCTTTTTCTGATGTCCAGCCAGATTCACTCCTACTCTTCGCAAATCCCTGAAAAATAGGACATAAACAACATACTTTTATTTATCAAGTAAAAATAAGTATATGTTCTACGGAATTAAAAAAAAAAAAACTTCATCTAAACATTTTATTTATAATATTCATATAACTTTAAACACCTATTTTTTTAAAATCTATCATCACAGGGCTCAGGTGAGCTCTTTTCATTTTAAAGCTTCTTCAGAAGCTTCTTCAGAAGCTTTAAAATGAAAAGTTGCAACGTATTCATATTCCAGGTATTCCTCATAAAACACATTTGTGACATGAGGCCATTAATTTTTTTAAATTAATCTTTCAATTAATTTTTAGAAATTGCAGTCCTTGTAGCACTACCTCACTCTTCCACAAGTGGAAGAATTTATAAAAATAGAATTAATTCAAATGAAGAATTCATAAAAATAAATAATAGTAACATTTGCTGATTTTGTGCAGCTACAAGGAGATTTTTACAAATGATAGACATGAAGATACATTAAAACCTGAGCACTTGAAATCAAAACAAAACGTTTTGATGATGTACTTGCTTCTGTTTGTATATGTGGTCTTACTCTGATGTCATCTGAGTCACTGTCTCCAGTGAAGAGTAACCTCCTTCCTCGAAGAGCTCAGTGTAGCGACCCATCTTGATGGAATCCAGCCACTCTCCTATGGTCTGACTTCGAGTACTGCAGTTCCCTTCTTCACAGGCATGCTCCACCAACAGGTTAGAAACTCTAGTACATAGATGCCGCAAAATAAATAAATAAAAAAGAAACAACAAAAGAGCAACAACACAGGAATTGGAAAAGAATCAAATTTAAACACAATGCTTTGCAAGGATTATTTCAAACGGTGTCAATAGTCAGGATGTAGTAAAAGGAAATTAAAAGACATCTGCATCAACTTTGTTTCACATCATTATAACAAATTAAGAGTGGGCTACACTGCAGTCAGCAACAATTTGATGCCCAATGAGGCTTTGTAAACTTGGTTAGGCAGCATCCCGCAAAGCTGAAATGCTGTTTTGGCTTTAATACGGTTAACTGTATGTTATTGCATGGACTATTCTTGTTTTTATGTGTGAGCATGTGCAAGGTAGTAGGAGTGTGCATTGAAAAGACAGCGGATTTTAAGAGCCCCCACATTATTTCATTATCTCTGTGAAAAAAATAAGGCAATGGGATGCCATTATACACTAATGCAATGCATAGTGAGGAAATACTAATTGACTGTTGAAATGTTTCGATAAACAGAAGATACCCCACTGAATACGCTTCGCATTAATGTGTCCTTTTAAGAAAATGGAGCTACTTTCATTTATTTCTCCCCTCTTCTTCGCCAGCATGAAGCAGTTAGCAACTATGTCCACCCTGATTTAATCATGTATCTGCACAAGACTTCAATGGAGACTCTCATTTCATCTGAACGTTTGTGAGTGTATTACCTTGCGATGCTGGGTTTAATTAAAAAATGAATAGCTCAATTAAAACACAACGCATTTTCATATGCAAAAAAACAGTTGTTAGAGCCAACTTAATAATAATTATTCTAAAAAATAAATGCAAAAATCATATACTTATTTTTTAAATATGAAGAAGCATTTGTACCAACAGTTTTAGACAGCTATGTGTATAAGGGAAATTTACATAATTTCTACAAAAATCTATGAAACTCCAAACAAAAATGCTTCCCTGCATGAATTCATACCTGTGTGATGAGTTGACCAGCTTTTTTAATGAGCTGGGGTTGCGAATGAGTTTGTCTAGTAGACAGACGATCTCATCAAACTTGGGGCGGCTGCTACGTTCTCGCTGCCAACAGTCCATCATTAGGTGGTATAGAGCCTCGGGGCAGTCCATTGGACCCGGCAACCTATAGCTCTCCTCTACTGCCTTTATTACCTGCAGACATAGTGGTGGATGGAGAGAAATGGATAGAATCTATTATAATTCTGTACCCAAGACAGTCAGGATCTCCATAATAACTTCGCTTCATTTGAAAGTTGTGAAATAGAAGATTTGAAGAGTAACACCATCTACACTGGAACTAGAAAAGGTTTACAGGTGTCGGAGGGACAGACCTACAAGACATTAATGCACCCCTGTGAGACTTAAGCATAAAATGAGAGGGAATATACGTATAATCACGGACATAACAAACATCCACACAAAACCTGAATTAAAGTTCACTGCTTGTTACCCACTGGCCATCACAGGTAAAACTAACCACCTGGCATCTTCTCTCATCCAAGTGCTGATTGCTTAAAACAAGATTATCATCATTGCTATCATCATGACCACTAATCAATAACGATTGAGGAGTTATCAGCTGATTTATCTAGATTTATCTTATGGATTATATGAAAAATATTCTCATCCACCATGGTGTTTGGTGACCTGTTTGTAAAATGAGCTGTCACTGATTCTAAAACGAACTGTTTCTATTGTGTTCAGGAAATGCTACAATTATTATGTCCACAAAGAATATAACTCTGATCAATCCAACGATAATGACAACGTGCAATTCAAGTCTGAGAATTTACGTATTGTGACAATACAACATACACGACAAAGTTGGAAATGTCATCCATAATTTCGTTTAAAGAGACAGATGACAGCAGAAACAAATGGAAACTATAAGAAAATATACAATTTGGCCAAAGCTGACAATCATTTCTGGGTTACAAAAAAAGAGATCACCTTTTGATGTCTGGGCATGTAATACCTTTTTCAGAGTAGGACCACAACAAACTGCAGAAAAAAAAATGTTATTTCCAATCCGAGATACCTCAAGCAAGATCCTGAATCTTTATATTTAGCTCTGGGGAAGCTTTTGCTCTCTGCCTGACCTTAAACTCAAACTCAACAAGCAACCTTGGAGAAATTATGTGCATTTTATTCACTGCATAACCCACTTAATCATCTCCATGAGTAAAAAGATGCAGCACAGAATAACAGAAATGTTTCTGGGTTGAATCGAGGATGAATAATTAATAAACTCTTCGTTAGACCCTGCAGTGGGAAACAAGCTGTTCTCAGGCTGGTTCTTCCAGTGTGAGACACTGGGGGTGAATTGGTTTGTTGAGTTCATGACAGCCTTTACTTGCGTCAAATTCTAATAGAAGACTGACACAATAGCGCTCCAATACACATGCATGCATGAAAGCACATGTACGCAAGCAGTAAACCTCAAGAGAGGAGCATAACATCAAATCATTACTGAGTGCTGAGAGGGAGAAGAAATGCAGATAGCTGACTGGCAGTGATGAAAGATCAGAAGAGGAAAGTGAGACACCAAGATGGGTGAAAGACAGAGGTTAGACACGAGGCAAGGCGGACTACAGACAGATTATATTTTTGAGAGACAAAGGAACAGACGAGAGAAAAAGGTGAGGAGGAAACGGGTAGAAACGGGAAACAGGAGAGAAGCTTAGAGAGAGAGTGAGAGCCTCCACTTCCTCGGGTAGATCAGAGAAAATCCAGCATAAAGCTTTCAATTAAACATCAAACGTCTTCTCCTCTCCTCCCTCGCTCCAGACTTCTCTGAGACAGACAGCCTAATAACCAGGAGGAGGAGGAGGGGTCTGAAACAGGGGATGAAGAGGTCACTGGAGTGCTGTTCGTGCATATGTTGCCTGTGTGTGTGTGCGTGTGGGTCTACGGGTGTGAAAAAAAAAGTGCATGTGTTCGGTGTGAGAATCAAATGCTACATTCTCGCTCCTCGCCATGCAACAAAATTGCACTTCACTTTCATTAAAATTAATTCTGAGCTGCACTCACATGTAGACTCTAAACTCTCCCTGCCTTTTCATCAGCCTCTTCCCTGACTCACTCTTCTTCCTGTCTGATGAACAGACACATGCAGATGATCTGGGTACTCGCCGAGTAGCGCTAACCACTAGCAGTCATTCCCCAGCTGTTCATTTACAAATGTTAGAATGTTATATTTGGCCAAATATTTCACAAATAACTTAAGAATACTGAAATAAAATGAACAAAATATTAAATGACTAATGGCTGAGACTCGACATGAGTGTTCAGCCTGCTAGTTTCCTTGCTACAGTATATTTTTCTGCTTAGTTCTGCTTCTCCATACGTCTCCACCTGTTTCACTCTTTCGCTTACACACACCTTTCTGTCATCAAACAACAATTCTTTCTGCTTCCCTTCAAGCTATCCATTCTCATTGTCCTCGCTCCGCCTTAAGGACCCTCTCTATCTCAGTCCGCAGTCAGCCTCCTGATGTCTCGCCAACATCTTTGTTGGATGTCTCCACTTGCATCTCACATACAGTAGATTAAGTATTTCTCCAAAACATTTCCCCACCCCAATTCAGCGCACTTCCATGTATTAAAGAAACATTTAAAAGTGCTTTAAACAGTCTATAAGTGTGGGAAAAGGTAACACAGATAAAATGTGGTTTAATATCAGTATGGGGAGGGTTCAAAAACATTTAAATTACCGTAAATAATAAAATAAATAGTTTTGGCGCTCTATCGCGGAGTTTTGCTTTTTGGAGGTAGCACTGGAACGCATTAACTGCGAGTAACGAGAGATCACTGTAACATCAAACACTAATGAGGACATTAACTTTGCTCACAATGCTTTCGTTAAATGGGCGTAATTACTGCATTGTGGGAAACGTAGTTTTTGGTCAAAGTACACTTTTGACCTATTTATTTTTAGACACATTGACTTTTTATGCTCTCGCGGGCCACATAAAATGATGTGACGGGCAACATGAACAAATAATAATTTTAAATTGAGAGAAAAACATCATTGGGGTTAACACATACAGCATCACATGAAAGATCTCCAGTTCCATCAAACTCACATCTTGATTGGACATCTCCCAATATGGCCTCTCTCCGTATGACATCACTTCCCACATGACGATGCCATAGCTCCACACGTCACTGGCTGAGGTGAACTTCCGATATGCTATTGCCTCTGGAGCCGTCCAGCGAATAGGAATCTTCCCACCCTGTGACGAGATGAAAGAACATTTAGCTGACACACCGAATGCCTCTGTGCATTTAAAGGAAACTACAGTATGTTCCATTTGTGTTAGTGCCATGTTACTATTTACACTGCAGTGACAACAGCTCAGTGCCACACTAACACAAACAACCTTCCTGTGTATAAATACAGCTGCAGTCATTCTAAAGTTTCCTGTTTTCATGACACTAAGATGAAATCAGAAACAGACCTTAATTGACACACTTCTGCAGCATGTGGTCCAACCCACAATCTCACTAATGAATACCAATTTAGGAACACATTCATGGCACCGTGTTACACTTTCTTTTACAAATCCCCTGTCCTAACTGTGGGGGGGCTCCCGAGATTCTTCTACTTGTTTTTCTCATCTTCATTATTGCACTTTCAGTGCAAGTGCAGAAAAGTTCACGACTGCTGAGTTCCAGAAGAAAATGTGTTTTCAGCTGTTGAGTAGTGAAATTAGCCTGATGCAGTATAGATGAACATAACAGCGGGATATCACAGGGTGTGATTATTTGAAGGGTGTGAATTATGTTATTCTCGTCGCTCTGTGAGAGAAAAAGAGCCCAGAATAAGAAAGCAAAGGACGAGGCAAGGAGAGATGTAGCCTGGCAGCGAGAGGTGAGTGACAGAATATTTGGCACCAAGGCAGAAAGCCTTGGTGCTAATTGAGTCTTGCAGAGTCTGAGCCCAGTACTAATTGGCCGTCCTCCTGCAGGAAGTAGCCGACTGACTGACAGGACGCAACCTGTCTGGGACGCACAGCTCAATTTAAAACTCACTGCTGCCACCTCTCTCTTTTTTTCTGTGTGTGTGTGTGTGTGTGTGTGTGTATGTATGAGAATACAAGTATGTTTAATTCATCTTGAGCCAGACTTGTGAGTTTTCCACTTAATTCAAAGTGTGATATGCTATAGCGGCTGCACACAGATATGCACAGTGGAACAAACACAACAGCATGTCCATCAGTTGATCCTTGACAATTAATCCATTGGTGGAATTTTGACTGTTTCAGATGTATATTCAGCAAAACATTAAAAAAAAATCTTAATGGGGATTTGATGATTTCCTATTTCATGTCATTTTAATTTATCAAAAATATCGTTAATAAATTAGTTTTTTTGGACAAGTAAATGTTCTGGTAAAATCTGCCCTGCTTTTTAAACTTGTTGAAAAAATGCACACGTCAGTGGAAAAAAAAAAACTCAGGTTGTGTTGATGTCAAAAAACTGACACAAGGTTCAAAAGTGAGTAAAAATGTCACAATGAGTTACTTGAAGAAACCAATTATGAGACACACAGCCTCAGAGCTCTTCGAAAGCATGTGTGAAATGTCACAGAATTTTATATAGCAGCTTCTGAGGAAACAGAAGGATGTACGAGTAACGGTGACCCTATTACACGCTTACCCGAGTGGTGTACGCCGCCTCCGCATCGTCCTCCAGAATTCGGGAGAGGCCAAAATCCGAAACTTTACAAACAAGGTTACTGTTGACCAGGATATTACGAGCTGCAAGATCCCGGTGGACGTAGCCCATGTCTGACAAGTATCTGCATTTATAAAGACAAAGACAAAGCTATACTTGAACACTGGACCAGAACATTGTGTTCAGTAATGCGCTGCGTTTGAATGCATGTGTTTACCTCATGCCAGACGCGATGCCTCGTAGCATACCAACCAGCTGGATCACAGTAAACTGACCATCATTTTTCTGTAGAGAAGAATGGAAAAACATGATTTTTGATATGCGGTTCAAGTATTTTTCATTAAAACATGGTAGAATATTTACTCTACTAAAAAGATTTAGTTAAATGCTTGCCAGTAACCCCATAAATGAATTTCACAGTTAGCCCAGAATGTTGTACCTGCACTTTAATTATGCAACACCTAATCAATGCAGTGCTCTTCCACTCTGTCTACACCTAATTATACTTTTATAAAGTGCTTGTTCTGCATTTTAGCCTCCATGTAAAAAAAAAAAAAATCAAAAGGGAGGAAAAAGTATGTCCTTCTGTTTTACTAGAATCACGAACAGCTTGGTGAATATTCCACTTCAAACATGAATTTCTTGCCATGCAGCATTGGATACCTCAATGTGACAAAGTGTCAAGCGGCCGTGAGTCCCATTAGGGAAACACTTTCACTACAGAATGTATGTTATCACAATATTAGTGCCCCTTTCATCCGAGATGGTGATGGACAGACCCTAGCTACAGCTAACAGCTTCAACTCTTGACCACCACTAAAACCCTTTTTCCCCATTCTGTCTTTACACTCAGTTCAGAATCCAGTGAGACACCAAACAACCGATCAAGAATCAATAAGACAACCCATAGAACTGGACCAAAAAGTAAAATTCATGATGCTATTGCTATCAATAAAATGTTATATCTAATTTTCATTTTAGTGAATTTTGTGTCTGATGTTATTTAAGCCATTTTTTACTGGGATAAAATTTATCTCTAATGATTACAATTTTCTAAATGATGTAGTAATGATGATCAACAACAGAAAAAAGTAAAACATATCCAATAGTACTCTGCATCCCATCTAGACATTGATGTGGAGTTACAATTTCCATCTACAGCAATTCATTCCATATTCAGATGCTATATCTAACTTTATTAGAGGCATTACTTTGGAATATTTTATTTGACATCACCAAATGGTAAATGAAATGTTTTGTTGCAAAAATACTGTAAAAAGATGAAAATCGTTCTGAATCAGGCACATCATGGCTGAAGACAATGCAGATATTTGCTGATATGTTACAAATGTTTATTTCATATTTGAGTATCTACCAAAGCAAACAGCAATCTTTGGGGAATATAATCAAACGTGTTGATTTTCAGATAACAACAATGAAAGTGTGAGTAATGGCAACCTAAAAACTATCTTCTTCAGACAACATTCACTATTCATTTCCACCTCAGTGATTTCTGATCCAAATACCAACCATCCGTCTTCAGTAGGACATCATACTTACAGGTGAAATGAGATGTAAAGCCTCAGATCTCAGTTATCATCAGTTATCGTCCCAACAGTGCTTTGTCCAAACCTCCACTCACACTGGCCTCACTACACTAGCCATCCATGTAATTACTTCATAGGGTTTTCTGTGCTGCTCCACTTGCTGGTTCCCCAGCTTCTCTTCCTCCCCTTTGTCATCGGGATTACTCCCAAAGGCACACCGGGTCGTCACGTCAGCAGTTTTGGGTAACCACAGCACCTCTCCTCAATCCTTCTCCTGACTTTTTGTCTTATAGTATCCACCCACACAGTTAGGGATGGAAGAACAATGTTCACACAAAGGGCTTTTCTAGTCTCCACTTTTAAGCATGCCACAGTTTTATTTTCACCTTCCCCTAAAATAAATCCATAACTGCTGTTCTGAAATATGCTTCCACCATTTTGCAGTTGCGTGACCTCATTTCTCTCATCTCTCCATGAGCCATCTGCTGCAGGAGTTTAGCCACTTTTCATGTAGGATTCAAACCTCGTCCGCCAACTGAGCATTGCGCCTCTGTTACCGGCAAGCAGAATGAAGTGCTCTGGAGTGAGATCACTTAATTCAGAGATTTGCCAGCCAGCCTCTTCATGATGGTTCACCTTCTCTGCTCACTGAAATCCACATTTTCAAGTCAGTACAGACATGATTCCAGCCTTGAGCGCTCAGTTTCTTTCATATTTTCTGGCAAAGCGATTCCATCTCCCAGTTCAGGCTAGTAAATCTTTGAATATTTGTGAAGCAGGTATAAAAGTTGACACTGAACTGGGCTGCTTTTGGTATCATTCACTGTTGCTCCGATTTATGTTCTGAGAAATAATACAGCAACAGCGTATCTCAAATGCTTTTTATGTAAACACTCATAACTCTCACATACTCTTTGACTCCTGCTAGAATCCATAGAATGAGGATCCACTGGACCGGACTACTGAAAGCTCAGTTCACTTGATCCTCTTTGCCAAGTGGTGCATCTCCAATAAAAACAGCTAATACGAAGGTATTTTGTGTGACACTGCCTGATTGCACTCATCTGTATCCGGGAGCTCAACCTTAATATATTCCAAATATGTCACTAAAACAATTCCTTTTGATTTATTTTTTAGAGTTGGCGGTGGTTTAAGTTGACCTTCTCTTTTTCTTTTGTCCTAATTTTAGTCCTCTTTATCTGCTGTCTACAATTATCTGCTGTCTATAATTATCATCCTACTTTCTTTTACTCTCCCACCTTATTACAATCATTTATTTCCTTCTCCCTAGATTCCCGTGTACTTCCTTCTCCCCTGTTCTACCTTGAGAAAAGTGTCCAGTGATCCATTCTCCATGTACTCAGTGATAATCATTACTGGCTTGCCTGGAAAAAAAAAAAAGAAGACAACATACCTTACTACTACAAACACAAGTAAATGAAGTCTTAACTTGAAAGAATATCATGAAGTAAAAATATTATAATGAGTTACAGTTGACTTGAAAAGCCAAGTTTGACTGGAGGTAGACGCGCTGATGACTCACTCTTGGTAACCACTCCTTCCAGACGGATGATGTTCGGATGATTGAACTGGCCCATGATTGATGCCTCCCACAGGAAGTCACGTCTCTGCTGCTCTGTGTAGCCCACCTTCAAAGTCTTGATAGCGACCTGGATCTCTCTCTTCCCTGGCAGCCTCAGTGGTCCGCTGCACACCTCGCCAAACTCCCCTGTGGTACAACACAAAGCTTTACTGTGCCCCAAACATTTTATCCCACCTTGGCCTGGAAAAGCCTTGTTAAATTGTGAAACATGCATGTAAATGTGTGATATATATATTTTATTCTTTGAAATGCTCATTCAAATTTTGACAACAAAAGCATTCTGACTTATTTTGTAGCTATTTCAAAATTTTTCTGGCTCTCTACAGGGCACAGGCGCTATTTACGGATCTCATTTTCTAGCACAGTTTTTGGCTTAATTGACCATGTCTAAATGTTTGTCTACACAATGATGTACAATTATGAATGTGACAGGTTTATGAGGGTTGAAGGAAATATGGTGTACTTTTATGGCTGTAATGAGAAAATGGTGAAATTCTAAACAACTTCACAAAATGAGGTGAGACTTGCTATGTTTTTATACCAAACAGTCTGTTTTCATAGATGAGGCTGTTAAAGGGGTTTTACATGAGGAAGCTGCAGGTTCATTTCAAAATGAACAATGGGGAATTCTGTAAAACATTATTCTCCCCAAATAACTCCTCCGGGAACAAAGAGCATAAGAATCACACACACTTCCTCAATGCCTGCACTCACCAGCTCCAATGATCCTTTCTATGGAGATGAATGAGACGTCAATCTCCTGCGCAAATTCATGCACTGCCTGGTTGGGATCTTCGTAGGTCAAGGGGTCAATGTAGGTGCGCACCCCTGGGAACTTTACTGCAGACACAAAAAAGCATGTCTTCATTACCATTTAAATGTATTACAACCAAGCAGACTTGCAATGCCAACGCTACACATGCATACTTAATCTAAAGAAATCAGTCGTCTTCCTCTCAGTAGCTGAGATTACTGCCAACTCATCAATTCTACATTATGTCATAGATGTAGAATAATTTGTGAGAAAAAGTTTTATCTTATGGCAACATTCTATTATTTTTAAATATCTTTTATATTGTTTATAATACCCGTATGATCGTATAGTATAGTACCCGTATCACTCACACCTACATAGACCTCTACCCGAACAATGAACAATACTACGTTTAGAGAGCAAAATTCAGTATTTCACACCTGCAGTTATCCTTAAATCGGTCACTTTTGGAATTTATGCATAATTCGCTAATTTTAGAGAAATTTCTTCCACGGGTTGAAATGATGCATCACACAGACTGCTACTTGGTATTTTTGATTTCTCCAGAGCCGATGGACGCATCACAGTCAGCCCCAGTGCCAACACATGGACAGCTGGATACAATGCCAAAAATGTGGCCAAGTAAATTAAGCTGTCACGGCCTATAAATCACCATGGCTTTGTGTGTCCTCTGCAAACAGGGATGCAAAGGAGCAGGTTTGTCATCCAAATAATAGAACTGAACACAAAACTGTGTGCCAACTGGACGAGTGAGGCACACGGACCCACAGAGATGAACAAACTCATACAGACAAGAACACCGACTCAACCTGTGAATATAGTAGAAACTTTGTTTGCCCCCCCCCCCCCACACACACACACTCTTAACTTACTGTGACCATTGTGGAAGTGCATCTTCTCCTCATCAGGATCCTGCTTCGCTTTGCTGTAACCACACCTCCTGAGAAGCAAAAGACAGAGCAATTTACAGTTTTCATGTTCACCAGTAAATGCTGCTGCTTTTTTGTCACTACAGAAAATCTTCATGTTTTTATAGCATAAAAAAAAACAACAAAACACACCTTTTGAAACAATGTGCAATTATTTTTATCAACTCCATATAGGTTACTAATTAGCAGTATTTTCAGCAGTAACAGCTCCGGCAGTCAGCACACAACGTTGTTTTGTTTTTGTTTCATGACACCTAAGGAAACATTCTGTTTGACGGATAAATTGAATCTGCTGTTCAGTTTCATGTGCTTACAGTTTTATTATGTAGCAATGACTGGAAACCATTTGTACCAATTTCTTGCTCTTATATGACCTAACATTAATCATAGTATCTGCCAAACATCTAAAAAATAAAACTTGTCACATTTATTAAGAATAAAAAGTAGCACAAAGAGACCTCAGCCAAGGTACCACAAGACAATCTAGACACAAAGATTAAAGATTAAAGGATTGAACAGAGAGCATGACACTTGGAATCTACGAGCAATGTAAGCTTTTTTTTTTATTTAGCCGCAGGTTATTACATTTCAAGGTCCAAATAAATATCGCCGAAAAAGATTTGAGCAAAGAGCTGCAGTTTTAAAGTCATATACTTTCCCAATAAAGCCAATGATAATATCTTGACTCAGTGAAATGTGCATATAAAAAGATTTTTAATGAGGTCATCAAAGCAATAAAGATGTATAAGGGAAGTATTTTGTGGGCCAGACCTTTTTGCCTTGTGGATCTACATCCATGTGCTCAAAGCCACACCGTGTATGCGCGCGCGCGCACACACACACACACACACACGTATGTTCATATATCTATTGGGTTGAATGGGTTCATTTACTTGACTAAACCCAGAGTCCAGACAAAAGACAAACCTAATGGACACATCAGCACAAGCACACACACACACACACACACACACACACACACACACACACACACACACACACACACACACACACACACACACACACACACACACACACACACACAGGGGTCATGTCCAACCATTTCCAATCAAGTCTCTCTGTTGGACAGCCAGGTTTGGCTGGAGGGGTTTGGCATGGGCAACTGGATAGGCTAAGGGAGGGGTGTGTGCATGTGTGTGTGTGTCTCCGCCGGGGGGTGTTTAGTTTGCCGGATCTGTTGAGTCAAGGGGTTTGAACACACTCAATACACAGCCTGCCCTCTAAACTTCCTGCATGTGGGCGTCTGTGTGTTTTAATCATCGATGCATCGATGCATTTGCATGTCCACTTTCTGGATATCTGTGTGTGCATGCGTGTATATGTGTGTACGTGTGTGAGGAGGGGCTGTGTCGTAGAGAGCGGATGGAGGGGGTTGCAGTCCTCGTGTCCCAGATCCATCACTGGAAAATTTGTCATTCGTCAACTTCCCTCCCCTATACCAACCCGGGCAATCCTGGATTCACATCTATGTGAGTCTAAACCAAAATCCCAACTGTGCTGATCTGATCTGATTTTCATTCCCTGAACGTCACTGCTTTGATCGTCATGTCAAATAAAAGTGGAAAAAAAACACATAATGATGGCCAAATAGTCAATGTCATGGACAAGTCGATAGATTCATGCATATAAAATAAACAAACTGAATTAAAATACATTTTTAAACGATGGACACATCAATATAAGTGATGAGAATATGGATGTGGATCTGAATTCCCACTCATAACCTTGTAAAACCAGCCCTCAGTTCTGTTAAATATGGTTCACTGACAGGATCTGACATGTATAGGCAGTGATTAACTCAATTACATACGTGTCACAGGAATATGTGGTTAAAGATGATGAAATTAGATATTAGAAAAAGTACAAGAGTTCAAGGAAAATTCACAGACAGAAAAATTAGAGGGACATTAATGATATAAAATCGCACAAGGACATTCAGGCCTGTCTCAGCAGATACTTGTGTATGACAATTTACAGAATAGTCCCAGAAATAACTGATGAACAATGACAGCACTATAGACCCTTTTGAGAATTTATTACACTTTAATCCTCAACAATATTCTGAAATTATAAATGTTATGTGAAAGAAAACTAAACTACCCTCAATAATAATAAATACATGAAATAAAACCACACGTGTTATTGGGCTTAACAAACACTCTTCAAATGATTCATCCTCCACACTGGGAGGACAGATTGTTGATATTCTGTGACTCGATCTCAGGAGAATCCATCAGTTTAAATGCATCAGTCCTAAAGCAATTTATAATCCTGACCTATTACAAAAGCCAACCCTCCAGCCATCTACACTATCTAATCCCATAATGCTACTTGACAACACAAAATATCTGGGTTAGAAATAACTTGTGATATGTCAATTTAGTTGATCCGCAAAATGCTAGAGGAGCACAAGAGGATTTCCTCTGATTTACCAGTCACACTCAGAAATGGGGTTCATTTTTGGCACGCTTGAATCATAATAATATATTTGAGATCCATACTACTCATATCATTCCTTAAGAATTTCATAGGCAGAACTTTCCCTAAATAATGAATCAAAAACGTCCTGTTTTTGTAAAAAAAAAACCAAAAACAAAACGTGTGCTGTAACAGGTGTTAAAGCCTTTGGTATTCAAATAGTCCATTTTTTTTTTCCTGAAATCATTTGGATGGAAACACATTTTATGTCTGTGTATTTAAGATTTACCGTCCACTGAGCAGGAATCCAGCAACGACTGCCAGCAGGACCAGAGCCAAGGTGATGGCCACTGCTACAATTGATGCTTGAGCGCGCTCACTGGTGGCTGTTACTGTCAAACAAATGAGAAGGGATCAGTCACGTAAGACACACACACACACACACACACACACACACACACACACGATGCAGTCTCCAAAAGCAGGTGAAAGTCAAGTTGAAGTTCGTTGTAATATCATGCTCACTCTCTCCTTCTCAGACGTACTCACAGTAAGGACTGGTCTGAAACTCAAAACGGCGGCTAAAGGCGCCGTACCCTGCTGAGGTCCTGGCTCTGACCTGTAAGGCAACAGACAGATTCTGTATGTCACACATGCAGTAAATAACATTGTCAATGTATTTTCAAATATATTCACATCTCTAACTTTTACCCAACAAATCTTGGGTAATGCTTATTTGCCCCTTCTCATTAGAGCACATTTAAATTTTGCCACTAATGATTATTTGTGAAATAGTTCTTTTGGTTTTCATAATTTTATTTAGGCGGCACGGTGTGGCAGTGGGTAGCGCTGTCTGTGCACAACAAGGCAGGTACGGGTTCGAGTCCCGCTTTGTGTGGAGTTTGCACGTTCTCCCTGTGTCTGCGTGGGTTCTCTTCGGGTTCTCCGGCTTCCTCCCACATGCACTTCAGGTTAATTAGCCGTGACAAATTGCCTGTAGGAGTGAGTGTGTGTGTGCGTGTTTGTATATCTCTGTGTAGCTCTGTGGTGCAATGGCGTGGTGCCTGGAGTGTACCCCGCCTCACACCCTAAGACAGCTGGGAAAGTCTCCAGCTCCCCAAGACCCGCGCAAGCGGATGAAGCGTTCAGAATAATGGATGGATAATCTTATTTATCAGTTTTTTGTTGTAAAAAACAAAACCCTTGACCTGGAAGATATAGACTGAAGAGGGCTTCAGGCCTTCCACCACCATCTCAGTCTCCTTGGATTTTATAATAGTGTAGCTGGAGTCCTGCTCCTGTAGCAGAAGAAAGGCAGTCAGAATTATTGCAACATGACTTATTACACATGCAGTCTTGGTCATCATTCATTTTGTGGTAATTATTCTGCAAGATTTTACACAGGTCTGGCCTGTATCTAATTTCTATGCATATTTTTTTTATAGCAAAGCCACCTGTAGTATGAAAGTGTGTGTGTGTGTGTGTGTGTGTGTGTGTGTGTGTGTGTGTTTGTGTGTGTGACTGCATGTGTGCAAAAGGATCAGTTTCACTAACTGTAAGCACGTCAGGTTTAAGAAACACTAAATGCCCCCTCCATTAGCCAGAAGCCATTAGCTAACCGCCAACCACAAACCCTGCCCTGCTTTGTGCACCTTTAGTCTGACCTTCCCAGAAAAGAAGACGATACACAACAAGAGAGTAAAGAAGGACACAAGAACAATGATATGAATACAAGGATCAAATTACTTTATCAAAATCCAAAATAATGCAGCTACAGCATTTCCATCCAAAAAATCTCCTTTATGAAGTTTTCATTTTTAAAAAGAAATCAGTCTGAAGTCTACCAGCTAATAAATGTGGCTGTTATAAGGCATCAATTTATGCAATGTAGATTTTCAGCAGTTCAAAAAAACTCTTTGATTCAGACGCCTGTATTATGTTGACCTGCATTAAGGTTGATTAAATAAAGATGCATTTTCATTCATCGTGACATTATAATACACTATACATTTTAATATTACAATATTAAAATGTATAATATTAACCAGCATATCAATAGCTGCAGGGAAAGCAGGACACACTGCACATGAGAAATCCTGAGTATCATATACTCACAAGCTTTACACAGGTACTCCAGTGTCACACAGAAATGAAAGCCTTGTCTAAAGAAAAGAAAAAAAATATTTCTGTATTAAATTACCTTTTCAAAGTACTTGATTTCATACTCTAGGATGATACCGTTGGGACGATCAGGCTCCGCCCAAGAAAGGGCGATGCTGCTCTTCCCTGTGTGACCTTTTCTCACTACACTCACTGGGGAAGGAGCTGCAAAACAAAAACACACACACACACACACACAAAACAATTAAAACATATTAATTTGCTTCGGTGGTAAAATTCAAGCAGTTTTATACGATTCAACCCACTGCATCTCTTTCATTCCAGTGTTTAATGTTGCTGATATAAAATTATAATAAACAGTGATTAAACACGAGAGTAATTGCACCGGTTGTAAAATCTGTCGGGTACCATCAGCATCTATGAGACATCTTTTGATGTTTACATGAACAACGCTCATTCTGACGCTCACTGCAATTGTATTTAGTTAAATATTAACTGAAATTGGGAAAAAAAATTCACGCAAAACTGAAAATGATTTTGATGGTAGTTTTTCCATACTGGAGTACACACACAGAAATGTACTGATAACTTTGCTGTTGTGTCACCCTGACTTAACAAGGGAGGGTAAGACGTGTTAGTTACTAGACTTCCTCTGAGGTTATGCAGTCCTTGGGTGTAATTAAACCACTGAGAGCATTACTGGTTCCAAAGGAGCTCAGTCACTGAAAAAAAGACCTGTGCACTCTGGCACCAACGTAGAACTGAGTTGAATTAAACGATAATAAATCTTGTCAGAAGATGTTGGCCAATGAGCCTGCAATATCAACTGGAGCCTCTGGTGTAAATTTACTGCAAGAAAACCACCACACATTTTAAAACAGCTCTACTGTAATGACACAATGAAAAGTTTGACTAATGCAGTATGATAATACACATCAAATATTAGAGGGATTAGCATTCCTTTCAACTTCTCTCCTTTAAAATGCTGGCAAACCTTTAAGTACACATAAAAAATTTTGTTTTGCTCTTTGTTTTTGGCTTTGTAAAGTTTATACCTCCATCATAGTAGTTTTGATGATTTATCCTGTAAGCTTTTAAGTCAAGTGTGTGAGTTTGCATCAATCACCGAGCCATTCTGTTGTAACCTGAACCATTGGCCCATCTCTCTGAGGGACAGTTGGAGAGTCTCTGACACATAAAGAGCTTTTTACCAGGCAAAATGCTCCCTCCGGCAACATCCTGATTGTGTGTGTGTGTGTGTGTGTGTGTGTGTGTGTGTGTGTATCTCTACTGCAAATGCTAACACTGTTTCAGTTTCAATAGCCTCAGCAAAACTCCACAGGGTATTAATCATTGCTACAAACACAGTAACTGTATCCTGATTGAATGGTCACACAGAAGTGTTATCTGCAACATCTTAAAAGCCTGAAACCAGAAACCAAATCACACACTCAATGGTTAAATGGTAAAAATGCTGGGATGTGATGATGAGAGACGGGGCTTCTTTTCCCAGCAGCATAATGAGTAACAATACACCAAAATCTAAGTATAAATCCCCCAGAAATGGACGCAGTTTTCCACCGTCTTTAATCAACAGCTGTGGTACGAGGGGCTGGAGAGCATAAAGCCCTATGGAGTACATATATTGTACAACTTTATACAGTGTATTCATACTTGATTTTAGATTACTGTATATAGAGAGGATGTGACATCTAAAACAAAATCTATACATTTGAACTTGGGTTTAAACTTTTTATTTTACAATTGCTTAAATTGCTTTTTATACTACATAAATGTCAGAAGTTTCACTTGATGCAAAGTCCAAAACCCAAATGTATGGAGTTCAGTGACAAAAACAAGAGTCATGGTCTATTGATAAATTACTTCAATGTTGAAGCTTCTTTCTGAATTGTAGTTTTCTTCTGATGTCCGTTTTACTATTTTGATGAATGACTGAATACATGAATGAATTTCAGCACCAACTATGAATATATTTTGGCAACTCAAGCTGTTTGGTTCTTTATTTTATGAGGAAATTACAGAGAATATAGAAATTACATATTGGAATGAGAACTTTCCTAGTTTTCTTTGTCCTGATTTCTTGTACTTTTACTTGTAGAACACACAAGTAACTGCTCAAACACCCAAAGAACATTTCTGGCTCTGCCTTTGCCCCTGACCTTCCAGTTTCCAGGTATACGACTAAAGCACTTTTCAGCCAGACTTCTTTGTGCCATGATTCAGTGACTGTAGCTAAACAAGAGATGTAGCTGAGAAACCCCAATGAAGACAGAAAATGTGAGGTGATGGAAGAGGGGAAAGGAGTGCTGTAATAGGAGGAACTGTGAAATCCAGACACCAAGCAAACCAAATTAGTTCACAAAAAAAAAAAAAGTGAGAAAATATGTGACATCGAGGACCAGACAAATTTACAGAGTGAAAACAAGCCCAAGCAACACTTTCAGTTTAGTGACAGGGAAGACAGTGGAATTATACCTCTTGGTTTTTATAACTATTATATTATTATTATAATATATACTAAAAATATTATTCTTCATGGACAGAAATGTTAGAAAAAAGTTGACAAAGTTATTCAGCAGATGACAGCAGCAGCCCTGAAGTAACAACTCTGGCCTCAGATAAAACCAGTGTTATCTTCGCCCAGAACATAAGCCTGTCAGACCACTATCTGTCTGAAGCATCGGGATGATCGATACAGACCTTCAATTATCTGGTTTATTATCCTTTAACTATCCTTAGAGATTGACAGCAAGACAGAACCCGAAACCGACTGAATCAGAGATAAGAGACACAGACACATTGCTTTGTTAAGGTTGTGAAATAGAAAAGTCGTTCTTGTCTGTTTGCAACACAACCCCTGTGAAAATAAGCGATATCTCATGCCACTCTTCACTTTGTCCACTTGCTGTGGTGAAAAGCCTGAAACCAATCTTGCAATATATTGAGAGTCACCTGAGCATTCATAAAAGTCTTCAGAATCAGGAGATTCGGACTAACTTAGAGTTTAAGGTGCTGATTGTGAGCTGCAATGTCTACAGTTCATTTCTGTGATCTTTGTTCTCAGACGTCCCCCACCTCTCTTATCTTATTCTCCATCATATATTTACTGCCCTGTGACTAGTAATTGTAAACTATTCATACAGAGTATGAATAGTTTACATTTACTAAAAGAACACGACATTTACAAACTAAGCAAATTCCTAACAAAGGGAAACATGAGGGAAAAGAAGAATGAAATGTAACAAATATACAGTATTTACTTAAAAGAAAAGAAACAGCAATAGAAGTGCCCTGGAAATAACAATACAGATTGGCAACAAAACTGCAGGAATTAAAATTTGTATGCAACTTTGACTGACTCCTGAGAATTAGATTGCTTCACAAAGAGGAGGTCTTAAAAAAAACTTGTTTCGACTCCATTCTCTGCTTCATCCATGGAGAGTTAAAAGATTGGAATTTCTTTTTTTGACTTGAAAACATTCATGTTTCATCCTGGTAGACACCTACATTAGAACAATGAACTTTACAATTTGAGTTAATTTCAGTTTCAGCTCAAGCCCTCCTGTGACTCCACTCCTTTCATACCTCTGCCTAAAAAAACAAAAGTAAGAGAAATGGGCACCAGGCTGTGCATTTATTTTTACCGCCCACAGTGTAATGTATCACGATTCATTTGATTAATAGTCTACAACAGCAAAACCAATGTACTGGAGCATTTAATGTGCAGTTTCTACACTCTGCACCCAAATAACATGAAAAAACAACATGGAAAAAAAAACAAATGGCTGATCTAGAACACAAACTTGTATATAAAGCTTTTCGGCAAAAAAAAAGGCAGACCTTCGAATGATTATTGATTAGTTGTCAACTACATTTAAGAAATTCTTTACTCTTATAATTTGTATCCATGAATACAGAAGTGAGTTAAAATTTTATATGTAAAGCATGACTTTATATCTAAAATTGTCCCACTCAGACTGAAGAAATATTTCTGTCACCAGTTATCGGCTTATTTTTCTTTTTAAATTAATTTTTACAATTTTAACAGCGGTTTCCGTCTACCTGCCTTATCAACACTGTATTGGAGGCGAACATCAAAGCAGCGCAAATACATGGCTTGAATTTTAAAAAGTTAAACTCCACGAGACATTTGAGTGTATTTGAGTGTGTATGGACAGTCAATGTCCACCCCCCATCACTCTCCCTTTAACCTGTTCTCCTTCCAAAGTCACCACTTTTCTGCCCCATCTGTCCATTTCTGCCCTGTAGATCCGTCCTTCTCTTTCCACCTCTCTCTCCTCCTCTTGAGCACCAACAGTTTGTTATTCAACAGAGCTTCACCAGGACACTGTGAAATCACCTATTTCACGGAATCGTTATCGAGTGTGACGCTTCCCGCACATCAAACAGCAGATTCTTCTGATGCTTTCACCGTCTCTGTTTGTCAGAGTTAACCCATCCCTCTGTAGTCGGCAGCTTGTTTTCACCTTCTCTTCATAAGCAGACGTATCGTATAAACGTAGAATGAATGAGTGGGGACAAATTATGATCATGTTCATAATACAGATGAAAATCCCCCTGAGGCAACTGTATCTTTTATAAAGAGGAGAAAGTCAGAATATGTGAAAGAGTTCAGAAAAAATGTGATTTAGGATTATTGTCAAAATAATTTCTTCTCCTGCTTGCCGGACAAAAATTGCAGTATAGAATTTGAATATCAGTGTTGGGTAAGAGTGGAGCAGAACTGATTGTCAAAATCAGTCAAAGATGGACAGTAAATTCTTCTGGTTAAGGTGTTATTTTATTTAAAAATGCCTCCGATGGTATTTATATCAGTAACAGTGAATGAGCATAGGATATGGAGGAAACCTTCATATCAAGATGCAAAAAACAGTTGCCTTGATAAGAATGAACTGTCAATGGTTCAGATGAACACTATTAGCATTTGAATGGGACCATGTGTTTGCACATATGTTCTGCAATCTATATTCCAGACATTTGGAAAGGCAATACAGCGCTACTGGTACAGCTGTTTAAAGTATATCTACCTTCCAGTGTTTCCAGTGCATTATCTTATAAATACTTCCAGCTCATTGATGTGTTTTATGTATTTATTTGTGACGCTAACAGAAAAAAAAAACAAAAAAAAAAAAAAACCAAACTTCTCCGTCACATTCAAGCCAAAGAGCAGTAGATCTCATCTGTTTGACTGCCAGCCATGTGTAATCTAGAGTAATCCTAATCTGTCCATTTGGTCCAGTGACTGGCTAAATTTAATCCAGGAAGAAACTCCAATAATCCAAATGTGAGTCTTGCAGTCTGGTGTAATCCAGTCAGACTGCTGACAGCCACAGTGACAACACAATCAGTATGGCCTCACCCGTCAGGCAACCGTCTGCCTCTAACTGTGTGTGTCCGTCTGTGTCTCCTCCACACACATATGACATCCATCCCATTACCCGGTTACTACTGCTACAACTACCATCTTCTATGACCACACTGTCAATGAGCCATCTGTTCCAACAAACAGGAACACACACTTTCCTTCAAATACTGTTATTTTCTCGCCTTCCCTACAGTTGGAAGCCATGGGAAACAGAACATTAAGCTCATATTTTCCTCATTTCATTACACTGAGCACTACCCATTTCATTACCAACAAATATAATAAACTACAAAAGTGCGTACCTCCCATAAACATTAAAATGGGTTTCCCAAAGCACAATTTTAATATCCATTTGAAAGGAAACCCAACAAAGCTTCAATATTTACAACTATGGGGAATAGCTTGATGCTTCGATTGCCCAATATTAGAGCAATCTTTTATGTTTGGCCACTGCGCTCCTCACTGTGCTGTTGGTTTAGGGCCAAGAATACTTTATAATTACACAGATATTCTAGGCTGCTCTGGCATCATGGAGAAAATAATCTGCAGAGCAAAACATTATGCCAACTGAATCTGTTTTTTGCTCAGTAGGTCAATAATAATTTAAAAAAACTTTATCAGCCTGATTTAGAAAAAAATGATAGCAAAGCAGATCAACACCTCCTGCCACACACAACACACAGTTTTAAAAAGAGTTTTCAATTTGCTAAAGAATCCTGCAGACCTTGCTGATGAAATGTGGCAGATAATTGCGATGACCAAGCTGCTTTTTCAATGAAAAATGTGGAATCACAAACAAAAGTGCGATTCCCATTGTGCTATGTTCTTTCACTCACTGCAGGGACAGCGCAAAAGTAAAATTATTACAGGGAAAGATTTGCGACAGGTTTGCTGTGATAATCTGATCATCTGGCATCTTTTGCTATCACGCAACGATGTTCACAACAGAAATCTGATGCATAGGTTAGTGTGTGGCCAACTAACTGGAGGACAAAAAAAAAAGTCATTAAAAAAAGGTGATGGCGTCTGTTAGGCAAGTGAAAATAAGCTTGAACGATGAGGAATAAAAAGACATGATTGTGGTTCTGATTGGAGAAGTCATGGGGGGCACCGTGATGGGCAAAACAGAAAATATTGACAGCTTCGGCACATACCTGCCTGATTAGTTGTCACATTTAGTGACACATACTGCTTTGCGTGGCTCTTGGCCAGCTCCGACACCCCGTTGACAGCCTCCAGCAGGAAGCTGTAGTTGGTGTGCGACTGCAGGTCTGCTACCATCACAGAGGTGTTTGACAGGCCAACACGACGAGGCAAAAATCGCACATTGGGGCCGCATTCTTCCAAGCCCCTCCCATCTGGCAAGACCTGTCGGCACAGGATGTTGTAGCGCACATCCTTCCTGCCGCCTGTTTCCATGGGGATCGACCACTCCAGGAAGACGCTTGTCTCGTTGACATTGGAGATGGCATTACGGGGAGCAGAGGGGGGGCCTGAGATAGAAAAAAGACTTCCAGCATTAGAAATAACATCAAATTTGATCTCTATAAAATTTGGCAAAAGCTGATCATATCTAATTCAGAAAGTACAAATAGAAAGGCTCTATCCTCACGTGTACAAGCCATGTTGGGAGGGTCCGAGTCAATCTTGTAGTACCCAGCATCACAACTGCAGGCAGTGGCACCCGTCTGTCTGGCAATACTGTGTGGTGGACATTTACTGCAAGATGAGGACTCAAGCAGCGAGCGGTAAAACCCCACCCTGCAAACTGATAGTGGTGAAAGCGGGAGGGGAAAGTTATAAAGAAATTTGGTGGTATGAGTACACACACATGTTGGAAAGGGGAGGGCGTCATGAGGAAAAAAGGGGAAGTGGGGGAGAGAAAAGAGAAAGACATGGTTAGAACCCAAGGGGGGGGGTAAAGAAAAGAGGTCAGAATCAAAACATAAAGACTTCCTGTGGTGGTTGCAGTTGATTTGAGGTTTCACAGTCAAAATTAAAGAAGCATTTGTCACACAGCTTTTTACACTCAACAAAAACATAAACGCAACACTTTTGTTTTTGCTCCCATTTTTGAAATGTGCAGTTTGTTTTTGCTTTATTGGGGGTCTGGGGAATCAGAACCAGTCAGTATCTGGTGTGACCATCATTTGCCTCATGGAGTGCAACACATCTTCTTCGCATAGAGTTTATCAGATTGTCAATTGTGGCCTGTGGAATGTTGGTCCACTCCTCTTCATTTCAGGGTGGCCTTTTACTGTGGGCAGTATAAGGTACACCTGTGCACTAATCATGATGTCAGATCAGCATCTTGATGTGGCACACCTGTGAGGTGGGATGGATTATTTCAGCAAAGCAGAAGTGCACACGATCACACATTTAGACAGGTTTGTGAACTATGTTTGAGAGAAATGGTAAAATTGTGTATCTGGAATGAATTATAGATCTTTAAGTCCATCTCATGAAAAATGGGAGCAAAAACAAAAGTGTTGCGTTTATATTTTTGTTGAGTGTATATTTGTTCTTTGTTCCCTCGAAAGTCTGACTTCTTTTATGCCTGAAGGGGATTGTTTTTTTTAATCCAAACGGTGTTACTATACTTCCGTATTCATATTTTATTATCTTAAACTAAAGGTTTTTTGTGGGGTTTTCGCAGCTGATGCCACATCCTTTTCCGTGGTTGTGGCATCAGCTGCATCATATACCATAATGCCTTTCCAGCTCCATATGTGAAATGTACACAAAATACTACAAGTACAGAAAAAGGCGTAATGACTTTCTCTGACAAAACAAACCATCAGATGCCTCATCTAAGTGGAGCAGGTAGACAGCAGGGTGACACGCTCAGAATGTTAACGTGCCAGAATACATCAACAAACCTCTGTCGCCATGGCTGCGCCCCCAAGTCAACCAATCACTGACTTATCGGAGCATCAGTTTATTCGAGGTTTTTCTGTCACATGCAGACACATACAAACAGGCACAAGCTACAGATGATGAAATAGTAATGCATTATTGGAATTTTGATAAACAGAGTTCCATAGACTACCGTCTCCACAGACACTGATAATATTCTGTTTCATTTATTGTGGAGGACAGAAGAGCAAAGGTGAGGAGCTCACACAAAGGTGTCTGGGACAAAAGAAAAATGTTTCATCTGCGGTAGATGCTCAACAGCCTGAGGGTTTAGAGGTATTGTGTCCAGGCCTTTGTTTCTTTATGTGGCAGTTAGCCCATTCAAGTTGTGACTGTGATTCAGAACTACAAAATTAAATCTGAAGTAAACGGACAGCACGATATATGATAGGATAACTGAAAATAAAACCGGTAAAAAAAGGAAATACGATGAGAAAAGAGAGAAGAAAGAAAGTGACGTTTATGAGGGGAAATGATGGCTGAAAAGAGAAGATAGGCAAAAGGAGGGGAGGAGCTGTGTGTGTGTGTGTGTGTGTGTGTGTGTGTGTGTGTGTTTGTGTGAGAGAGAGAGAAGTTAGGTGGTAGTAGCTCTGATTCCCCTTGACGGAACCTTGGTCCATTGTCATGGAACATTAGGCCAGAAAAATTCTCCGTCTGCCCTGGATGGCTCCTGTAACACACCTCTACCATGCACACACAAGCACACACACACACCTTGTGGTGCTGTAAGAACACCAGACTGCCACAACGGAGACCAGCTATAAGGGTTGTATAGAAAACCCCCCCGTTTCAATCCTGGTGTTCAGACCCACATACATAAGAAGCCCTTGTTGAAGTGTGTTCGGGTACGTGTGGCGTCCTACATGTATGTGTGAGGCGGGGTCAGGACATATCTTTCCAGGCATTGGGCAATGGGGGGCGTAGCAATCAGGGCAGTAGGACACACCTGATCTTTTGTCTGCTTCAGCCCTAGGTACGTACACATTTATGGTTGCATACAGATTTATTGCCTTAGTCTGGTGTTCAGTTCTCCTTGACTTCAACCTTCAAGCCCTCATGGCCAATTCAATAAAAACGGGGTGTCAGCTCATTTCACATATACAGAGACCACAAGCGCTGAGCGGAGTAAATTAATCGCATTATATATATATATATATATATAATGTCACTGTGCATCAGATTTTTTTTTTGTTGGTTTTTTTCGCTGAAGTCTTGGATTTTCAGTTGATTGACTTTTTCCTCTGTGTTATTTTTGTCTTTTGGCCACAGTGGCTGTAAGCTGTCGTGGATTCAATTTATTCCATACCACAGCAGGAACGTACACACCATCCGCAGCAATAAATCCACAACCATAACATAGAACATCTCATTATAATGCAGTTTTCTCTTGCAAAACCTTGGGTACTGGCAGTTCTGTGGGTTCTAGTTTGGCACATGGCATCTGCCCATACATTGTTTCTGACATCAGAATATGCTAAGGCACTAACATGTTTGAGTAACAATTGGATGCATGAATAAAGCCAAAATTATCTACTGCCAACATTCCAGGGACAACACAGGACACCCCCAAAGGACTGGGCTACTGTCTCAATGGGTCAGAGCTGTTTTGATAAAATGAGACATGGTCCACATAATATTCAGATAGATGTATGTGCCTTATTTTAAGTAGAAAATGATAATGAAACTCTTGATGTTTGCAACTTAAATATGAAAATTGGTGTGAAAAAAAAATCTATTATATGTAACCTGTCTTGTATTGTATTCCAGTTGACTCAAAAGTACCATCAGTGTGAATGTAAAAGTTTTAATCATCATTAATTTTTCCTCATTTATGTGTAATAATAAAAAGATCTGTGCTATAAACACAGAATACACACAAGGTTTCAACTACAAGCATGTATTTGTAGACATGCCAAAAGTAACTGTCATAATATGTTTGAGTATATTTGAAAAAAAAAAAAAAAAAAAGTTATGTAATGCTCTATTTGTGACTGCTTATGATTGACTGTGGATGTGATGGTTGCATATCAATGGATTGAATCCATGCATGCAAAAGTGGCTTAGAAAGGTCATGGTAGCCAGCAACTAGGATGACGTTATTGAAATGCCACAGAGAGTCAATAAGAACATATCTGTTTGGTGTGAAGGGCAGCCTGGAAGCCATTAGTGTGGCTGTCAGGACAAAATACATTCTAGTGGCTGGTAAATTGGATCTGGATCAATGTATGTGAATTAGTCACCGCTTTAATTTGAATTTAAATCAGGAAATAACATTCAAAATGGATCAGCCACCACATTAAGGTTTACTTTCCTGATACTGTGTGGGTACGATCTAGCTGCCAAACACACAGCTCTGACCCACAGAGGCACTGCATCCACAAAAAGGTGTGCTGTGGTATCTGGCAGCAAAGCATTAGCAGTAGCTCCTCTGTGTCCTTTAAGTTGTAATTTGGGACCATAATTCTCATCTAGCACAACCCACAGGTGTGTGACCAGAATGAGATCTAAGTACTGTTTATGGAGGCCAAGTGAAGATGTCAAGATCTGAAACCATTTTTGTTTTTTCTCACACCATTCCTGACCATCCTCCAGTGTGGCAGCATAACCCCACTGTAAGAGGCCACTGAGAATAACATGGTGATGTAATTAGTCTGCAGCAATGTCAAGGGTAGATATGTGTCCCAGTCCCATTGTGGATCCTGGTACCATCAACCTCCAGTGCCTTCTGCGTTCCAACATTTGTCTGTAATGAACAGCACTGATACAGCCATCTTCACATGGCCTTTATAAAAGTTGCTGAGATCCCAACAGCTGTTAATTTTTCCTGTTGTCTAGATTTCACACATTTAACATCCGTCATAACAATCAACACAAATGACTTCATCCAGTTTCTGGATGGCCACTTTTCTGCTTTGCAAGTCACGGGTTTTGCTGTAGCCCATCCAAGCTGGCTCTAGGCAACAGGCGGGGTACACCCCAGACACATCGCCAGCAAATCATGGGACAACATGAAAGACAAACAACCACACACGCACACTCACACCTATGGACAATTTGGAGTGAGCAATTCACCTGAGCTACACGTTTTTGGAGGTGGGAGGAAACTGGAGAATTTGAAAGGAACCCACACAGATAGGGGGATAACCTACAAATTCAAAAAACCTGGCAGTGGTTATTATATTCTGGATATCAATGATTATCAGTACATTCCATAACTTGGAATCTAACTTAGATTCCATAAGTTAGACGGCCATGCAGTTCCATCTTAGTGACTATTAGCAGTAACATTAAATAACCTTTTGTCAGTGACTGATTTCTTCCTCTAATTTAATCATCCCTTCATTATTTATCTTGTTAGATGTCCTGCAATGAAGCATCTCCACTTCCAAGGACAAGCAGGCTGTTAGATCGAAGGATCTGGTGCTTTACTCGTTTGATTGTCTTGAAGGGACACACCTACACATCACACACACACACATATCGGTACATTAAAACACACAGACACAGTCACATTTCGTGTAGTGAGATTTGTTATAGCCATGGCTGACTGGCTGTAATGGCTCATTCATCATTGTGAATGCACTCTGAATAGACAGAATTGGTGGTATTCCTGTGTCTGTGTGTCTGTACTGTATGTGTGTGTGTGTGTGTGTGTGTGTGTGTGTGTGTGTGTGTGTGTCTGTGTGTGTGTGTTGCCCTTGGGCAAAGCTGTCTTTTTGATGCCACACAGCTCTTAATGCACACCACAAAGGGTAATGGCTAATTAATATGCAATTCACACTAATGCATTTGCATGCATTTTGTGTGTGTATGAGGTTAATTCGTAATTAATATGCATCATACATTGGCTTCCCAGGCAATTACAGATCCATTGGTGTCCGCTGATGCCTCTTAATGAGCGTCCTCTTTAATTGGAAACATTTCATTGTAAACATGTAGATTTATAAGACTGGCTGTCATTTGGTGGGATTAGAGGGAGTAAACGATTAGGACAGGGGGAGAGAGACAAACTGGAAGGGGGAAGTGGGGTTGAGATTAAAGTCAAAGTGAAAGGTCCCATGGTGTGGATCAACAGAACTCTGGATATACAGTAAATTCATTTATGAGGGAATAGATGCAGAATGGAACCAAATCCTATATTACAAACCAAAACTAGATTAATTAAAACCACGTGAGAAATACTCAGCATCCCTTGCACAGATACTGTACATTTCACTGGATACCAATGAGTGACAACCAACTAATGTGTACCTGAGCTTTAAAACACAGAATCTGAAAACGTGTAGTGGTAATGGACTTAGAACCTGAGACTCTGTACTGCAACATGAGCAATTTCACAATGCAACAATACTTCATGCAACACTTTAAAACCACTAGTAGACTTGAAGTAAAAAGCAGTGTAAAATGGATCTACCTCAGGGATGTGCAGGTACCTCAAAACACTCAGTACTTTAATAATGTTCATGTTAATACTGTATGAAACAGAACTGTGTGATCAGGCAATATAAAGGAAAATGTCCTCCACTATTTTGTTGGATGTGACATTTATTTTATATTCTCCATCTCCCCTGAAAGTCTTCCAGCTGTACACAGTTTCAGCAAGACTGACATAAAAGTAAACCTTCGCACGAGAAACAACAATGGTAAACTTCAGCTTCAATACAATGCCATGCTGTTAAGAGATTCTATTGTGACCTAATAAACCAGGCAAGGAAAGTAAATATCCTCTTCCTGTATTTGTCCCATGGTGAGCTACTGACCTAAGAAACAAACAATTCATGTGTGTGTATCCATTTCTGCGTATTCATGAATGACAAAGTCAGACCTTTAAAGATTACTGTTGTATTACTGGGTTTGTGTGAATGTCCACATGTGTATGTGTAGAAGCATGCTTGTATTTGTGTATGCCAGTGTGTGAACACAAACAAAAGCAGATGATAATACCATAATAATATACAATCATGTCAATGGAGTTTTCCTGTGTTGGATGGCTGAAAAGGTCATTGTTCTGCACCTATTCATTCTCACAATCTGGTCACATGCAGAACCTAAGGGGTCAAGCTGGTTTCAAACATAAACAATTTATTGGCCTTGTCAAAGTCTCATCTGTGACACGCACACACATGCACACGCACACACGCACACGCACACACCCAAAGAACCTCAATAGAACCCCTGCAGATATGGGGAAACTCTGCACAGAAAGATCCCAGATTTAAACAAGGCAGTCAGAGACTGCAACATCCCGTGACACTCCTCAATTCAAAATTTTACCCTGACCTACACATTTTTGTGCCTCTGTTTCCTGAAAATTTTTTTTTTTTTTTTTTTTTGTGATAAGATCTCATCAGGTTTCAGAGGTGTGTACCTAAAAAGGCATAAAACTGAAAAATTGACCTTGACCTAGTTTTTTAAAGTTCAAGGTTGTGATTTAATTTTCATCCTCTTGCCTCCCTGAATATAACTCCCTTTGTTTCGTCTTTCTATCTTATTCAGTTTCTGAGATATGTGCAACAAAATGTACAAAAGTTGAAATTTGACCTTGACCTAGTTTTCTCAAGGTCAACATCTCATTTTCACCCCCTTTGCTGCCTGAGTAATGTGCCTTTTGTTTCATCTAAGTGCGACGGTTGTGAAGATACTCGGTGGACGGACGGATGGACGGACGAACACACAAATACTGACAATTACAATACATCATCGCTTCAGGGGATGTAACCAACATGTTTGTGGATTCCAGACACTTTCTCCAAAGCTGATCAAATTTGAAATGTATTGCCATACTGTGATATCTTTTCATGCAGGGGTACAATTTTTTTCAGAGGTTAAAATTAATTTTCCCTCAAAAACAAAGGTTCAAGTTAAAATGTAGTGGATGACAAACAATAAAAAAAATGCATAAATATTACGTATACATGTACTGTACAGTCAATATGTAAATATGCAGAATTAAAAATAACAGATACACATTTTCAGCCCCATCTACCTCTAATCCCAGGATGTTTAAAAGTAGCCTATTACAAACTACTTATAATAATACATGGAGGTGAGATGATAAGTACCTAAAACCACCAGCTTAACCAGTTTTACAAGCTGCTGGTGACTGAGACTCTGGAAAGGACCAGGCTTTCATGGAGAGAAACTGGCTCCGCTGCATGAAGTATTTTATTAATATTTCAATAACTGCCAGAATGTGTTTGCACAGGTATTTTTATCTTTGTGAGGACATGATCACCAGCAAACATTTCTTCCAAGGTGTTCAAAACTGTTGACTTGATTATAGCAGCAGGTTAGAATCACATTATGTTAAGGTTCTGATAAAGGAGGTTAGATAAGATACTGTATGTCTGGTGTTAGAACATCCTGCAAGTGTGAAACATGTGGATGTGTATGCATGTTAGCAGAGGGGAGGGTGAAAGAGAGGAAGCACTTCTGGGAAAGTCAGTTTACCCAACAAGCACTCAGGAAGCACTTTAGTTGTCATGACAGTATCACCCTGTTGAGATGATGGGGTGATGGTGAGGCACTGGGCATAAAGATGGAAGAGGGAGAAAAAGAAATGCAGGAGAAGACATCAGAGTGAGCGAGCGGCGTGAAAGAAACCAGCAGAAGCTTCTGATTGAACATGATCTCAAAAAGATGAATGGCAACACTTTCTGCAATAAATCCAGTCGATTCACATTTCAGGAAATGATGGGATTAAAAAGGCCTCCTGCCACTAGCGCATTTTTGCAGCAATCCATGATTCATTTTGTTCTTCTGTCTTGTCAGCAACCCTGGTATGGACAAAAATGCTACTTGATTTTTCTTATGATAGAACAACAATAACAAAAAAATTACCAACCTGCTTGCAGTGCTGGTGTGGAATAAGTTATTGAACACAACACATTTGTAATTAAGCTAATATTTTGTGCCTTTGGTGGAAAGTTTGCAACTGTTTCATGCTTCTAATGTGCTAATTTCCAAAATGTTCCTTAGAAAATAATATGGGAAATTCAATGCAGATAACATATGGCTAATCATTTCGTAATAACAGAAGCAGGAGCTATGATTGTGTTTGTGTGTCTGCGACTGTGATGCCCTTGTCACCACACCATCAACCACAAGCCCCACACTGGAAGCGTGAGCCGCTTGTTCTCCGTCTCATTCCCTCATGCATGAAGGCAGAGAAAAGCCTTCCTCACGTTACACATTGATGGCTGATGGCTGTGCCACCACCATGACCAGATCGAGTTTGACATATGCTGCAGTGACGTCTGACAGACAGGCAAACACAGAGTAACATCAGGGGAGCTCTGGCACCGAGTAAAGTATCATCAGGGGGAATCCAGCTTTGGCAGTGACACCTAGGAGACACCTCCCGAATGAAATGTTCTGCGGTTTTATTTTTCTACCAGTAATAACAAGCTCTTCCATGAAAATCTTTTTATAACAACAGCTGTCCTTGGTTGCCTTCATTTTTGTCTGATGTCATCCTTTTCTTGTCTTGTCGTCACCCATTGATGTTGTGTATTTCTTGCACTTCCAAGTCTTTCTTATTCTGTTCTGTCAATTCAGTGCAGCCTGAGTTCCAACATCACAAAACTGTTAATCCTGGCATCCATTCAGCTCTTATTTCATCTCGTCAAAGTGCTATTCCAGCAAATCTCTCCTCATTCCATCTTTCCAACATTCAATTTGGTCCATATTAATTATTCTGTGACTTCCCCCTGTCCGTATTCTATCACTCCACTGAGCTCTTTGACTATCAGTACATTCACCTGATCTCATATCATTACTCAATTATTCAAGTCCAGCGAACATTTCATTCAAACTTGGCTTGATATTTTCTTTGGAAGTTAGGAGGATTAGTTGTGGTCAATTTCAATAAGCATTACACAAAAGTCAACATACCTCTTTCACTGAGGTCTCGCTGATGCTGTATGAGTGAATCAGGCTGCTGTAGTATTGTAATAAAGTGTTGTATGCTAATATTCCATCCTGAATCCAGTAAACTGGTTACAATCATACATCTCAAGAGAAGACTAATATTAAGATCGATCAACAGAATATGTTTGACCATAAGATGAAAAATATCGAAAAACACGATTATTAATGTATCTTTCAGTTTTCATTCATATTTCCCTCTACAAGTGATTCAAATCCAAACAAAACAAAGGGTTTAAAGTGGTTCTGGCTTCTGCCCTCGTTGATTCTTCCTTAATTGCTTTTTTATTTATAGAGGAACGTAAGTATTGAGGTCTTTCACATCTTTCACATTAATGTCACATCTGAATATGAATAAGACACAAAACATTGAGTGCTGTATTCACTTCTCATTCCAGGAACTTTGCATTCAGTGCAAATGTCTATCTAATGCTCCGTTCAGCCATTACTTCCTCACTCCTTCAAGCATTTATTTAGACTAAGTCACATCTGGGGGGATGAGCTCAATCTACATCCACCCCCATCTATCTCTTCATCCATCTGTCCACTTCCATCCTCAGTTATCCTTCCTCTTTCGCCTGCACAACTGAAACAATACTCATCTATCTCTCTGCCCCCATAGCCTGTGGTGAGAAATCTTCCATTTATCTTGTGTCCCTTTGTTTTGCCATCACTTCTCGCTGTAATCCTCCCATCTATCCATCCATCTACAAATGGTTGTTCTCCCCTCCTCCCAACTTCCCTCTCTCAGATTGACAGTGCCGTAGGCTATCACCAATTATCTCAGCAGAAGTTGTGCGTATATGTCTCACACAAACACATACAGCATCTATAGATGTCAACTGACGCAGTGGGATCAGTGGGACAACAAGCTGGGACAGCAGCATGCTTTATGTATGTAAATAGCATTACTTTCTGTGCATCTTTTACTTATGATACCAAAGCTATACAGATATTACGTGGCTGCTTTGTAATCCAGTGGTTTCCTGTGGATTAAAAAACAAACTCTTTGGCAGATGTGTAGACAACAAGCACACAAAATATGATCGACCACACACGCTAAAACAGGAAATGTGTGTGTGTGTGTCTGTGTGTGTGTGGATGAGAAAGGCAAAGTTGTACTTTTTTTTTATCTAGATCTTTTCAGAGGTGAAGGAGTTGTAAATGGAGTGAGAAGAGTGTCAATTCAGGGTAATATGGTAATATTGTTAGCAACAATAAAGAGAAAGAAAGAAGAAGGAATGATGGAGGAGATGATGAATAACAGGCTGTCAGAACGATGAAATGAGAGAAAGTGAAACACAAGAGGGCAAATGAAAGTGAAGAGGTCAAGTAAATATGAGAAGCAAAGCCATGAGACAGAGGGATGTGGGACAAAGCGTGTCCATGTGTTCAGTCCTGCATTCACAAATTCTGCATTAAACCAAATCATCCAGGAGTCAAACACATCCGTTCTATCCGAGAATCTGATGAGTAATATGCATCACATATACCATCTTACATATCTCACTGTAGAAACATGTTAGACATGATCTTAAAAAGGCAAGATAGATAAGAAACTGAAATAAAAGTTGAATATTGGGGCGCTCAGCTCTCTTGGAACTACATCGAAAATCAATGAGAAGGAAAATTAAACATAATAGAGTGGAAATGAATTTTGATGGTTCTCAAATTCAGATCAGCAGATGTTCACATCTGAAAGGCAACCACAAGCCCCAAAATACACTGAATGCTGAATACACAACTCCTCACAGTATGGAGTCCAGGGATTCATTCAGTGTCTGAAAACCAGAATTCAATGCTTCCCGCTCTGATGCGACCGACTGAAACCCACATGAAAAAGTGTTTGCTGAGGAACTGAAGACATACGGTAACAAAGCTGAAAGAGAGGAAGCCCCGCCATGTTTTTCTCTGTAGACCGTTTCAAAGCCTGTCAGTTTAATGGCCTCATCTGCATATGAAACTCGGAGGAAAAACAAAACAATTCTTTAGCTTCATTAATTACCGGGAGTGTTTTCTCCTCTTACTTTTAGGTGTGTTTACTTTGTGTTTTACTACATGTGGACTATGGAAAAAAACATATTTCCTGGAGCATTTCCTGGAATGATAAAAATTTGCACATTACAAGATCTATTTTTTCTTTTCAAGCAAAACGCTCATTAAAACAGTGAAACCTGCAACCTAAAAACTTTGCTCTGTTCCAAGTTGACACTGAAAATGAACCATGAGGCTTACCAGTGCAAAACATGGTGATTTGATCACAGTGTCACCAAATAACACCCTCACACTCCTTTGCAAGTCGTGGCACAGAGGGAACACCTCTTTATCACCCGTCCTTTAAGGTCTGTAAAGCAGTTGACTTCATGTTACGACAAACAAAATTGCTATTTTAATCTTCTGCATCAGCTTCAAACTGACACAGCCTGCTTGTTTTTCCAACTCATTTTTAATCAAGGAAGTGGAAATACATTTCAAATTAACAAGATAGTATTAAACTGAATTTTACTAAAATGGCATTCGCCATTAAAAATCAAAAGATGAAGAATGGTTTTCATGTTTTCTCGTTTGGTCTCAGTTGGAATGCAGCACATGCAAATATCACTGTAATGAGCTCAAATACAGTGTGCCCTCGCGCATTCGCGCATCAAAGCTCACGACTTCACCACATCGCGGATTTTTGGTAGGCAGTCACGTGATACAGTATGCACAGGCTGACGGCATCCAGAAATGCGTTTGGTTCCTTGAGTCTCGGACTTAGGTGAGACACAAAAGTGCTTTAAACAGTCAATAAGAGTGTGGGAAAAGGTAATACAGAGGGAATGTGGTTTAATATCAGTATGGGGAGGGTTCATAAACACTTAAATTATCGTAAATAACAAGATAAATACTTTGTCGCTCTATCGCGGAATTTATGAATCACGTGAATCTTCTCCTAACATAGCAGATGCCTTACGCCATATTGTTCACATGATTCCTTCTGGCAGATGTGCCGTGATTGGTTGGGCGCTTGATTGACAGGTAGTGAGTGGAGTTGGTGACAGCGTTACGACGTGAGACTTTCAAGTGAGCTTATTCAAATATATAGGAGACGATATGAAAAGTAAATCCCATAAGGGGATAAGTATTCACGTATGTCTGTACATATCTATTCATTTATAAATCCAAAGAGCCCAGGGTTAGAAAAGTGCAGGTATCTGCTGATAAAGATATGCTAAACATTCTGTGTTGTTTTGTATTCCAAAATCATATTTGAGGTATTTTCATTATACCATATATGTCTCATATTTTTCTTTACCTATTTAGTTATAATTTAGTTGTTTATCCTTGTGGCGGCACCCTATTGCAAAACAAAATGTGTTTATCCTCGTCAGTTGGAGTTGGACTACAGGCAGGCCAGCATGACAACTGTATCCTAACTACCCAACACCGAATCCACGTCTGACGATGGCTATTGTGCACTTTGTCAAAAAGTCACAAAGTTGTAACATTTTCATATATGACCTGATCATAGACAAGAGAGGTTTTGGAATCTGGTGGGGACATGTGATGCTGTCAGAAACCACTGCTGCAAAGCATGACAAGCATTCATTGTATGTAATCATAAGAACAGAATGGCAGTGGAATACTATTGAATATCTGGAGAATTAATACAGGCACACCCATACATTCTATTTGCAAACAATTTATTTAGTAAATCTCTGTATAAGTCATTCAAGACTAATTTTGTATTAGAGCTGAAACTTTGTCACAGATTTTTCAATTCAGCCTGTCAGACTGACAGTTGAGCAACATTGTACGAAGAGATGAAACTCAGAAGGAACCAAGTAATTATACAGTTCAAATATCATCACTACCCAGTTTCGTGTGACCCTAATAACTATTTTTGAGAAAACATTCAGAGTCACTCTGGTTTGCATGTAAATAGCAAGTAGGTTCTTATATGCAAAAGAAGTGAGTAGTTTAAAAGATAGTACAGCAGAAAAATTGGAGAGAAGTCATAGAGAGTAAAATAAAGAGGCCCCCACTGCCTGTGGAAATGATAGTGAAGGTCTGTGATGGGAATGTTTGGGGTAGGAGTCGGAGCAGAGCAGCGGCTGTACATGAACTGCAAAGTGCTGCAGAGCTCAGGGGAATACCCTCCACTCTGCTCAGAAGGAGCAGACAGGCATTTGCCCAGTAAGAAACACTCTTGGTAAAAGAATAAACACAACTATACACACACTCAGCCACACAATACTAAAAACAGACATATATGCTTAGAAAAGGGAGAAAACAGGGTAAACATGAGGTTATAGAAACTCATGTATATGTCCTCACAAAACTATGACATTTAAAAACCAGACATGATTCAGAAATAAAAAAAAACAACACATTTCCATCAATGCATTAATTAACTATCAGACTGTGTTTGCGTTTATATACAGTATTCTTACCTTGACAGGATCCATTGATTTCCTCAAATCCTGTCTGGCACACGCATTTCCCAATGGGTACCAGCCACTCACCCTCTGTGCTGCAATGCATCCTGGGAGGCTCGTACAACGGCAGAGAGTTATTGATGCAATGGCCCACTACCTCCACCAGCTGCGAGGCCTCTGAACCTGGGATGGTGTCAGGGAACTCAGCTAAACTCTTGACCAGAAACGGACAGCGTTTATAGAAAACACGCACTGAGACTAAAGCAATACAGGCTCCCAAATCTTGAAATGCCAGGTAGAAGCCCTTCCGTGTCAAGGGACCTAAATCACGAACTTCCGTGTTGAGCTTCATCACTCGGTCCCCTAAATCCAGCTCGGTGAAGCTCTCATCAGCCGCTATGGTGTCAATTTTGATGTACCTGCTCTCCTTCATCACCCTATCTTCCTCCTCTGTCATACCGGTTCCATCACTCATCTCTCCTTCCTCCATTTCCTCTTCATACCCGTCTGTTTCGTAGTAATACATATTAAAAGTCTCCTTGCATGTTCCGACACCCCCAGGCAGGCTGTTGCAATCTCTCAGGGTGAACTTGAGTTCAATAAAGACTCGTTGGGCGCCCTCAGTCAGGATCCAGTTAGTGTGGAGCCAGTTATTCTGGTTCTGCTCCATGACCCGGCAGACTTGATATGTGTGGATGGGAGCGTAGTCCTCATCTACTTCTCCAATCTCCTCCCACTGAAGTAAAAGAAATGAAGGAGAAAGCGATAACAAGACAAGGTCACTTCATTGCTAACAGCAAAGAGCACATTGAACACAGATTTATTACACATGTTTTATTGCTACCTGGATATTTTTTGTTATTTAAAAAAAAAAAAAGTAAATAAATGTACAATTGTAAGCCTGAAAAATATATTTCAATTATAATATTCCAGAAACAAAAAGAAAGAGCAATAAAACCTTCATGCCTCAAATTTTTACAGTAAATGAATTTCAATCGATAAAAACAAGACCTCCCAAAGGACAAATTAAATGATCTGCTTTTATAGCCAAATTAATAATCACTAATCAAACTAATTACCTAACTAATAAAAAAATACAAAAGACTCAAAAACCCACAAATATGAAGCTATATGTTATTTTCATCCCATAAAAATAAAACATCCTCAAAGGAGAAATAAGAAAGGTGTCCTTTAGGTTGAACCCAATAATCACCTAAAGATGGAAGCAAAAACAATAAACTCACCGGGTACTACTGAATAAATGTAGGAGTTAGAGCTTAATATTTAATTTTGAAACGCAATGAAGTTGAGGAATGAAGTAGTTCTAACATGAATACTAACGTAAAACACCTAGAGTACAGTTCCTAAATATATTTTGTTTGATTTCCACCACTAATGACTGAAACATGTTTTTATCACAGGTAGTACATAGGGTTTTATACTTTTCCTAATTTTTTTTTGATGACTAAGACTGTTAAATGTTCTCATAACATTTGTCAGTGTAAGTGAATAAAATGAATTTGACCATCAGTGTGACAACTGTGGTATAGTGAAAAAAAAATCTCCAAGGATGTACAGAGAACGTAGAAGCACGAAAATGCAATGAGGTACAGCAGTGCCTTTTTTTAAAGAGCTTAACGGTGTAGAGGAAATTATAAAGTGCGTGCAGCTAGGTGTAACTACCAGAATCCTTATCCCTTTCAGGCCATTTCCTGTCATTGCATACTGGTAAAAAAAGAAATGGTGAATGCGGCACATATGCATTTATCATGAAAAGGGGAGGGGTGTGCATTATTGGAAAAATAAGTCATGTGCACTGTTCACATTAGAGAACTGTAGCTATACTATAGTGTGTCTGTGTATTCCTGCCTCTGTATGTGCATAAATGCAAATGATTCTGTCAGCGTTCAAGCTTGCGCATTTGTGTAAGCGTCTGCATTCATGCCCATGTGTGTGTCAGACAGGAGCATTAATTCCCTCTGCAGGTCTCCTAGGACGTGCCTATTATCTGCATCACTAGCACTCTCCCATTGCTAATACAGGCATTTTATCATGTCACCATAATATGGCCAAAGGGACCCGACTATCATCTGGTGTTATAGCTTAATAACCCATATTAATAAATCCTCAATGTAGCCATGGTGGGCAACCTCTTTGCTTTGTCTTTTCTCATCTCTGTCTTGTTCTCCATCTGTTGTTTTTTTTTTTTTACTTTCAACTGGCTCTCTTGTTTGGTAGTTATTCAGTTCCTGAACCTTTTGTGAGTGAATGAAGACATTCTCAACCTCTTGGACCAAAGTTGTGTCTTAAACTGGGGACCGTAGTAGATTAATGATTAATTCTAAAAAGATCTGAATAAATATTCCACAAGCTCCTCCTGTTTTTCATTTTCATTGCGTTACAAAGTGATGCGTATGTCGCCTGGCAACATTGACAGATGAACTTGATTAGCAGCTGATTCCATCGTTAAGAGTAAAAAAAAGAACTGCCATTCATAAACTGGATTTTAAGGATTTGATCATCTTAAATTGTATCTACGTCTTCCTGTCTGTTCTTTCTGTGACCTGTGTGCATCTTGGCCAGGTCTACCTCCAAGCAAATACATAAAACAAAGAATAAACAAAAATAAATACTGTAGTATAGTAAAAGTAAAAACATTCAGTAGAAGTAAAAGATGTTGTACTAGTTGGTAATAATAGCGGTTATAAATTCCATTAAATCTAAAGTGGCATGGGCATTAATTATAGAAACGGACACAAAGCCAGAGATATTGATTACATTTTTATGGTACATTTATTCTGTTATAAGTACCGGTAGGTCTGATACTTTATTATTTGGGTGGAGAAAAATCTAAAGGTCACTGGTGCACAATAAATCTGTGAATGGAGGAGATCTTTTCCAGAATAGGAGGAGGGCAACATTGAAATATGTTGAAATGAGACAGGCCTCGTCACGGCAGAGTGGGTCTTCAAAAACAGTCCTATAAAATTTATAAAATACCAGTTTCTTGGCTGATGTGTTTATAACTCATTCCTTTTAAGAGTACCACTTTCAGTTAAAGCTAAAAAGAAAAAAAGGTTAGACAATTTTGTTTAGGGTTAGATCTACATTTAATGAATTTCTAGCCTAATTTCAGTCAGGCAGACTAAACATTTGGGTATTTTTGGCCATACTTTATTTCTCATGCTACTCTATTAATCACATCTCTTGTGCATTGCTAATTGCATTTTCCTGCAACATCTGGGGTTACCAACTGAGGGATCAGCTGTACTGGTCACATCTGTACAATAGCACTGTGACATACATTCATTGTCAATCTATAATTGTGCTGTTGTCAGAAGCTGCTGTTTAGCACAGCCTCTATCTCTCTTTCACTGTTCAGTCTTCAAAGAGTCACCAAAATGATCATTCCTCTGGTTCACCAGTACCATCAGCCGCCGCCGCCACCACCACCACCACCACCACCACCAGCTTCTGGATTCCAAGAGAGGGATATATCTTGCTGCTGCTGTGGGCAGACAGCACTTTGATCTCTCCATGGAGAGTGTCTGCGAAGGCTTTCATTCATCCAGGTCATGGTTATCCAAAGTTGTTTAAGTCAATCCACTGGACTTGTGAAACGTTCCTTGAAGACATTTCATTTCATCACTCCTTCAAGATGCTTCTGCATTTCTTGTGGTGGTTGGTCTCGTCTCAGCTTTTTAACTCTGTGAGGCGTGGTCAGTGCTATTCGTATTGCAACAACCATTGCCAAAACTCATCTGGCTCCTCAACGATAGTCACTGGGAATGCCAGGCAGTGTCAATAGGGGTTGTTGAATTATGAGTTTCACAGACGGCACTAAGCCCTCATATGCTAGCATGAGCCCTTTCACATGAGTCAGTCTGCTGAGTAGTTCTTTTGGAGTTTACAAAGGACCTGATTGTAAATAGGTGAAGGATGATGTTGATGATGACATGTGCTTGTTGAGTGGTTATTGGGTTTTCCCTATGTAGAGATCTGAGCATTCCCCCATGGAGAATCAAAGTGCCGAAGACTTTGAGACATTAAAAAGTTTTTGAATCAACACTATCACATTCCACAATCTAATAAACAACCCAATTTACTTCAGCCACTTGCCTTCTAATTGAAATGCATTGCTACAAGTGTCCTCATAGCACAGTTCAGATACAAAGACATGTCTGTATGTATTTATATATGACTGAGTCCTTATACATCTCCCAGATTGTGGCTCAGCCAGTCCCAGTGCAGACAATAAGCCTCTTACTGGTTAGATCACACAGATCCACCAGCCATTCTAAGCTTTACACAGCTTAACGCAAAGACACACGCACACACATGATTATTGGTAATCCAACAGGGAGTCCAATTGACAAGTCTATTTTTTCCTGGAAAAAATGGGTTCAGTTTTTTGCATATAAACAAAAGAGGCCATTGCTGCCCCCAAAAGTCCTCACTGTCTGCATAGTTCTAACTTGCAACAGGTACTTCATTGGGGAATTCTTATCTTTGCTTTCAATGATAGGATTCTTCTTTTAGCATTCTTCTTTTTAAAAATCAAAAAAAAAAAAAAGTTGGCTCAAGTTCATAGTTCATGGGCTTTACAGTCTACTGTGCACAGTATTAGGTGGATAAGTGCCTCTGGGGTTAAAGACGAGGCTTAGTGCAGAGAGCAACACACCAACACTGTAGGGTCTCTACTGTACTGTGGAAACAAAGGCATACACTCATAGGGTTTAAAACCTCATGACTATGTTTCATTTTACAATAGATCCATTTTTGCCTAACCAATGGCCTCTCAAAGACCCAGTTCACCTTTGAGATGTTTTGGAAAAGAGTTGAAAATAGTTATTGGGCTTAAAATTCATCCACCCATCTGCAATTCACACAACCTCTCTTTAAAGAGTCATTCATTCATTCATTCATTCATCTTCTACCGCTTCTTCTTCTCAGGGTCGCAATAGTCACCCCCAGTGGTTAACCCCACTGACTTGTGACCAAGATGCAGGGGACACTCCGAGCACGATGCCAGTGCACTGCGGAGCCACATGAAAGACAAACAACCATGCACTCACCCGTACAGTTAATTTGGACTGATCAGTTCACCCGACGTGAATGTTTTTGGAGGTGGGAGGAAGCCGGAAAACCCTGAGAGACGGGGAGAGTCACTTCACACAAATTCCAAGAAAAAAATAGCCTTGATGGTTTTAACCACACAGCAGCTCTCAGATGCACTTTGTGAGGTTTTCCACCTTTTGGATTTCTGCTCTTTACTTCAATCAATATCCTATGAGCTTAAATTAATGTAAAGTTCACTATAGATAACTAAAAGTACAAAAGCTTCAATGAATGTGAAATATTATTAATAATTAAAACTTTTTTGCAAAACAATCATTTAACATATTTTTCAAATGCTTGTACATTTTTTGGTGGGAAGCAGATTAATGCTTTACTGTAAATACTGTCAAAGCCAATATTAGAGAGTTTTTTGTCACAATGGTAGTCAGGATATCCAAAAATCACAGCCTCTTAATTTCAGTTCTTTCAGACCCTCTTACATAGCCTTAACCTTACATTCACCTTTGCACACACTTTCTAACTAAATTCCAAGTTGGAGATGGAAAGTGAGTTGTCCCTACTGGCATCCCTCTAGCTCTTCATTAGTGTATGTTTGTTTTGTTGACTATTATGTGTGTGTGTGTGTGTATATGTGAGTGTGTCACATCCTTTGACAGACCCCCTTGTGTCTCTGCTGTGCCCTCCTAGCTTTAAGTTGATAAAGCTGTCGCCATATATTTTATTCCAACCAATTACTGCTGACCGTTATGACACACTACAGAATTACCTCTCACTCTGTGACAGAAAAGAACGCCAAATAACTCCATGTCTTTCTACAAAATGTTTTGCCTCAATCTTTTCATTGTCTCAAAAATCTCTGTCCTTTTGACTAAATCGTCTGCCTTTTCATTTCATCTACACCTGCCATTGTGTTTCCTCTCTGCTGCTGGTTACTCATTCATCTCACCCACTTCTTCCTTGTCCCCAATTCCTGCTTCTCGCCTCCTTCCCTCCCTGAAGTCACTTTTCCTCATTGGGCTCCCCATTCTGCAATATTCCCATGCAACAGACATCTGATAAATAGTGCATGAGCTACAGCACGATACAATTCGAAGTGAAAACTCCTGATTTCTGTTTAAACAGTGATTCCCCTTCTACATTATGGATACCGTTTGGGTCCCTCATCGACAAGTTAACAGTGAGCAATCAATGGGCCATCAATGAGCATCTGTACATGATCTTTGCCCAGGGTATTGCAGGGTGTTTAGCACCTTTGATGCTAGTTTGCACATGTATTTGGTCAATTGAGCACAATCAATCAGCTGTTGAGGCAATTGATGGAAATGATTAGCCGATCACGTCGCATTAATTTCAGTTCAGTAGTTAAATGAAAGACTACTGAAAGTCCTCCCACCTATTCCACCTATTGGTGGAATAGGTAAAAACACATCAGGACATTAAATTAAAACTAAGATGATTGAATTTTTTTATTTATTTAATTGACACAACATAACTTCTCTGTAATTACACATCCAAATTAGAACTGTAAAATAAAAACAAATATATCTCTGAAAAAAACAAATGTGTCTTGTTCAAAATACGTTGGTGTCATCATTAGACCTTAATGAAAATTATTAACTACACTGCCTGGCCCAAAAAAATGTCGCCGTCAAAAAAGTCACACCCTCTCATATTTTGTTGGACTGCATTTAGCTTTGATTACAGCATGCATTCACTGTGATATTGTTTTGATGAGTTAATGCAATATCACAAGAGTTATTTCCATCCAGTAATGCGATATTTTTTCATATTTTTCATCAAGATCTTGCATTTATGATGATGGGATCTGACCACTATGTAAAGCCATCTCCAGCACTCATTGACATTCTTCTTTCAAAGAATTTCAAAGAGTTTAAGGTCTGGATTCTGTGGTGGCCAATCCATGTATGAAAATGATGTCTCATGCTCCCTGAACCTCTCCCTCACAATTTTAGCCCAATGAATCCTGCCACTGTCATCTTGGAATATGCCCGTGCCTTTGGAGAAGAAATAATCCATTGATGGAATAACCTGGTCATTCAGTATATTCAGGTAATCAGCTGATCTCATTCTTTGAACACACACTGTTGCTGAACCTAGACCTGACCCGAACAGGCATATTCCAAGATGACAATGTCGGGATTCATTGGGCTAAAATTGTGAGGGAGAGGAGTTATCTCTTGTGATATTGCATAAACTCATCAAAACAATATCACAGTGAATGCATGCTGTAATCAAAGCTAAATGCAGTCCAACAAAATATGAGAAGGTGTGGCTTTTTTGACGGCAACATTTTTTTTGGCCAGGCAGTGTATTATGAACATTAAATGATGTTGTAATGGCTGCCAACCAGCTGGAGACACTGATGTTACAACACCAAGCTTTGCTTATGGCTCACAAACACTCAGTCAACAGAGGTAACTGATAACTACCACGGATAACTTCTTTACTTCACTTGAACTTGCCAAGGCACTAAAGGCCCAGAAAACCAGCCTGGTTGGTTCAGTAAATAAGAGTAGAAAATAGCTTCCTCCGTCCGAAGAGGAGCAAAGGGCCCTGCACACTAAAGAGGTGCTGAAATGTGACAGTGCAATCCTAACAATCTACAGTATCAATGCTAACCAAGGATAAATATCTCCACTCTAATCACAATCCACACAGCTGTCAACATGACAAGTGGCCACGAGGCTAAACTGGAGACTGTTACGTACAGTAACACAACAGAACCAAGGTTGGAGTAGTTGTGCTTGATCAAATGGTGAGGAAATACCAAGTGAAAGCTGCTACATGAAGACGGCCATTGGTGGTGCTTCATAATATTGATGGTTTCATAATACTGGTGGTGTTTCATAATACTCTTGACCTGGCTGCCATAAATGCTTCTGTCCTGTTCAATAAATGCACCAATAAGATGATGTCACAGAGGAACTTCACAATGTGACTTGCAAAGGAACTTTGGGTCCTATTGGTACATAGTTTTTTTTTTTTTTTTTTAATTATGACATTTCACATTTTGAAAGCAGTCAAAATGACTGCCTTGGGAGTTCTAGTGTTAACATATAGATGAAAAAATCAGCATCTGTGATCAATAAACGTATTGCTTTCTTTAGGACAGAGGTTTACGTTGGGGCAAATCATCACAAATTACTGTAATTGCAATTGTCAAAAAACACGAATAAGAAATGGAACAAATATCAAATAAACCATCAAGTGAGAAAATGAGTTATCATTTAAGTACTTCAGCAAGAATTCTAGCTTCCTTTTGGGTCACTGCACTGAAAAATAAGAAAAATGAAGACTTTGACTTGAGCTCTTGAAAGTGAAACATAAACTTTCATATTCAGACATTTTATGATGCAAATAACTATTCGGTCAATAAATAACTGGTACATCATAAAATCATAAATTGCAGGGCTACTTTCAATAATGTTTAACACGAGTCATTTAGATGTGAGGAATAGCACAAGCAATTTGACAGGAAAGACAAATTGTCTGACCTGGTATCAAGTCAAGTTTATCTAGGCTGTAAAAATTCCAAAGCAAGTGTGACCTGCTAATCTAATGCAGAGATTTTTTTCTGAACTTTTGGGCTCATACAGGCTCAGAGTATCAAGCAAATCAGCTGCAAACAAGCAATTAACAAAAAAAAAAATTAGGTTTCTTTTGATGAAAGTTTTAAGATTTGAGACTTCTGACTAAACAGCAATTTTGTCAGTTATTTCATTGCTTTGAGGTTAGTAATGTGTATCAAGTCCAGTTGATGTAACCTATAAATAGTCGGATCAGGACAGGGAAAAAAAGCCTTTCTAACTTCTCCAAATTTATTCTTGAAGTTTCTTGAAACTAAAAACCATCTACCAAATGACATATAACGTGCATCCTACCCAATCTACAACAAGGAACTGCTTCCAAATGCAGTGGTAATGAGAAGTTAATGGAGGTATTAGATGACATGCGTTTGATAGTTAAATGGATTAGTCTCCATTATCTGCCCACCCCCCAACCACCCATTTTTATTTTCAGATCCTTCCTTCTTTGTTGAAATCAACATTAATGTGAATGCCATTGAAGCAAACTCATTCAGCAACTGAGATTTTTTTTAAAAAGTTGTGCCACTTTGTCTTCAGATGAACTCAACTTCAACTCTCATGGTTGTTTTATAGCTGATGATCCAGTTCTCGGTATTGGAAGCATGGATTGGGAAAACCGTTCAAATTATATATTAAATAAGTGCTTATTGATTTAATTCATCCCTCTTTAACATTCTCTCAATTGTACCTGTTGTTAACACTCATTAAACTTATCTGTTCTGTTGCCAACACCACCTGACGATGAAATGTAGAAGGGAGACTATTCTGTTTAGAGACACTCGAGATGCCACAAACTCCCTGTTCCCCCCCATCGTTGCCTTCCTAAATGCTCATGAGGACTTGTTGAGGTCAAATGATTTCTACAGTTCTCTCTCACATTTTCTTCATCCCAGGCTGTTGCCATCAGACTGGTGTGCAGTGCTCCATCCTACCTGTTAGGAGTCCTCACAAGAACAATGGAAAGGAAAAAGAAACTCTTTGAAGATGCTGCTTTTGGCTCTAAAACTATTGACATTTTTTCATCTTTTCTGTTATTTTATAGACGGAATGATTACTGATACATTCCTGGTGGGTGCAATCATTTGTGGCACCCACAGACTTTTAACAACCTAAATAACTTTTATTCATTAGTGTCAGGGGCAGCTGTGGCATTGTCCACATTGCCCACTTAAGAGAAGGTTGGAGGGACGATACTGAAATCCAATTGGTTCCTCAGTGACTGATCAATTGTGCAAAAGAAATGTCCTTTTCTGAGATTAATAAAGTATCTAAATGAAATAAATTAGTATGTTAAATACCTCTAAAATACACTAAAAAATATTGTTTTAAAATGAGAAAAATTAACTCATCACTGAAGTTTGCTGTCATAGGGAAGGAGAAAAGCATTTTCATGGACAACTTAAACTCTTAAATCAAATCCCATTTTATAATCTACAGCATTCACTTTCAAGCTATAGTGTCTGTGTGTCAGTGTTCACTGAAATGTCATAACTCTTCAAGGTCATCCATCAAATAGTTATCTTACCCCATCTCCCTTTCTGTTTAAACACATGCTCCAAGAATTTTGAAAGGACACAGAAGCTTCGGAAGAGGCAAACAGTGACAGGAAGATGGTGCGATAACGAACACAAGCAGATGACAAGAAAAAGAGGAAAAGGAGGATGAAGAGTAAAATGAATGTCTGGGGACAAGAAATGGTGAGAGGGACAAGGATTGGAGCTGAGCCAGATAAAAAAAAAAGTGAAGAATAAGACGAAGTGGAAGAGGTAGAGAAAATGAGGAATGAAACAAGCCATCTGGAACACGAGATAGAAAAAAAAAACAAGTTCAACATCTTATTTAGGGACACAAGAATAAGCTGTATATTCAGTCATATAAATATTGAACTCGATAAGAATCGGAAGGACTAACAAAGACAGTGCCTGTTATTTAAAATTCCTAACAGGACATGCATTATTTTGGCATTATGTCAGTCAAAAAGGCATTCCAATCATTTTAACCTGGAGTTGAAAAAATAAGGAAAGGACATGCATTGTCTTATATCTTCTATTCTCTCACCCTTCATCTACCCTGAATGTAGTTATTTATGCAGTTGCACAGCAGAACACACACACACCATAATCACATCTTCATTAATATGATTGCGCACACAGCTGCTTTTGTCAGCACTATCTCTCCCCATCTACATACAGCAACAGAGTGGGCTGAGATTTGTATAACCAGAGCTGAGAAAACACTATGGTCAGCACTGTTGGTCCGGTGTGTATAGCTGCATGTCTGCCAATAGGAATTGTGATTATACCAGAGATTTTTCTTGTGGTTTAAATGGATGCTCAAATGAATTCCTGTTAAAACCAATCATAGGACTAACAATTCCACGGAATGTGGACTTATCAACTGTGTACCATCTTGTGAGTTGAAGTAAATCCAGAATATACATTTTCTCCAATGTTTTTTTTGTTAAATACAACATTCAATGTGCACCCATCATTTTACCTATTGTAGTAAGTCCTTCTTTAATTAACAATTACTGTGGGAATACTTGGAAAGAGTCGTTCCTGTCTGGAGAACAATGTATTCCATGGTGTCTTTTAATATTTTATTCAGAAATTAATTGATGTATAGTGAACTGAAAGTTCTTGGAAATTAAACAACCCTTAAACTTGATTACACAAATAGAAAGTGTGTACTTCAGGATGAAAAATAAATTTAGTTTAAAACTTAACTGTGGTTACAGGCAGTAACTTATCCATTCGATCTGCGAGGTCAAACAACCCTTATAATTTTACTTATGAGGCAACAACAGTAACAATAATAATATTTATAATAATAATAATAATAATAATAATAATGACATTATCTAATTTAGATAATTTAGAGAGTGCTTCCTCCCATCGCAGTTGATTGATGAGAGTAATATGAGGTTAAAGTGTCTTCAGCTGGGATGACAGTAATGTTTACAGCCAGTTGTGACAGTGGGAATTTTCTTTTTTTTATGTACAACAGTTGATGGAGGAATATTCTCAAATTACCTGCTATAATAATTTTTTAATCAATAAAAATTAGAAGGTTGATGTAACTCGTGGCATGCAGCCTCGGTAGCTTCAACCTGGTCCTCAAAATGATCATATAAGCAAAGTGCAACAACCGTGTGTAACTTATTTCTATCTTATTTTACGGTGCCTTGCTCAAGGGCTCCTGGGCACAGCCTCCCAACTGTCAACTCACACTCCAAGTTGGCAGGGTGGGGAGCGGAAATCAAACTGCCGATCTTGGGCGCATCGGACGACCTGCTCTACTGCACGCACTTCCATTGAGCCACTGCCGCCCCCCAAGCTTGTGGAGAACGCGGGCAACAATCCCGCTACCTCCCGCAAAGGGAGAAATAAGTTAGGGAACATGATTAAACACCTACATGGTGTACAAACCAGCAAGTGTTGGACATTTATCTAGCCTACTCCATCCGTCTCAGTCTACTCAGAATAAGAACCACCATGATCCAAACAGTGCCCAAACATCCTTACTGGGTCAGTACATAGTTTTGATGAATATTCAGCCACTTCTCCATTGCTTAGTACGATCTCTAGTCAACACAATATGGTATTTGGTACTCTCCTGTACCAAAGGGTAAATGATGCCTTGTAAAGCTGCCGTAGTCTTCAGTGTACCATCCACCTCTTGTTCACCTCTAAGACCCCCTCATTATCTGTGTAAAACAGGACCGTCCACACCTCCATATTGGAGCAGCCTGATAAATGGATCACACCACTAAAGAAGCTTGGCTGTTCGGCTATCGATTTGTGCCGTGCAATATTTTATGCCTGCTGGGCAACGACCTGTAACACTTCACATGACCTTTAAATACCAGCTTGTCTTGCTGAGAGATGTGACAGAAGAAGTAATACAGTATAGTTTACCTGAAGGAAGAGCAAAAACCGTGAGCAGACCCATTAGCTATTATTAAACTATTCTTCATTTATTCACTTCAAGGTATAGTGGAAATGGAAGAAAAGCAACTGACTCAAGTAACAAAATACTATGACACAATTATCATTAATACAGTAGGTGTCAACACAACAGCTGTAACAACAAAGTGCAGTACAGACAGTACATGTTTCATATGTCTGCAAAACTTTTGACAACTGAAATAATCAAAAACTAACATATGTTAGAAACACTCACCCCATTCTTGGGATAGGCCACCCATCCTGGGTCCCCCATCACAGAGCGAGAATCCAGCAGATTCACTGTTAAAGATTCAAAACACAATAATAACATGAGAGGGATGTAAATAAAATGTTGGCATGCTGTTACCCATCTTCTAACACTTTCATTGTTTTATTTCTGTTTAGAGGTGTTATTGTGCTCAGTTCTGGTCATGTTTTCTTCATTAACCAAAAAAACAAAAAAAAACAATATGAATATCCAGCTAATGAAGGATAAATTGTTCAAAGTGCATCACAAAGGCTGACTGCCTTGTACATTCAAATGTTACATATAATTGACACAATGGTAATTCAGAACTGCAGGTTAAAAACGATTTTCTGATATGTGTAAAAGTAATTTCATAAATCTGTTCTCAGATGAAATGTAAAAAACATTATTTCTATCTCATTTCCTTTCTGAATTTGTATGTCCCCCTGTATTGTCTGATAAAGGGATGCACATTTCTTCTGTAAAACATCACAGTTGAATTTGATGAATAGGAATGATTTTGGTGTCTATCAGTTAAAATACCAGTCCATGTTGAGTTGACACTGGGCATTGCCTGAGGCCTGTCCCACTGAGTTTATTGTAATAAAACAGGCTTTTTCCGGTTTAGTTTGTCTTTGCTCAATTGATGTGGTTCCAAAACACTTCTTCAACACAGTTAAAGCTCAGTTACCATGGTAACTTATGCTAAAAGACTGGCTTGGTCTAGCATGCTAACCGTCAGCCTTTGCTCAACCTGAGTTCCTGAAACTGTGCACTGACAGAAAAGAGATGATTTTAACCACTGACTCTCTGGTGTGCTGACACGTACAATGAAAAATTGAAACATACACACCTGTCTGAGATAAATTACATGGCATCTGACATCAAATATTTGGGCTGTAACAGTTACAAGTCTTCAATCAATGTGCCTCCAATAATTAATTCCGTATTAATAAATATGATATTATAAAATATTATATTCCGCCTCTTGCCCATAGCTAACTGGGATATGCTCCAGCAGACTAGTGACCCCCAAAGCAAAAAACGTCTGAGGTCTTTCAGTCATCTTGTCTTCCAGGAAATTTGATGGATGGGATACTAAATTACAGACCTTTATTTTATCAAAACATTTATCCATACATCAAACCATGTCCATCGACCCATCATGACAGGCTCTCTTGTTTTAACCTGATGTTCAATTTTTTTCAAAACATCTGCTGCTTGCTGCAGTGGATGGTTTTGATCCACGTTCAACCTCTCAGAATGCTTCAGAATAGCACACACTTATTTTGACTAGCTGAACTACTCTTGACAACCAGTCCTTTTCGATGAGCTTGAGGTGTCCTAACTGTGTTAGCACTAGGTGTTTGACTTAAAACCTGTATTTTTCTCAGGTTATGCAGCACCATTAGTGCAACAGTGATCTGGACTCACTCCAAAACCATAAAACATGAAAACACACCGAATGGTGATGACACCATTCAGTGTCTGTGTTGACACTTCAACACAGACACCAGCACATTGAATCGCCTTGTTTTATTGATGTGCTTTACTCTATACATGCACCTGCCTTGCCTTGTTCAAAAATAATAATCATTACAACAAACAGCAACTAACCCTATAAGTCTATTTCAGTTATCGTAGAATTTTTTGTAATAAGAAGCTACATAAAGGAAAAAATAACTTTTGCTTCAGTAAAAAAGCATTTTTACAGACCCTGAATATATTTAATATATTGAATGATAACAAATAAACAAGAGACTCAATTTAAGTTGTCTTCTTTTCTAAAAGCTTTAAAACTTGTCTGCACTATTTTACTATAAACACAACTTCATGACTTCAAGCTCTTTATCTCATTTAGGATGTTTGTCTTGTCCTGTATCAGGTGTGGTAGTGTGTACTCAAACAATAAAAGAGAAAGTTTAACTGAACGATCTACTGTCAAGGTTTCTGTCTCTGTGAAATGGGTGCAGATTAAGAGCAGTAGAACTTGTTATTATTGGAGGTACAGTGTTATATGTGTACACTGGTGAAAGAAAGCATTCTTTGAAAATAACTCCAGTGTACTGCATTGCAAAAAAAAAAAAATGTTCCTTTTTACAGAGGATATATGCTTCAAACTACAGTATGTCTCACATTCATTGTGACTTTATGTTCAGTTCTTCAATTCAAAATCAAAACAGTCGTTAAAAGTACATCTAATGAAGGTTGTTGCTTCATTTAATCCCGTTTTGGTGTATCTAAGCCTGCCACTCGTGATTAACACTCTTTACAGGTGATCTAGTCCATCTGTAGCGAGCAACTTCTTCATACAAATTAGCTGTGTGACATCACTTCTAGGTTTCTCCATTTTTACCAGCAGTTATTTTATTAATATACTCCTCTAACTTTAAAAGTATGAGGTTAAAATCAAAGTACATTCACAGACAGATGTGCCCAACAAATAATATTCTCACATTTCACATAAATGTGAAATGTATACATTTCCTTAGAATTTGCATTTGACTTTTCATGCAAATTCTTGGCACTTCCTTTGAAAATGCCTGACTAATGCTCCATGCATGACAGCTGGTGTGGATTTAGGAACCGGATACGTCAGTCTCTTCCCAGAGGAAACAACAAAATTGTGTGTGTGAGTGCTCAAACCACAGGCTGTTGGTGTGCTCATTATTAATTGTTTTTTTTCCTTTATCTTCCCTACCTACCAGGTTAATGAATATGAGAATATCTTGATAATGTAACCCATATTTAGACATAACCCTGAGAGATTTCTGAACAGAGCAAATAATACTGTTGTATGCAAGAGCATTAATCAATCATCGATTTTTCTCATAAATAAAATTCAACCCAGGTGCTGTGTGCAACATTTCCATTCACTTGTGATAAGCTGTTATAAAACAGACGATAATCATATGTTCATCATCAACCAAAGACTGGCACTGTGAAGTAAGCAGAACAAAATTAGAGATAGTTCGGTGACTCGTACTCACACGCGCACACACACACACACACACACCTACACACACACACACACACACACACACACACACACACACACACACACACACACACACACACACACACACTAAACTGTAGTCTTACTGTCTCAACTGCTCTACAGAGAATAATAAAAGATGTCCTTAGGAGGCGATTAGACAACTAATTAGGCCATAAAGAGAGATAAGTGATGCTGAACTAGATCATAAGGGACGCGTTACCTCTTTCTTTCTCTATGAGGATCAAACCACCAAACTCAGCCATGACAATGATCTACAGAAGTTATTATTAAAAGCTATGGCCATTGAGAGAATTGAGTGATGCAAGAGCTCCCAGTGACATTATCTCAAGGATACTCAAAGTATTCCAATGGGCTGAAGTGGATTTTTGGCTTGGGGTAGTGATATACCTGGATATTTCTGACACAGATGCTTGGATGCCTTTAAAATATAAGTCAAAACATTTAAATATTTAGTTCAATTTGCATTTATTGATGTTTGATCTCAAAATTTATAAATTGGAATGAATCACCTCCAGACTGTCTCATCTTTAACAAATAGACACATAGGAAAGCACTAAACATGCGCCACTTTTAAACCATTTACTACAGTGATCATGAATGCACAAATATTATTTTGCCAAAAAGTAAAGTGATGGGATTTACACTGCTAAAGCACAGGCTCACACACCTGAGATCATTGTCATTAGTCAGACTTTATTATTAATCAATACACAATAACAATGACTAAAACAAATGTGAGGCATCTGGCTCTGGAGGTATTCTCAGAAATTGAGCAATTTAAATAAGAATGGATTGGCTCCGGGAGAGGAAATTAATCAAGATGGCACTGTGGGTAGTTTTTCCATTGCATCATTCATCAGTGGTGGAGCTTCAATGCAGCATGAGGATGCTCACTATATGAGGATGCTATTTTATTACAGAGCTACCAGAACTTTTTTTTTTAACTATGTTCATTTTTCATACCAAATCACTTCTTGGTACAAACCTGGTATAAATTAAAAGGTGAGGACATTTTAAACTGCACAATACGTAGGTTGATAGGATTGTAGTCTCATGTCAAGATAAGAATTGAAATGAGAAAGTGCATTAAGTCCTAAATGATTCCTGAAAGACATTCAAAAGCAGGCAGAGAAATGGTTCAATTTTAACTCATTCAATTATAATAAATTAGCCCAATGAGAGTACAGCGGTTATGGGCTTCACTGGGGTCTCAAATTATGCATGAGATGTAAAACGAACCATTGCAATGTGCAAATTTATGCCTAATTAATCAAAAATCTTAAGAGGTTAGGTGTTTAACCACTTTATTTTATGTGTTTTACTAAGTAGAAGTAGGTAGCCTTTCAGTGTACGAATAAAACAATTTTTTAGTCAACTTAAGGAGGAACAGGAGAGTGAATCAAAGGGCAGGCTTGAAAATTGAAGACGGGAAAAATTCATTGAATTCAGTTTTGATGTTGAAGATGCGGAATTCTCTCTAACATCACTATAAACTTATAATCCAATCATCAATATTCAGTCACAGCCATAATCTCTGATTCCAAGTCAAAAAAGAACCAGTACAAGTAACTGATTTTAGCAAAATGAACTTTCCTTTTGTGTAAGAAGCACAAACACAAAAACTCAACCCCCTGGTGTCATTGAATTCTGGGGACATATAAGGTGGTAAAATAGGTGTTCTAGGTGAACTTTAACGATATAATATGTTGTCAAAGAATAACCTACAAACCGCTCCAAAAGTGTCCCACTGTCACACTTTTGTGAATCTAAACTTGGACCAAATAAATCTGCCACGTGAAGAATAGCAGGGTGATGAATGTTCTCTCTTTCCCGGATAATGTCGTCTAATAGGCCCAAACAATGGTATTTATCTCAAGCTATTAAAATGCTGCACAGTCCATGTACAATGGCGTGGGAACAATATCTAAGATGCTCCATACATTTAACTATTTTTACTTATATATAAATCATTAGAGGATGTCCATATTTGGTATTTGGCTGTAGGTGCATTAATTCATATAAAAATCTTATTAAATATTTGTAATCTTGTTTACACAATGAAAATATCTGACCTATGAGGTGAAAATTTAAATGTTAATGTCAGACAAGATATGCAAAATACTTGTAAAGGCTGCCGGTGTGAAGTGGCTGCAGGGGCGCAAACATGATTCAGAGGTTAAAAGGATTCATTCGCATCTTTAAAGAGAGTGACAGGTAAGAGTAGAAGTTGAATTAAACACAAGCAATTAAAAACTATTTCACCAAACGGAGAAATACCAGAAGAAGACTTTTGATTCGCGTCGTGCGTGAAAGTAAAACCAGAGGGCTAAAAAAGTCAGATTGAAACGCTTTAAAACGGACAAAAAACACAGGTTTAATTAAAAGAATGTCATGAACATTTTAAGCTGAACTAAAAGTACTGACAGAAAAACGGAATGGGAGCTTTACTTTCAGTAAAAGGTAATGGTTTGTCTTTAATAATAAGACGGACCTTTAACTGCTCACATTTATCAGCGC
>CM023623.1:12934352-12944352 GCA_013358685.1 Antennarius maculatus
CTACTTTGGTCTTTGTAATTATACTTCTCTTTAATTACTCTTAATTAGTGACTGTATTGATTCCATTGTATAGCTGTGTCTACTATAGCATTTCTAGTGTTTCTGAAAAAAAAGTGAAAATAGCAACAGTAAGGACTTAAAAAACAAAAAACCCTCAAATCTTATTTTTCTTCATACATTCACTTTCACTTACCTGCACACCCCATTCATTCATTCATTTTCTGCCGCTGAATCCGCTGTAGCGGGTCACAGGGAGCTAGAGCCTATCTCAGTTGTCATAGGGCGTGAGGCAGGGGACACTCCGGGCACGACGCCAGTGCCCTGCGGAGCCACACGCAAAGACATACAACCACGGACACACACACTCACTCCTACGGGCAATTTTGGACTGGCCAATTAAGCTAAAGCACATGCTTTTCGAGGTGGGAGGAAGCCGGAGAACCTGGAGAGAACCCACGCAGACAGGGGGAGAACATGTTTTGTGAGGCGACAACGCTACCCACTGCGCCACTGTGCTGCCATAAAACCCCATGTTTCCTCTTTTTATTAACCTACAACTTCCTCATTACGGTGGCTGTCACACAAATGCACGCACGCACACACACACACACACACACACACACACACACACACACACATACACACACCCTAAGGGTCCGTGGCAATCCAGTCAGCTATTTGTCCAGTTCAGTTGTGTCACAAATTGCTGGCACCACTTTAATTTTTCTATTTGTCTCCATCAATATCTGTCCATTTCATTCTCAGGGTAAGGGCAATGATGAAAAGTCCCCTTGTTTTCAAAATAAAATTTATTCTGAAAACACAGATACTGTACGTTCATGTCTTATTGTCTTATTGTGTAATGGAAACAGCAAACACAGAAGGTTTACACACCGTAGCATAGTGATGCACGTGAGCATCACTGATAAAAATTTACAACCTTATTATTTTAACTATACCTCAGTTGTAGATAGATAGATAGATAAATGTAAAATATATATATGTGTGTGAATGCATATATACTGTATACAGTATATGTGTGTGTGTATGACACAACATCATAAATAACTAAATACTAACCCTAATATTAAATCTTATTAGTATTTTGTTATTTATGATGTTGTGTCATACACAAATATATATATATATATATATATATATATATATATACATAGTATATATACTGCATATATATACAGTATATATATATATATATATATATATATATATATATATATGACACAACGTCATAAACAAATACTAATAAGATTTAATAGTTAAACATATATTCACATTTTGTCAATTCTTGTGTTTTATTCCAAAACTTACAAAGTAAGAGCCGAGTGTGCATGTTCTGGTGAACATGCACACTCTCTAGTGTCTGTCACATGAGGTATTTGTTGACAGATAAAAGTTCCACATACATACTGTATCAGTGTTTAAGTCCCTATTCCGGATGCTAAATGATATTCATGCACCAAGCCCCTTGCTGCACATTCTGTTTACCCTGAATGTCTTCTTCTCCTTCCGGCTTTTCCCTTCAGGGGTCACCACAACGAATCAGAATGTAACTTGTGAACGTAACTTGTGAAAATGAATGGGTCCCTGTAGAATAATAAGAACATGGTGTGTGTGTGTGTGTGTGTGTGTGTGTGTGTGTGCGTGCGTGCGTGCGTGCGTGCGTGCGTGTGTGTGTTTGTGTGTGTGTGTGTGTGTGTGTGTGTGTGTGTGTGTGTGAGTTTAATGGAGGGAGAGTATGGCTAGAAGTTCCCTGGGGAATAAATATACATCATTCCAGTTACACACAATAGAGACAGTTATATTGTAATGTACACCACCAAACATACTATGTGTGCGTGTGTGTGTGTGTGTGTGTGTGTGTGTGTGTGTGTGTGTGTGTTAGAGAGAGAAGGAGAGAGAAAATTTAGTCTGAATTTGGGGTGACGGAACTTGATGGGAAACACGGTGGAGCTGAACAGCTGTCACCACTAGTTGAGCAAGATGTCACACATTAAATCCACCCCCTATTTACATTCTATTTTTGCAATTCAGAGACCCATTATGCATTTATCACCCAACCCTAATGACTCCATATGAAAGTCCCGCCATCAACAAATCAAACTATTTGTAGAATCTACCTTTGTTACAGGATTAGAACCTTGATGTTCTCATGTAAAGGCAAACATTATCTACTATTTGTTTGTTAAAAGTGAAACGCAACCATTGTACAATTTCTTTCTTTCTCATAGAAGGTGTAAAACATTCCATGTATTGATAATTTCATATCAAGGGAAATCCATATATAGCGGGCGATGGCAAATTACTTGTGACACTTGAGGAAGTCGGCGGCAAAAATAACCAAAAAAGGTCAAATAAAGTTCTTAATTGTAATTTCGGAAATGAATGCAAGGCAAAAGTGAAAACAAACAAAAAAAAAATCTGAAAGTAGAAGTTAAACTTGATTTAAAGCAAAACATATAAAAAACATACATGATAAATTGTACGACATCACAGTGAATATTAAATAATGAATGAATGAAATTTCTGTCAAAAGCTGCATTTGCCAAGCTTCTTGGACGTGCAGCTTGTGTCATACGGTGATCCTCCTGAGTACAAGAGACTACAATTTGCCACAGTCTCTTATTCTGCTGTGGTTTTATATCCAGGATTGTCTGTCATTCCCACAAGGGATCCATATTTTTCAGTACCTTGCAAAATTGAATCATCGTGCCATTGTATGGCAATAATGTACCAATAATTAAGGCCACTATAGCTGGGTCAGGGGCTACATTTTTCAGCAGATTTCTTTCTTACACGGCTTTTGATACATTTCTCCTGCTTTCATGCCTTGCAGTTTTATTATTTCAATTTACCTGACATCACCAGAAATAAAAAGGACATCCAACTCAGCAATTCAGTCAGCCTAAACTACACTTGATTTGATGTCATGTAAAAATATTAAACCTTTTCTCAGACCAAAACAGGGAAAGAAATCAAAGATGTTTGTAATTCAGTACATCGATAGAAGCCAACTTATTTTTCAGCAGCAGTGATCGGAGCTGTGGATGAACCAGTGGTTAAATATTGATTTATAAACTGTACTGTGTTGATGGCTGATTGCCCACAAACACAGATGGTTTTGTGACTGCCAAGGAAGAGCAGTTATAACTGGAAGACACTGCAGAGGCTCTCTGATAACAGCTTGTCTGTTGGCACAATGGATTTTCACCACACTGAAAAATTAAGACTGTTTTGCTCAATGGATCAAATGATTGCTTTTACATTTACACCATTTGGCATTCAGCTGCTTAACAATAGCTCAAACATTTTGTTCTGGATCAAATAAACAGATCTGATTAATTGAAGACGACGTTCGATATGGAAATCACTACCTCATTAAAAATAGCACGGCAAATTGAATAATTATCCCTTCTCTTTTAATGGAAGACAGTGAAACACGTTGCTTAGAATTGGTGATTTATAGCAGTTTCCAGTAATTCCTGAAGGTCAGTATGATCATAGTTTTTATGTTTCAGACCCTGTCAATTTACCACGTGTCACGATAGACATTATACTGCTAATATTTTATGGTAAATGCAGCTACTTGAATATAAAACACATTTTTAGTTAAAATCAAACGTCGATACAACGTTATGTCATTTCATCAGGCTTCATTATTTACCTGCCAAGGGAGCAATAGCGTGGGGACAACAGCTTGCATCTATACATATGGGACAGTAATGAAAAGAGACATAAAAAGACCTCATGGCTTTATGTTTTTTTCATGTGCTCTGAGACACTGCAAGCAAATATGCTGAAACCACCAATGTCAGTCAAAGCCGTAATATATAATGAGATTAATTTTGCATCAGCAACTGCTGTCAATTAAATGCTGAAAAAAATTAGACCTCACTAATCTTTAGCGTCTGATATGGTCTGAATGTCCAGTTAAAACAACAAAAAATTTGCGCATAACATAAGCAAAGTAATTTACTCTGCGTGTGTTCAGATAAACTAAGAAAATAGAGTCATACTAAATTGGATAGAAGAACTTTTTGATATAATGATCAACTTTTTATCTTGCTAATAACAATAATAAACTGTGATTAATAAAAGCTTAAAATAAAATAATTATTTTTACCTAGTCTCCAGCAGGGTCCAAAGCAAATCATATTCAGGCAAGGTTAGTGGGTGAGTTTAAATCCAACAAGTTAGTAAACCTTGGATGACTGACTCCTCTTCATGACCACAAGAAGACTTCCAGCCCCTGTTCTGTTTGTAAGACTGCGTTTGCAGTTGACTAAAATTTAAAAAAAGGCAACAAAACCTCTGTGTGATTGTTATCTGCATAGGGCATCCTCAGCAATGGTGGATTCTTTGCATTAGGCATAATTTTTGGGATGCTCTTGAAGATGGTACTCCAGACCCCCAGCCTGCTCATACAGTCATCAACACTGCCCTTATTAATATCAAACAAGTTTAATATTTAGGATGTAAAATCAGGAAGTTTACCCAAGTAATATCTGAGTGGGACCAGAATTACTAGTGAGAGATACTTTTCATAACGGATTGCTCAGAGAGTCTGAAGCTCAAGGAAAAACAGAGATGAATGCAGTAACACACTAGGTAATTAAATACAGGCCCAGCAGGACTCTGTAATGTACGCTATCGGTAGAGCAGCTTGAATGACAATATAGTAATTCACATACACCAACTTGAGGTTGAAACCTGGGTCAAGTACAGCTGGAGCCTGATTGGATGATGATGCACAGGTGAGTTTACAGGTGTGAATGCTGGTGCAACTACACCCGAAATATAGTACCTGTATTTCATTACCTGTGTTAATGTGTATATTTGTTTGTTTGTTTTTTTGCATATATGGATATGCACATTCACAACTGTGTTAATTCTTACCAGATATCTGCTGTCTAATCATCAAGAATAGGATATTGATAACATAGTTTGAAATTGTATAAAAAATTAGGTCTTTGTAAATTTAGACTGTGTTATCTATTACATTTAAATACTTAATGGTCTCTTTTAGGCATAACAGCACAAACAGGAACTGCTGACATATTGAACATGAGCTATTACTGTATAATGCAAATATACAATTTTCATAGCCTAGTATGAAGTGGTGCCTTTTACTGTCACTGTTTACTGTGCACAGTCTGTTGTATTCATTCATGTTGCTATAATTTACATTGCAAATGCATCACTTAATCAAATGCACAATATCATGTATTATCACTATCTGTATCTTGTTCTTTAAAGTGGTCCCATACTTCATTACAAACATACATATAGCCCAGTCAAATATTCATACAATATTGTACAATTTATTGTATTATGAAATGTTCCATTACATGAGTGAAGCCTGTAACTGCAATGAAATGATCCACATTACATTTATTCTCTTTCTGTATTCTCCAACTCTTCTCCTATTTTACATTGAATACCAGAAAACATGAGGAAATGTCAATTTATTTTTCAAAGTAAATAAAGAAGATATGAAAAGCCTACTCTTATGGTATAATAAACCTGGCTGGTTACCACATTTATTTACTCATGCCACTAAAACAACCTTAATACCACAGCATTTTTTGAATTTGTTTTTTTGGCGTTGACTGATGTTTGTTTTGCATCTATTTTGGAATATATTTGAGTGTCAGGGTGTTTACATGATGTATATGCAAGATTATACTTTTTTTTGTGTGTTGTCACTCTTTCAGCAGCATATTTGTGAGTGTGCATGTTTGTATGGATCTGACAGACACATGCTGTTTGTCCTGGTGATGCAGCTCCCACCAGTTGGGGGCAATGAGACATTTTTTTACCAGAGCATCACAGGCAGGCCTTCTCCCAGACAATACACATTTTCATCTCCATAATCCCTCTATTCCTAAAGGAAGAAGAGGAAAAGAGAATATAGGGAGATAAAAAGAGCAGAATGGAAGGAATGAGAAAGAAAAACAAATGGAAGACATCAAAACGAGGGATACTGAAAAAGACACTGGGTGGAGAGGGATGAAATGGATTAGATGAACTGAGATTAAGAGACAAACCAAAACAAATTGGGGGAGATGGAGGAGTGGACACAAATAGAGAGACCTAGTTGTGGTGTCAAATAAGATAAAGAAAAAAACGATATAGGGAAAAATGGGACAGGACATGGTTGGTGAAGAGGGGGTGTAGGGTGGAAGAGAAGAAATCTGTTTCATCACTTTGAAGAGAGAGAAGAGGGAGGAATTTAACAGTAAAGTGGTGAACACACACACGCACGCACACACACACACACACACACACACACACACACACACACACACGCACGCACGCACGCACACACACACACACACACACACACACACACACACAAGCACGCAAGCACGCACGCACGCACACACAGGGAATACTGCTCAATAGATGTGTGATGTCAGTTGACCCCAATATAAACAAACACCCACCAGAGTCTCCTTATGCACATAAACAGTCACACACATTGACCTGCACATGTAACACATCCATTCACACACACACACACACACACACACACACACACACACACACACACACACACACACACACACACACACACACACACACACACACACACACACACACACACACCTTTTGGGATCTTGGCTGAGCCTATACTTCTTCAAATTGCAATTAGCTAGATCCAGGAAACGTGTAACTGTGATTAGTGTGTGGGGGATACATGCTCACATTAGCACACACACAGTGACATGTATATGCTGCATAATGTACATCTTTCACAGCTACACACACACACACACACACACACACACACACACACACACACACACACACACACACACACACACACACACATTGATGCCTAAGTCATCATTTAAAATGCTACATGCAGTTTTCTCTGAGGGGTGTCAACCTATTTTCACACAGGGATCAGAGAAAATAAATGGAGATAGGGAGAGATAATAAATTGAGAGAAAGAGCAGGTAGAAACTCTGTCCTCTGATGAATTGAAACCGTCACAAAATAGTTGCTGACATAAAGGTAGAGTGATACAGCTCTCTAGAGGACAATCCAGTGATATGAGGAGGAAATAACACATATTAGTGTTCCTTCATTACATTTTATATCACTTCTTGTGATGAATCTTTTTCTAAATCATGAATAGGGAGGATGCTAAAATGTATTCCTGAAATATTTTCTGTTAAATTAAAATAATAATAGTGACTAAAACAGTCGTTAATGGTGATTAAAACAGTACTTAATGGTAGTAAATATGTCTTACGTTGTTTTCATATTAACTGTCAACTGTTTTGGAGGCACAATATTTTCTTGTTTGTCTCTACACAATAAATCAATGAACAAATATGCCTGACAAACATTTCAACATATTTGAGGTGAAAGTTATTACTGATTTCGTCAATGCATCTTTTTATTTTGCATCCAATTATATGCACACATGAGTACAATTGCTTTTTTTGCTATAAGTGTAGAACACCCATGATAAAGCTTCTGTTGTCAGCCTGTGCTGACTGTCACTTTCACTAGATGACATGATTAACACTTTTTCTGCTTGTGATAACAACACGGTGGCGTGGGTTCTCTATTGGTCTTACGGCTTCTTCCCAGCTCCAAAAGCGTGCAATTTAGGTGATTTGACCAGTTATAAATTGCCCATGTGAGTGTGACTGGTTGTTTTTCTTTCATGTGGCTCAGGAATACACCAGCAATACGCCCGGAGTGTCTCCTGCCTCTCGCCCTTAGTCAGCTGGGATAGGCTCCAGTAGACCTTTGACCCGCAAAGCCAAAGAATGGTTGTACAAGGAAATGGGTGGGTGGACGGATATCATAACATACCAAACTGTATGTCGTCTGGTTCATGTACTATTTGTCTATTTGCAAACCTGTGTCGTTTTCTCTCAAATCATCTTTCCGATTTTGTAGTGCATACTATTTTACATCTAACACAGCCTTCGTTTTTTTTCATCTTTTTTCTTTATATTGATGTTTCACATTTAATTCCAAATTAATGAAATGTTTCTATTCTATCATTGTTTTTGAAGTTGTGCTTTTCGGGATGGAATCTTACTGAATTGGTTTTTGGAAGTGTTTCCAAAGTTGAGTTTGCAATCTTTCCTTTCACTTTTACGATGCTCTGCTGTTTGCTGGCAGGTTTACAGCCCACTCTTACAAAGAATTTCTACCATGACTGCTATAATCACAAATTAACTCTACTTCAATGCATTGTACCTTACTTCATATTACTGTATTTCATGAATATATATATATAGAAGACTTGTCCTAATCACAATGTATTAAGACCTTTTTTTTAAAATTTAGGTCCACGTTTTATGGTGTGGGTATCATAGCTGAACCGTGAATGAGCTAAAGAAAAGGATATTCGCCATAGAAAAATACTATTTAACTTTAATAAACTACACAGCATATACATAATGCACATGTGCCATGGTCATAACTGCGTCACTAAAATTGACTAAAATTTAAACTAAATTGTTCTTTATCTGTAAATCTTGACAAAACAGAACAAAAGAAGACCTCACCGAAACCTTCCATTAAGTGCCACTATTGATCTCTTTAAAGGAGCAGTATCTCCACCTATTGATTTTAAGTGGGTGTAATAGTGGCCAGAAGGTCCTCTAAAGTTTCAGTTGAGTGCAAATCTGAGGGTTTAAAGCAAATGAATGAAGAAACAGTGCTTCTAAAATAACATGAGACTTTTAGTTATGACCTCAGGTGTTTTGTCTCTCTCTCTCTCTGTGACCTTTACAGTAACTAATTAGCCTTGACGGCCATCTCTGTATCTCACTATTGTGATGTAGTTTTGTTATTTTTTTTAATGAATTGACTGAATATATCCTTCAGAATGAGTAAATTGATGTCAGTTATCTCTTCGAGACTGTGATCCATTTGTCCTTGAGAATTTGTACGAAAATTAAATTAGTCAAATTTTACAAAATAATGGTTTACAATGAACTATTATAAATACAATAACTTTTATTAGATATACACAAACTTTTTTGTCTGAAATGTCATTTCTAGTCTCAAGAAAGTATGTGAGCAACTATGTTGTATATTTTTCAAAACTGCATGCTTTTAAGTGATAGACACCATAAAGGGGGCATTCTGTGTAAAGTTAATAGACACATCATCCATGGTTTCACCAGGGGTGTCAGGGGATGGGGCTATCACTGTTCTCCAGAGGACCCACAAGAGAACTCCACAGGCACTGCTTTCTGTACGGTGGCACTAATCACTGTCCGTCACACTGCTTCATACTTATGAGACCAGGTTTATGGATGTAGTGAAAGAGGACAAGAAGGTAGTTGGTGTGAGCGAAGAGGATGCAGAAGACAGGGTTAGATGGAGGCAACTGATGGTCGCCAACTGCTGTGGCGACCCCTGAAAGGAAAAGCCGAAAGGAAAAGAAGTTTCACCGAAAATGAAAACTCAGTAGGAAACAGAATGGTGAACTTCTAAGAAAGATCATTTTTTCAAGGAATAATTGTCTAGTAGCTGTTTTGATCTCATGAATTTGTCTGTGATGCTCAAACAAATTCATGGAATTGGTATTAAATGGAATTGGTATTCAGAGATGCCAGAGAGTTGTTTACTTTGAGGACTATTGCAGATAAGTTATACTGAAATATGAGAAACCCAGACCGCCATGGTTCACTAGGTCTAAGACACACTAATTCTTTTGACCAACATAACACACACTGTGAGAGAGGAGCAGAAATACAGTATTTCAGGAGTGTTCAAGCCAAGATCTATACATAATTATACCACAGACGCACAATTTTGAATAGACTATATGCAAGTATTCAAAATACAAGACAGATCATAGAATATATATATCTTGTACACAGAGACTAGGACACATACTGTACATTTACACAAATATAATGAAAAGGAGATGGCGGGAGGAGAAATCTGAAATATAAACCAAGATCGATCAGGAAGCTTTTCAAAACCACAGAAATTTGCG
>CM023623.1:12949352-12956852 GCA_013358685.1 Antennarius maculatus
TTCCTCTCGCACCTCCTCATGCTGACACCCTCTCTGTATTCATCTTTTTCATCACTCTCTTCCTAACCAAGCTCTCTCATCCTTCTCTTTCTACCCTTCCCCCCTCTGTATCTCACTCTGTCCTAGTTTCCACAGCTTGCGTTATGAATTATGTGCAACTAGCTTGCCTCATGAAAGAATCATCTTCACAAATGAATAATAGATGTTGAGGAGAATAGAAGTGTAGGTTACAAACTGTGTTTACCCTCACCGCATCATCTACTGCCTTATTGACTTCATCATAGTTAAACTGGCTGATTGACTCATATTATAAAGTGACAAGCTTGTTAGAAACATAAGTCCAATAGTGACCCCAAAAGCAGTATAGATGGGATGTATACTGGGTCACTGCCTCACACACACAGATGCACACGCACACGCACACACACACACACACACACACACACACACACACACACACAAATATATACATTGGTAGAAAAACAGTAGACAGCAGTTTCAGACAACAAACTCTATTGGAAAAGTCTTTTTATTAGACAAACATGCCCTCTCGTGCCTCATAGTTATATAACACAAATTATCAAAGTTCTGAAACACAAAGAACTAATATGCAGTCATATATGTTTCAAAGTTTGGCTGAGTTATTGATCAATCATTCATTCATTTTCTTAACCGCTCGTTCCATTGTTGTGGGCCATGGGATGGCTGGAGCCTATCCCCAAAGACCTACGGGCAAGAGAAAGGGTATGCTCTGGATGCAACGCCACATGAAAGACAGACAACCACTCATGTACACACTCACACCTACAGACAATTGGAGACTGACCAATTCACTTGAAGTGCATGTTTTTGGTGGTGGGAGGAAGCCAGAGATCCCAGGGAGAACCTATGCAGACACGAGAAGAACATAGAAACTCTGCACAGAACAGGACTCAAACCCGGAATCATCTTGCTGTGAGGCGACAGCGCTACCCACTGCACCAAGGTGTCGCCCAGTTCTTGATCAGTGAAGTGTTATACCCATCTTTGCAGTTTAACATTTTTGGTAAATTTCAGGTGCAGATAAGTAGAGCGGGTTGTTATCTAATGGAGGGATGATGTTTGACTCCCTGGCTCCCCACAGCCAGTAAACTGGAAAGGCGCCATGTCTGCTACATTGGGTTAGCAGACGAAGGTAATATAAGGATGGTGGCCAACAGCCAACAGTTCTGTGTAGTTCACGAGAACAAAACAAGATCTCCTCATTTCGTCTTACCGCTTCCGGTACCATCCTTGCCGGCACGAACGTTCTGGACGCCCTTAATGGAAATTTATTTATCCGGCCATCATAGCCATGTTTCACTGAAGCACATCAGACTGTGTCCTATGTTATGTTAGCTCCTCCATCATATTAGCCAACTATCTCTCATTCTCTGTAAAGATTGTCAGGAGACACATCTTTAATTATCTCCTCTCCGTACTCATCCGTTGTCTCCTCCACTGATTTCTTTCCCATTTGCAAGCACTGCATTTTTCTCCATAAAAAATCCTCCGCGATTTTTACCGATCGTTCTCAGATCGATCAGCTGATCTCATGTGAAAACATTGCAGCCATGGAGTTGTTACGTTCAGAGACTGCAACATCCCTCGACACCCCTGAATTCAACAATTTATCTTGACCTACATATTTTTGAGGCTCTGAATTCCTGAAAGTGTTGCTTTTTGTCTTGTGATTATATCTCATCAGGTTTTAGAGATGTGTACTTAAAAAGGTATGCAGTGCACTGTTGGTCCTTGTGGTTAATGCGTTCCAGGAACCACACGCGATTAACTAATTCAGCGATAGAGCAACAAACTATTTATCTTATTATTTACGGTAATTTAAACGTTTTTGAACCCTCCCTATACTGTTATGAAACCACCATCTGTCCGTTTTACCTTTTCCCACACTCTTATCGACTGTTTAAAACACTTTTGTGTCTCATGGAAGTCTGAGACTCACAGAGTGTAGCGCACTTCTAGATGCCAATAGAATACTGTAGAATGCACATATAGTATCACGTGATTGTCTTCCAAAAATCTGCGATGAGTACAAAAGTTGACCTAGTTTTCTCAAGGTCAAGGTCATCAACTCATTTTCATCCCCTTTTCCGCCCGAGTAATGTGCTTTTTTTCATCTTTCTATCTGCAACGGTTGTGGAGATATCTGGTGGATGGACTGACGAATGCACGGACGGACGGACACACAAACACTGACAATAACAATACATCACCGCTTTGCAGGATGTAATAAGAGAGAAATACTCCGGTGCTTTATTTTCAGAAGTTACTGAAAGTAAAGCACTGGAGCCAGAACTTTTTAACTGAAGACATTAAGGACAACAAATCATTCTGGGCAATATGTTTTAAAAACAGTCTAACTGGACATCTGGTAGCTGTGTGACATTAATTAAGAAGAGTGTAATATGGGAATTTTTTTTTTTGATGAGCTTAGTTGATGGATCCTGTTTGTTTCTTTCTATTTGGTTGTTGTTTGTGAAAGTATTTGTTGGCAAAGTAACGAGAACCATGAACTGGTTCTCATTTTCAGTTCATGTACTTTTCTGGTTTTCTGTTCCTGCCACATTCATGATTCGCTGCATCTGGTTTGTTTCCCCTGATTGTTTCCCCTAGTAAATTAGTTGATCATTAGTTCCACCTGCAACTGATATAGCACCCTGGTCGTTCTATTTAAGGCCCTTCACTTCTGTTCAGCGCTGTCGCAGCGTAATTCAGTATCCGTTTGAGCAGACAGTCTCGTATGCCAAACCGTTATTGTGTTCCTTGACCGTGTTTTGTACGACCACAAGTTAGCCTTGCCTCGTCTGTTCTTCTTCTCGATTTTGACTCCTTGCCTGTTTGACCACGACTTTGAATATTCCTCTGGTGCTGTAAACTCTGAGCTTTCCTGCTTTCGAAAAAAGATCGATTAAAGGTTTCGGATTTTGTGATTTTTTGACTTTCGTGCCTGGTTCCTTTGGAATCCGTAACACAACTATTTAAAAAAAAATATATATATATATATAAGTGATATGTATGTATACTATGTACACTCTGAGACTGGCTGTTAAGCAAGCAAGGAGAAAAAGAGCCAGGGGTAGACAGAGTTGTGGTAATTATAGATCAAGAGGATGGTAATTCTACAGAGTCTCTATCCCTATGGTTGGGGTGGGGGGTGGGACCAGACAGGGAGAAAGAGAGGAAAAACTCAGGGGGAGAGAAAGAAAGCAGAGAAAGGGAGGGAGAGAGAGTAAGGGATAGGGGAGAAATGCAGAAAAGGGTCAATTTGAATAGAGTAGGGAAAGAAGAGAGGAAGACGAAGAGAAGGAAATAAATTTAAATCTAAACAATCTGTTGATGCTATGAATTTATTTGGTCAAGTCTAAAATGTCAAGGATTACCAGATCGGTTAGGATTGTACTTTACCCTGTCTCATCCTAGAGGTTAAAGAAAGCTGAAAAAAAAGCAAATTTATAAATAATTACCATTTCATTTCAGCAATATGAAATACAATTTGTATGCTGTGTACACTCATACTCACAACATTCCCCATTATCCTCATTTGCCGTCACACATGACTTCCCAAATTAGAGCTCTATTTCAACTGAAACAATTTCCTGTTTCTACCGCTACCTGTCCTCGTACACTGCGGCCTGCTCTTTCAGCCCTACCAATACTATTATCAGCTTCAGGTGGAAGTCTGATACCACCTTGAGCAAGACTGCCAAATTTGAATGTGAGCCAATGGCTCCAGCAGCCTGCAATTTGCTATGCTGATGCAGAGCCCCCAACTCCAAATGTGTGCCAACAACACCCATACGTGGTACTATTACTGGTCCTCTGTCTGAGCACATAATAACCACTATTTAGCGTTGTTCTGTATACACCATGCTACAGCAGGAACACTACTGTACGACCACATGCATAGATCTAGTCAAAGTGTGGGTGGTAGTGGTGTGAACTTGAGAAATGTCCTGTGCCTTTCCCACACTGGCTTAAGGAATAGACATCATTGAGGTTTATGGTAGCCAGACATATAAGGGCAATTTGGTTCTCCTAACCAGACAATGTGCTTTGTGTTATTACTGTACACAAAGAACAACATTTGAATACGTCAACAATGATGCTCTTGCACTAAGTACAGAGGGACACCATGCCACACATACTGACTCAGTCATCATTGCCTTCTACTTTTACTACAAAGGCTAAATTGCCATCCTGAAAGAGGGCCCAAAAGCCCCCTCTCTGCTATACAATTGGTAAGTGGATATTTCATTTATCTTCCCTCGAAGCTTTTGTGTGTGCTCGAACATAAGTGGAAATGAAGGAATCAGTGGAATCCTGCACAGCTGGGCTTTCAAACCCATGGGCCACAAGGCTGTTTGCCTTCAAAAGATATCAACATCACCTGTCACAGTGGGTAATTTCCGTCATACATAGTGTGTGGAATATGTAGCTGTACAACAACAATACCATGTTGAAAAAGAAAAAGAAAGCATGGTATTTATCATCAATATTCCTCTTTGTTGCACAACTGAAAAAATCAAGGCATTTTTGATAATTTATTTTGCAGAGACTGATTAATATTGATCAAACACTTGTATTTGGCGATAGAACCAGGTAATTTCTTTCACCTCCTTGCTACTTTCCTCTCACTTCTTTGACTGGTCAATGCATCACCTCTAATCCAAAGGCTTCATTAAATGATAAAGGATGGCTTTAATGAGCATCCCTGAGAGTGAGGTGAGAAAGAGAGGGAGAGAAGTATAGAGAAACAGATGAAAGCAAAAATAAACAGCTGTTACATGTGGTCAACAGAAGGAAATTAGAGTGATATGCACGTCTTATTTAACCCATCAATATTTATTATGGCAATAGCAATTAGTAATTTTAAGAAAATTACAGCTTCAATTGCAGACTACAATTTTACTTATGGTCAGTAAAAAGTTGCTCTGTAGCTTTGGCTTAATTTGTGTCGGCGCATCAAGCTTATAAAAGTCTGCAAACGTCAATCCACGCATGGTGTCCCCTCAGCCAGACCATGAAATACCGCAATAGTCTGGATCTAAAGTGATAACATACTCATTAATAAAAGTCCAACTCTCATTGTCAATACTAATTAGTAAAGTTTGACAGAACTGTTATAGGGCACAGAGCTTCAAACTTAAATAAGGTGAAGCTTTACTGTAGATCAGATAGTTGAATGAGAAAATGTGAGAAAATGTTTGTCTTAAAGTTTTGGGAGCGAATGTGGCTATGGGGGGTTGAAAGTGTATTTACAAATGTATTTTATAGTTGGAGGGTTGTTCACACAGTAAGGGGTAATTCACCAATTTACGAGACCCAAAAGGTCCATTTGAAAGGAAGCCAGTAGGTAGACATCTGAACCAACATTTAGTACTGTAAAATCTGTTGATGGCTGTATAAGATCAGACGCTGTTACAATTGTCAGAGTAACACTCTCAAGGTGCTCTCCATACTGGTATGTAATAAAGAAAAATGATTGATCACGTCATGTCAGTAATTCATAATTCTTCAGAGAATTAGCAACTCTCAATTTAGCCAGAAGAATTATTTCAAAAGCATCTTTCGCACATGGTCTTCTCATTTTACATAATGAGCTTGTACATGGTAATGTGTAATATATTTGGTAAATTGAATTAAAGTTTAACTGAGTGGCCCTAGAGTTGTTCTGGGAGTGATATTACTGCAGAAAAAACCTGTAGCTGCTCCTTATGGACTCTTTAGGCATGTCAAAGGGCATTAAATATACTTCAGTTCATGACAATAAACAAACACATCTAATGAGATTATTATCCTTGACCATAAGGTGGCTGGGAATAGGAATGGTTTCCATTTGTGTTTACATTACACTTAATGACTGAACATCTTTTCTCAGAACCTGTCACAAAAGGGCAAGATACACTTTATTCTGTTACATCATTATGGAGAACTGCATTTGAAAAATTGCTACAGATAAGTTTTAGAGTAGTTATGGTCCTTGATATAGATTTTGTGTGCCAGTATATTGATAAAAGTCTAATTCTCACTGTCAATACTATTCTCTTTCTATAATCCCCGAAGGGAAATTACTGGTAACCTTTACTAATGAGTAAATTCTGCCAGTATGTTACATGAAACAGAGATGAACGGAGAATTGCTGTGGTTCTGATTAACACAAGGTGCGTTTATCTGTTTGTGCTGTACATTACCATATGTATATACTGCATACTTTAGAGGCGGCAGTAGCTCAGTCCATCAGTTCTTGAGCTAGGGACCGGAGGTCACTGGTTCAAGACCCGTGTGGGCTAAAACATTTGGAGTGTGAACTGGAAGTGGGGGGGGGGTGCAGTTCATCTCCTTAGCACTGCCGAGGTGCCCCCGAGCAAGGCACCCCCCGCCCCACAAGCTGCCCAATCGATAAAGCTGCCCTTCACTCTGCCCTCCATTGTATATACTTTTCATGCCTACAGGCCCCATATGCGTGTGTGTGTGGTGTATTTCATATGTGTATGTACACATACTTGTATATGCATGTTTCAAACGAAATATATTAACCATGACTGAAAAATAGTATTTTCCCCAAGGGGATAAATAAAGCATATTTCTTCTTTCCTATATCTTATTGGCGTTGCTGAGGTGTGTTTCATATTTGCTGTCAAATTAATTGAATCTTCAAAACAATCCACCTAAATTTCCAGTGGACTATAATAATAAGTAACATAAACTAAAGTAATTGGAGTAATATCCTGTGTGCTGGAAAAATAAGTCATGACCTATTGGATTCACAAGGAACAATGATGATTTGGTCTTAGTATATGGAACAGTAGACCAACTGCTGACCCATAGAAAAACCCAGATTCTTGTGGAAAGCTGTTGTCCAACGACACTAGCAGAAGAAAATGTCTTCTCCTTTGTTTTTTTTTTAATTTTTTTATTTTTCTGTCCCGTCATAACTTGTTACAGCCAGAAAGTTGAGCTAATGTAACCCGCAGGCGTTTGCAACTGCAACTAATTCTAGGCAGTTTTAAAATGGGTGTGGTGCTACAACAGCAGCAGAAACATACTAGAGCTGTTAAAAACTTGCAATTGCATTGTAAATGTTGTCAGATCTTACTGAAAATCTCCAACAAGTACGCACCTCATTGGAGAACAACCCAGCAAAGAAGGTTCATCTATCATGTGTACAGCTTGTGATGTTCAGAGAAACAAGTATCCTCCAAGCCCAAAGCCAAGTCCTTGTTGACTGGACTACTACTGACCCACAAGCTACAGGCTGAATTTATTTAATTTTTCCGGACGTGCCATTACATCAGAATTTACCACCTTCGTCTCATTTGCAGGGCAGTACAGTGGCAAAGTGGGTAGCGCTGTTGCCACACAGTAAGGCAGTTCCGGGTTCGAGTCCCGTGCTGTGCGGAGTTTGGATGCTCTCCCTGTGTCTGTGTGGGTTCTCTCCGGGTTCCCCAGCTTCCTCCAACC
>CM023623.1:12961852-13156852 GCA_013358685.1 Antennarius maculatus
CTAAAATTGATATGGATTGATCAGAACTTGCTATATTTATGTTTATTTTAAAACTATTTACAGAACAGCCGCAAAATTGAGATTCAAATCAGTGTTTTTGATCACAAAAGTAAGAGAAATATTTACATAACATGTTTTTCATGAACTCAGAACATGAATATTCTTAAGTGTATGACTGAATATTTACAGAACAGCGTAAGAATTGCAATTCAATGCTTTTGATCACAATAGTAAAGGAACTATTTACAGAACAAGTTCTTTTTATCAATTCAGAACATGAACAGCATTAATGAATACAACGAATGTAATAGGAAATTATAAACTACAAAGTATGCATGTACAGAATTTCCACACTCAGCACAACTTTCTATTTTTTTTCCTTTTTCTTTTTAAGTTTTTTTAAGCAGCCCTGCTTTATGAATCTAATGTAAATTAATGAAAATATTTGACCAACAAAACCAACGTTTATTCTCTTGGGAGTAGGAAATAAAAGCAAAATGATATCAAAATGACTTATTAACCCAGTAGTATTAACCCAATCAGGAGAAATTCCTCAGTTGAATATTGCTTTTAACAAAGTACCAACTCACCATAAAATCATTAATAACTGGAGAAAATTATCCGGCCTATACAACACTATCAAGTTTGTATGTCACGATAAGATCAAGTGACTGATGTCTAGGTGTCTTTTCATCAGATGATATTCTGACTTGCTGCTATTCCATGATATCCATGTTAACAGAATTGAAAAAACCATATGTCACACACACCCAATCAATCAATAAATCACACAATCACTCCCATCCTCACGGGAGTGATTGATTGTGTGATTTATTGACAGGAGTGCTAGACATTGCCTGGCCTGTCTGTAAGAGAACACCCCCCTCTCGTCGGACAAGGGCAAGAACTTTCCCGAGGTGAACTTTGTGTTCAGGCTTAGGTAGCAGTGTGTGGCAATGGAAAGAGAGGAAAAGCAATTGATGGGAAGGGAAGAGGAGAAACAGAAAGACCTATGGAGAAGGAGAAAGGTAAGGGGACAGAGGAAGGGGGAATAGAGACTACAAGAGGAACAGCTGGGGGAAATGAAGGAGGAGGAAGACGATCTTGGGGCTTTAAAAAAGAAGTGTCTGCAGAATAGGAATAGCTGAGGGGGGAGGGGCTGCGTGAGAAATCGTGTGGGAAAACAAGGAGCTGTGTGACGAGGTGGATGTAAAGCTGAAACAAGGTTGGCGAATATGCAGTGCAGTCTGTTACCGAAAGGAAGGGTACAAGGAGGAAGAAGAGCTTCCTGTACCTCTCCCTGAGAATTGCCCACAGGTTCCTCACCCACTTTGGCTCAAGGCAAGACAAGACGTCTGGTGCAGGACTGAGGACCTGCAGGCTGTCTCAGTGGGCCTGGAAGGTTGCAGGAACATGAAAGGACAAAGACCAGGGAAAGATGGAGGTGGAAGAGTAGGAAAAGAAACCACGACCTAGCGTTGAACATTGAGAAATCTTAAGAAGGACAAAGAGGATACAACTGGTGAGAAGGGGAGAAGAGTACTCATAAGGATGTAGGGGAGGAGGAGCAGGAGGAGGCAGAGAACAGACCATGAACATGAGGTTGAAGAAGGACAAAGGGAAGGTCTGAAAGAGGGGGGAGGAGGACTCAATGGAAAGATTCAAGGGATGGAGGAGGGGAGGATGTAGTGGAGGAGGAAAAAGAGATAAAACTGGACAGAAGAGAGATGAAGAGGGGAATGAGGTAGAAGAGGATAAAATTAGGAATGATAGGAAGGACGGTCAGGGGGGAAGGGGAAGACGAGAAGAAAGTATTAAATTAGGAAGAAAGGGGAGGAAGAAGTGGAGGAAGATACATTTTTTGAAAAAGGGGAAGGAGGTTCTGGGGAAAAGGAAGAGGGGGAAGAGGAGGAAATGGAGGAAGGTCACTGTTCACCTCCAGTTGTAACGTATTTGTTGTTATTTCTTGTTTTAACTACTGAAAATGAGATGAATGGTTATAGAGGACACATGTCAAACTCAAGGCCAAATGTGGCATGCTAGAGTGGTAATGGTCAGAGTGTCTAAAAATAAATTGGTCAAAAGTGTGCTTCGACTAAAAACAACATTTCCCATAATTGAGCACCTATTTTGAACAAAGTTAATGTCCTAACTTGTGTTTGTAAGTTAAGTAAATTCAGAGTTATCTAACATTAAAGTCTAGTAAAATTTATTCAACGTTTCATTTAGTTACATTATAAGTTACATCTGGCCCTTAGGGGCAGCCATTATGCTGATGTGGCCCTCAGTGAAAATGAGTTTAACACCCCTTTATAGTGGATTTGTTTCTTATGTTTTATAATGGGAGCCTTTCATGGTAAAGAGTGATATCAGTAATACAATTAATATATTGTCCTAATAGTCACCCTTCCAAACAAAATGATCACTGAAAATTATCTATATGAAATGTTGAAGCGTAACGAAGTCCTGAAGTTGCTGCACCTAAGCCACCATGAATATTTGTAGTTAATGCAGGCCTAATAAACAGGAGTTTAGGCGATAAAATAACCTCAGAGTTTAACCAAGTGAATTCATTATTAATTACTCAGGAGCTCCATTGTTAGTGGATCGATCAATCCTTCTGTTTTTACAGCATAGCGGGCAGAGAGAGCTGCTAAATAACCCCCAAGAGAGGACTCAAGAAAATGATATCATCATTGAGAGATGCCGCAGAGGCAGGGCATTTTAAATGTAGTTCCTGGTTGCCAATTGTGCACTCACAAATGTAACTACAACATACAAATAATTAAAAATAAAAAACCAGATGAATTTTTTTTTTCTCTTGTAGAAAATTGAATGAGAAATGGTGTAGTCTTTCATTGCCCTCTGCAGGTTAATAAAACAATACATAGAGGGAAAATAAAATTAAATAGAATACACAACGCTGTGAATAGGATATGGTTTATGTGCATTACTGTTACACTGTTTATGACTGGTGTTGTCTTTAAGGGTGAGACTGGAGCACAGAGAGTTGTGGTTTTCTGAGGAGTGATCAAAGACTTTCTCTCTCCCTCTCTCTCTCGCTCTCTCTCTTTCTCACACACACACACACACACACACACACACACACACACACACACACACACACACACACACACACACACACACACACACACACAGACACACACACACACACACACACACACACACACACACACACACACACACACACACACACTGTCCCTTTATTCATCTATGAGTCACATCAGCCTGCCAGCTTTGTCTACCACACATCTCACCGTATGCTCTGCCATCTGGGAGGTTTCCTCCTCCCTTTGGTTCTTACCTCTGTTCCCCCCCCCCCCCTTCTTCCTTTTCCATCCACTTTTTGTTTCATCTTTTAAATTCCTCTATTTATCTACCTCGGTTCCTTGATTTTCTGTCATCTGAGAGTGTGAACTGTGAATTTTCTGCACAGTGCGCTGTGCTGGGTCTCAGGTGAGCGCCGTCTCCTTCTGTGAGCCTGGCTGCTGCCTCTTTGTGCTCCCGCTCCCGTTTCATTGTTAGTCTCTCCATCTCACTCTCAGAAAATGTTAATTGCTTCTGGACACTGATCAGTGCTAAATTGGCCTGTATTCACCATAGCAGATGCTCATTTAGAGTGTGTTACTTCATTTATTCATTCTTTTATTTTCTAAGCATGCTATCTATAAAATACTGAAGAGTCGACACGTTTAATTACCTCTCAATTTGTTTTTGTTTTCTTGCCATTAAGTCAACAAATACTTATAATACCCAAAAGAGATTTCTTCGGGTGAAAATCACGCTATTTTCAAGACAATGAAGTAGTAAAACAAAGATTTCTGACTTTTACTGTGATCTAGAGAAAAGAATGGTGTTACACTTGCATACTGATGTATTTTTTAATTTGTAAACCTGGATTACAACCCAACAGTTTGTGTCCACCAACCACTTAACATGCACTTTCCATTTATGTTTCCTTTTCTTTACAGTGCATGATAAATTTATGATTTCAAACCTAATTTCAATTGTTATGAGAATGTCTGAAGACCCCCAATACAAGGCTAAATCTCCCATCCACCAAATCTACTATTAATATTACTTTGGAAGATGTTGAAGATAATGCTTTTGGTTTTGATGAGTTTTGGTGTGAAAACAGGAAAATTGCACACGTAGAGGGCCCAGAATCAAGGACCTTCTAGCTAGCCGTGAGGTAACAGTGCTAATACAATAGCTCTCTATACACCCCCCCCCCAATAAAAAGAGAAAAAAAACTAAAAAATAGAAACTAATGAAGACAGCTGTTGATGCATTCATCACATCTAAGCTGTTCTAATCGAACGTACCTGTACATTATCTAGAACCTTCAATAAGTATATGGAAAAGTGTGTTAATGCAGCTAATGTATAGTTCAGAATTGATGATTCAGCATTGTACATACGATTATTCTTGGTCTGAGAAGGCATTTCCAAAGGACATAGAAGATTTAGATGGTGACAGGAGTGTTGTTGCCCTTCCTGACAAGTGTTAATGTTACATGTTTGGATGGCAACACAAACTGTTTTGTGTGTATGTTGCTTAACTCTACCTTTGTAAAAAAGGTTGAAATTGAAGTTATTTTTTTTGTTGAACATTTTTAATAATGCCCCCCAAAAGTGTTTTTCAGTATAAAACAAATAAAAACTCAAATAATTTTTTTTTCTTTTTAAATTCCAGTACTTGTTTTTTAAGACACGGAATCAAGTAAAGATAAGAGAAATACATTTAACAAAGGGATACAATTGGGTCAACAAGAAAACTATAGAAAAATGAATTCACAGGTTTATTGAGGCTAGTTCCTTTATAGAATAAAAAAAAAAATCCACAAAACTTTATCAGTACCCTTCTGAACTCTATTCTGTATTTGCTTGTTAATCATGAGACAGGGTCTAAAAGTAAATATTTCAAGTCAGGTAGTCAGAGCTGACATACTGAAGTAGAGGTTACTATGGTGCGATAAGTTAGATAAGTTACAACATTTCCAGTACAATAAAATTGTAGCAGGACTGCACAGTGCTGTCCTAAAATTGAAGAGACAACATGTTTAACCCACAAATGCATCAGATTGATCAGACCTGGAGGCTTTGCAAAATGGTTCACACAATATCATTACAGTATCTCTTGATATTTGGCATTTGAAACCCTTTTCTATTACTCTTGTGTGGTCTTGGATTAGTGATGGCACCAGTGATTCCCCAACCTTCCCCTGGATCACCTCAGCTCTCTCCCACTGAGCTATAACCAAAGCCAACCGCCAAAGTGCAAGAACAGGCTTGTTCTATGTTTTTACAGTTTGTGGTGACTTTCCATTCTGGTGGGAGATGGAAGGAACAACAATGGAGTAGGCCACAGGAAGTATGATTATGGTCTGTGGCAGCAGGAGCGATTGTGTAATTACCCCCCATTACCAAATCAGGAAGACAAGAGTACCACACCGCAAGTTTATGAGCAACAAAGTGTCACATCTCAGTATGAAAGAAGTAAGGAACAAAACTCGACTGGAAACTTGTTCATCAACTGTTAATAATATTCCACAAAGTTTTCTACATTTCTGGGTTAACTCCATTAAGAATTCAGACTGACAGCCTCATCATCTGATGATGAGACCATGGTCTGATTAGTGCTTTCATGTCCAGGTAGAATACATAATATTAGTGTCTGGATCTGAGTGACCCCACTAGTCATTAATGATCTGATGCCCAAAGGGTTGAGTTTCTCCCTCTGTGGCTTTCTTAACATTCTTTCAGTCACGTGTGGTCCTCGGCTCCCAATCACATTGTCCATCAGTAAAGGAACAATTATCTTCTAACCCCTCAGGATACTCGGACAGATGAGCAGGTAGGAGCAGATCATATTCAAGGTGCATTAATAGGTTGATATTGTAACAGGTTTTCCTCATTCATCATGTATTCTGGTCTCCAGAGCTCAGCTGAGTCTCAGTCCTATATTGAGTGTCTCCAGGCTCATGATGAATGTCCTGTTTTCTTTTTCTTCTTCTTGTTCTGACATGAATGGAAAGATTATCAATGCTGTAGAGTCCAGAGATGGATGTGAATGCATAAAAATCCGATCATTCTCATAATATTTGTAAGACAAATGGCTAATTTAACACAGCACACACACACACACACACATACATACATACATATGCACGCACGCACGCACAGAGGCAGAGAGAGAGAGATGAAAGAAACTGACACTAGCTCATGTCATTCAACCAGATGGAGCACTTCACTGAGCCTTTTAACTGTCATTTGAATGACACACACACACACACACACACACACACACACACACACACACACACACACACACACACACACACACACACACACACACACTAGAATACAACACACACTTCACTAGAATGAATCAGTTCTATTCAGATGTCTAATTATTTACAAAAGTTGTTCAATTAGTAATACCATGAATATCCTCAAACCAGCTACAAAGCTGCCACAGCTGAGTGCTTTAACTATAAGTACAGCTTGTTAAACCATCTTGATAAACAGAGATGTCCTTGCACATTTGAATAACATCAGAGTCTGGCAGCTGTTATCAGCGACTATAAAGTGTTTTTTAATTTGCTGGTTATTTTGACCTGTTTTTAGCAAACAGCAAAGCCCGGTTTCATTGCAAGTGACTAGCATGTTGAGCTGTGGGTTCCTGTTTATTTCTACTTTCCTGGGGGCATTCAGACACTTCAGAGAGTGAAAGTCAGCAGCAGAAGGTGGTGGAACGCACCTCCTGCTGCACCAGCTTTCCAAACAGCAAAAATATTTTTTTTGTTGTTTAGATTACATAACCAAAACTGTGTAGTTAATAAAAATATTATGAACCAAAGGATGATCTTTTCTGAATTCTGTATATTAATATCAATTCATTAATATCAGCCAGTGCAAACACTCCCCAACCAATTGATGACCCTCAAATAGATCTCATAAGATTAATGTCTTCAAGAATAATAAACCTTACTGAAGTTTTCATCTTCTATAATTCTTATGAAAGTTATTGTGAAAGCATTTAATGACCGCTGTGACATAAATTGTAACACAAAAACAGACAGCTTGAATATTAATACGATGCTGATCATTTTCCATGCTAGCTGCTCATCAGATCAGCCACTGACCTGCTTTAAACCATAATGTTTAATTAGATCCATTAATTAGCCCAGTCCAGTGAGATTCACGCAACATTGGAGTGTTGAGTTTATATGGCACGCTGTACGTATGCATGTCTTAGGGTTATTTTTCTACATTAATGACTAATTACTATGAGGAAGGATGGAACTGTTGGATTAATTTGTGGAATAACACAAAATAAATTATACTTCTGATACCCTCCACCTTTAACAGAGTAACTCACAGGCCTGAGGTGGAAATGTGAAGAACACTAAACCTTTGTGTTACCATTTAAATGTGTCGTTCTGATTACAGTGATAAGTGTGAACATTCATTCATTCATTTCCAACCCGAATAATCCGCTTGCATGGGTCACAGGCCTTGGGCGTGAGGCGGGATAAACTCCGGGCACGACCCCAGTGCACCACGGAGCTAAACAGAAGACATACAAACACACAAGCACTCCTATGGACAATTTGGAACGGCCAATTAACTTGAAGCACCTGTAGGAGGAAGCCGGAGAACCCGGGAAGAACCCACGCAGACACGCACAGAACATGAAAACTCCGCACAGAGCAGGACTCGAACCCGGACCCGCCGTGTTGTGCGGCAGCAGCGCTACCCACTGCGCCACCGTGCCGCCAAGTGTGAATATGTGTACTGAATAAAATCAGAACATTAATATTTCTTTTGTGTCTTAATATTGCAACATGTTGGTCTATTTTTATGTACTTGTTTATGTGTGTGTCATACTGCACCACCACTTCAAGAATAAATAACTGCTCAAAATGACTTTTGAGCAGAGTTGGACTTAAAGATGAATGAATGAATCCTCTAACCATTGGGATTTGTTGAGTCCGACGAGCTCTGATTAGGTCATGGGAAACTAGTGCCTCCCTCTGGTAAGAAGCCGCTTGTTCAGTGCACTCTTGTCGTTAGAAGTATCTTATACAGAATGAATGAAAGCTGACTACATTTTAATTGATAAGAGCTGTGATAACACGCAAGAAAAGATAAGATAGGATAGGATAAGATGAGGCCACTTATTTGTTCCACTGTGGAGAGATTTTCACTATCACAGCAGCCGTGTTCAGAGAGAATGGAAAAATAGGATAGGTAATAGATGATAGATAATAGATGTCTTCATGAACTGTAACTGATAGGGGCAGCAGTGGCTCAGTGGTAGAACAGGCGGTAGAGCTGGTCATCCAACAAAAAGATACTCATGTTTTACAACTGCTGCATTTCTGCGTTTGACTGTGACATTTATAGAAGACAAAGAAAGAAAAACATGAAAGAAGTCATCTATATGTTCAAGGTGCTCCTCCTAAAAATTCATGAAGGGTTTGAAGTTACACATTGATTTCAAAATTGTATCCGTCCATCTCCTAATAGTAGCAGTTAAATGTGTAATGTAAACCCATATGAGGCATTAGGACCACCATCGTCCATCTGTGCTGCCCATCACACACCCGATTAGAAATTGTGTGCATTGGTTATCAGCTGCTAGGTAAAGCCTGGGGCCTTGTGTGTTAACCCCAGGCTAGAAAAAAACTGCTTTTCAAAATTAAAAACAATCTCATAATTGTTACACATGAATTTTCTTCATCACAGAATTAACCTAGCCATACAATTAAAGAAAACCACTTCTTATCTTATCACTATCTTTATTCAGTTTCATGAAAGCATCAGCTGGCTGAAGCAGTTAATACGTGCACATTTAAAGCATGTAAAACTCCACGCTTCGGCTCCCACGTTTACCACTAGATGGCAGCAGCAGTCAGTCTATCAGCTATGCATTAAAGACCAGACACTGGCCTGGTTTCAGTCAACTGTCACTGACTTCAAGGCCTGATCCAAATCTTTTATTCACGATGTCCAATTCCCTCAATATATCAATTCACTGCCTCCATCCTCGTTAGAATTTATGTTAATTTCTGAGGATAACTCTGCTTGCCTGGCACAAAAGCTGCAAATTGGTTTGGTTAAGCAACGTGTACAAAGGCAACATGTGCATTTGAATGTGTTGAAAAGAAATTCCCCAGTGGGATTAGACAAGAGCTTTAGCATGTAATCTTTAGCAGGTAGTGATGGGCAGCCAGTAAGGCACAGGAGGAGTAGAGAGTGTGTAAGTTATTTCAAAACAAATTTGGTAAATCAAAAATCTGAGAACAATGTCTGTGTAGGTTCTCATTTATCCAGGCCATGATTAACCAAAGTTGTTCATAACAATCTACTGGACTTTAAATTCTTAAAGACTCGTGGGTTGACCTGAACAACCTTGGATAATCTGAGAAGAATCACAAGTCATGAAAGTTTAATGAGAACAACACCACTTTATAATTATAGCAGAGTAGAAGAAGACATGATTAGTAGTAGGACATATAGTATATGGTGTGGTCATTTCATCTCTGGTACAAGATTACCTGGTCCAAACTCAAGGTTTAATTCATCTATAGGATGATACATGGTAGTGAATTATCCTTTTGATGATGTTTAGGTGTTGTTGTTGTCATGAATGGAGTACAGTAATTTTTTTTCATTTCAAAAAAGGGGAAAAGTTTTAAACATTACATTATGTACCCCAACTCTAGAGTGTAAACATAATACCTGTAGTGTAAAGTGGAGCCGGGGAATAGCTGGTTCTAAACGTCAATATGGGAGCTGAACAAATCAATTTCTCTTCAGCAGAACTTAAAGAACTTTAAAACGGCACGTTCTGTGCTGCATAGAATGTCCTTTTCTTTTTTTTTTTTGTTTGCATTGTGAAATTTCATCCTGTTCCTGTTAGGGCGCTGCTTTATTTACAGAGCAAATGTGACCTTCACATTCCAGTCTACATGGTGCTGTTCAACTGGAATTCATTTTGGCAGCAGTATCTAAACGGTAGCACATCATTGCATTCACCGAAGTGTTTTTGCCTGCTCTGCTAAACATAATGGAATCTTTTAAATCTATTCTGTCACTTTGGTTACATTTTTTGCAATTCAGCATGCTGTACACTAATAGGTAATTAGCTTCTCAAATATGTTTTTTTTTACCTTTCCAAAGTTCAGATACTTTTCTGAATAATCCCTTTACATAATGATACGCCTACAGAATCCGACATTTAAGTTTTCTTTTTGAAAGTGCTGCACATTCTGACCAATATTGAAGCCAGAAAAATGATGAAAAAAAAAAAAAAAATCCCCACTGATTTTCCCACTGCTACCAGCTGAAAAACACAGACAAAAGGACTTCTTCAGTGAGAGTCAATTCTCATTAGCCACCATGCTGTGTCCATCAGTCACCAACTGGTAATGGTTGAAGAAGTCAAACTACTTACCGCTGAATCAGTGTAACAATGGTTGACACAGATGGCAGCAAGATAAAACCAAAGACCATTGTGTGATTGGAAGTGCACAATTTAATGTGATTAATCTCTATTATCCTCATCACTTTTAGAAAACTTTAAATTAAATTTAGTTTAGCTTTTAATCCGCAGAAGCGTTTTGTCATATGATACCACTGTTTCATAAATCTTAATTTTTTTGTGACTTATTTTATTTAGAAAAAAAAAGAAAGTAGTCTCAGTTCTTGCTGGAGACATAATATCCCACGATGCAGGAACACAATGACATCAGTTTTTTATTGTAGGGATCAACTGTTTTCAGATGCTCAGCGTAAACATTCAAGCTGGATGTAAATAAGACACAGATCAGCATGTTGCAAAGGATTTTCTGCTCAGTTCTCTGATGCCATCTGCTTCCAAACGCTACGTCTTTTTTCATTTTCACTGATTAGTTTCAACAGAGAAGAGTAGAGTACTTTATGGCTTTTTCATTTCTAACTGCATATCCCCATGCACCCAATTTGCAGTGTGAATTTAGTACTGTAAGAGCAATGAAAGTGTTTCAAAGTAAAAATGTCCCTTTGTGGCACCAGCAGTTTGGTTAGAATTAGATAGAAAAAGAGGAAACAAAACTGCTAAATATTCAACATATTCTCTAAGTATTGGATAAAATATTCAAAAAATATAATCAGCTGCTGATTTCAAACTCTTGATTAACAAAGTAACGTAATAAACTGTAATTACTTGCACTACGTGGCCACGCTGGAACACTTCCCTCAGTAATTTTGTTTTTTTAGACTTGACTTTCACTCAGTTGATATTTTATTCATTTCCTTCCATATGTCCCAGTAAAAGCTGAACACATCATATAGACTAGGCGCAAAGCCCCTGCATCAAGTAAAGAAAATCAGGAGGGAAGGTATAAAGCAGGTAACAGATAAAAATGCTATACCTGTGACAGCAAACAGTCCCTGAAGCAAACACATTTAGCGTGAGCTTGATCGGTGACTCTGAAGAACCTTTGGAAGAACACACCGCTAAGCTGAGGGAAGCAAATGCCTCATTTTCAAAGGTAGACAAGAAAAGAAAAAAAAAACAGATTACAACCGAGCTTGACATCCACTGTCATTGTTATTCTCAGTGGATTCTCCCTAGCTTCGATTCAAAGCTTCCCTAAAACAGTGGACTTCATCACCATGTACCCCACATCCAGTCGTGGTCAGGGGGGCAGTAAGTGAGGGAAGCAGAGCTCAGCTAAGTGTTACAAAGAGCTGTAATGAATATTTACAGACTGACAGTGTAACAAGGGGAAACAGATGCAGAGACAGGTAGGAAATGGGATCTTAAAGGCTTCTCATACACCCACACTCCTCCAATACAAATACGTGTACTGTATGCATGTACAGACTAATAATGTTTCTGTTGACATATTAATATTTAAACAGGATTGTGCTCCTGTCTCAACATGAGAACAGCTGACTTAATACTTTTTAATACCTTATCAGTACGTCTCTCCTTGGTGATGAAACCTCCTGTGATGGATTAAGACCACAGGAGAATAAATAAAGCATAAATTTGTACCGTATGTGTGTGAGAGAGAGGGAGAACATGAGACAGTAGAGGTATGTGTGTTTAATGTGCTTTCTGTATATTAATTACTTGGTTTATTTGTGTTTAACAGGTAGATGGAAGTGTGCATGAACCTTTTTCTATTAGCTTTGTAGCGAAATTTTGTGTAGGGCTAAAAAAGAATCAAGTACATTTTTAAGTGGATCTAAGTGCAAAAAGGTGAGTTTTGAATCACCTTTTCCATTTCTATGGTTCTCTGCTGGTCATCGGTGGATTGCCCCCACCGGGTCAGGGGTGAGCCACTGCCTCAAGTATGGGATTGAAGTATTGTATCTCATGGTCGCGTTCAGGAGGTGGGACATCGGATTGTGAGATGGACAGTGGCACAGCATCTGCAGCGTTGCAATGCTTAAGACTGACATGCAATTTTTCTTAGCCTATTTTTCTATATATCATAAAGACTGTAAAATATTCAACTTCAATACAAATGTAAATGTGCAGACGTTTGCTGAGATGTTATCAACAGTCCCTTGTCAGTATTGAATTGGTGCAGACTCCAAAGGTGAACTATCTGGAATTTAAATGAGACATATTATAGTACATTTATCTTTCATACCGTTCAAGGTCAAAGCTATTGGTAATCTACCACAATCTGACTTCAAAGAGACAGACACCCTGGGATTATATCTAATCCACTGCACGAATGACCAGTATCACCACTCAAACCTGACTGTATGAACTTTTATTGTGTGAAACTCGGGAGATGACAATTAAATTAGAATGTAGGCACAATCCCCTCAGAAGCCACCTGGACAACCAGGGATTTCTATCTCACCTGTCTAAACTAACTTCTCCATCATTCTCTGTCTGCTCTCAAATCTTTCTCCCTACTTTGAGTTCTTCCGTATCACTTATTTGACTTCCAATCTAATTTTCTAATTTGTGTTTCTATCCAGTTTTACTTTGTCTCTGTTGATTTTCGACTCTCTCATTTCTGTTACTCATTCTCTGTGTGTGAGTGAGTTTGTCCCTCAAGCCCTAAATTGACTCTAAACTCTCTCTATTTTTTTTTATATAAAATAATGTCAGTCTGATGGGCTGTATAACTATAAATTTCCCTGATGACCCTGAAGATCTATTCATGTGGACTGCAAACAGCACAAACTTTCTGTTTCTTACCTTTGATCCATTTGTTTTACCAACTGAGAATAATGATATTTCTCACATGAGAATTATCAACAACATAAAAGTGCTTAGGAATGAGAAAATAATATATCCAATACATTGACAAACTCAGGTATTTATTGCTTATTTTAAATTTGAAAGTGAATAAACTTGTATAGCTTTTTACTCAGTGCCATGTAGGACAAACATCCACAAAGTGATGTCACATCTGTTAAAGGATTATACTGACAACTGATCTACATCTAAAAACTCCTCATGAAGTTAATGCATTATGAAGTATCTATCAAATCTTATGGATTCAGTTTCTTGTTGAAGAGTAAACCATTCAAACATGTTCCAAATTCTCCAAAATCAATGGTCCAGACCCACTTTTTATTTTCACCCCAGCCCCAAATCTGTTCCCTGGGAACAGAGTTACAAGGGATAGTGGGACAAGCCTCTCAAATCTCTCATACACCACCGACAGCCATCAATGATGCCATAACAGACTCAACAAACTTGTTGCCGAGACAACATCATCTTCAGCTGTGGTGAATTATCCTGCGTGGGATGAGTCTGACAAGTGTACGCTGATATTAGAGGAGCTGTAAGATGAAGCAACTTTACTGCTGGATTAAAATAAAAGTTCAGGCATCATGTGCTATGAAAGAGAACAAATGCATTAATGTTCAGTATATTTATTGTTTTGGTATGTAGCCTCTGAAGCAGAGAGAGAGACATCTGCGACCCCTCTGTTTGTATTCTCTGACCATGTGACAGTGATGTTAATATCTGCTTGGACACAGCTCTCAAAATACATGTGTACGCCAATACAGCACCTCCAAAAAGTATTGCATCTTCAAATACAATAAAACGTGCACCCTGAGTGTGATAACTGACTATCAGACGTGTTCAGTGAGCAGGCTGCTTGTTGTTTTATGTGATGTTTTAATTATAATCTTGAGTGATTTCATAATCTGACTGTAAACTAATAACATATTCAACAGTGACACTTTGATTAGAATGTGTTTCCATACAGTCACGAAAACCAGAGAGTTCACATGATATATGCGTATTTGTGTGCACGACTATTTATGGTGACATAAAGGGTTACCTTGCCTGTCAACATCCATTTAGCTCTGTGTGTGTGTGTGTTTTTGTGTATGTGTGTTATACATAATCATTTTAACTCTCTCAGGCAGCGAACCAACTCATCCACTTTATCTATCTCCCATAAGAGACAATTATGTCCACTATGCTTCAATTACTTGCATTTATGTATTTTTACGTGGCATACAGTGTCTGTGAGTGGATTTTCTTACCCTGTATGAGTTTGATGATGGAATTTTACATGTTTGTCGGACTTAAGCTGTGTCAAAGTGTTAGTCTATATTTTGTACTTTGCTATCTAAATCATTCTTCACTCTGCTGCTCTTCACACTGCTGGTCCACCTGTCAATCCAAAACCGAGGCTCTCTTTCTCCCACGAGGCAATTATCTGCAGTCTAGTTCATGTGCTTATTATCTGAAAGTGCGTCTGTGTGTGTCTGTGTGTGTGTTAGAAAGAGAGAGAGAGAGAGAGAGAGAGAGAGAGAGAGAGAGAGAGAGAGAGAGAGAGAGAGAGAGAGAGAGAGAGAGAGAGAGAGAGAGAGAGAGAGAGAGAGAGAGAGAGAGAGAGAGAAAGAGAGAGAGAAAGAGAAAGAGAAAGAGAAAGAGAAAGAGAAAGAGAGAGAGAATTGGCATCCCATCAGTAAATGGAGGAAAGGGATTTTCTTCCAGCATATATTTCCTCAGAGATCACCCCCCATTTCTCTTCAAACCTATTTCTGTGTTTTTTCCTCACCCTGTTCCCCTTCTCTAACCCCTTCATCTAATCTACTGTTCCCTTAACTTTACCATCACCTGTCCCTTCTCCCCTCTTCCCAACACCAGTACCTCTTTTCCACTTCTCTGTAGCAAACCCCCTCCCCCGTTCTACCTTGCCTATAAGGTGACATAACCTGAGGTTTCCTTAAGATTTGTTGGCTGGTTTTGTACCGAAACATATGACGTGTGTTGCCTGTCTTTACCATTGCATGAAGCAGACATAGTTTAGGTCACCACTTGTAGCTGCTTAAATTTGAATGACTAACATCCTCCATGTCAAGTGTTTTTTCTCCCATGCAGACTATTTACTCTGGACAATCTTTCCTTGTGGGCAGGACTGGGTAGTGCTGTCCCCTCACAGTGAGAAGGTTCTGGATTCGAGTCCTGTTTTGTGTAGAGTTTATATGTTCTCCCTATTCTCTCTGGGTGTTCCGTCCCCCTCCTATCTTCAAAAACAAGGAGTTCAGTTGAATTAGTTGGTTCCAAATTACCCGTAGGTGTGTGTGAGTGGTTGTTTGTTGTTTGTGTGGCTCTGCGGTACGCCGGCGACATGTCTAGAATGTTCCCGGCCTCTCGTCGGTAACTTGCTAGGTAACTGAATTGCACACACTGTGCTGAATTAGAGTAGCGTGTGTACATGTATGGTGACTTAAGTTCAAGAAAAATTCAGATGCCATCGGCTGCCCTCTGCTTCAATCAGGTGATGGGATGGCTGATAGGCTGACATCTATTTTAGTGTTCTACAGTTTGTTGCTGGCACTAGTCATGCGACCTCCTTGAACTACCGTCGCGACCTAGCAGAACTACCTTTGCAAATGACTGGTCAATCACAATCGACATATTGGACATTTTGAGCACCCCTGTTCTACCCTGTTTAGGCCTGTGATTATTTCAGTGCTGTTGTTATTTCTCTCTTGACAGCCTTTATCACTCATCTCTATGCTGTTTCTCCACTCTCCTCTTGTCTCAGGGTTGTCAGTTGTCAATCATAGTTAGCAGCTGCTCCAGACACGTAAATATTAAACAATACATTTATATACAGACACACTGCAAGCAGATTGCACCCAAATCCCAACAAGACTCAACAAATAGGAAGCCTGAGTGTACACAACAACAGTGTGTTACTGCATCTCTACATGTGAACTGTATGTCAAACTCAAGGTTGAGTCTAGAATCCAATATAATCCATAGATGTGAGGGCTCCTTAATGAAAAGCAACTGCGAGCTATTTGATGATGAACTCATCCATGACGTTATGGATCACTGAGTGTTCTGTATTTTACATCTCATTTGAAAAACAACGGAAATAGGAAGCTTCAGGACGTTATTAATTAAATTTAGGACTATTTTTCAGTGGGTAGAGACTATAATTCTGCAGGCAAAAGCTTCAGTCATGACAGGTGCTCCACCTCCTCTGCCTGGATCATCTAATTAATGACTTCTTCTCTTCCGATCCAAGGGCCAAACATTTCACACACAACAGCAAGTTCACCTCTGATGTCTGTTTTCGGAAATTGAACTGCCGATTAGAATCTTGTCAGGGCAAAAATAATGCAACTGATATTTATCTCAGTACTCGACAATCTGTTGAACCATGTCCTCCACTGCAACTTTGAGTTCTCTCACCTGCCAACCTCCTTTGGTAATACTGATATTTTCTTTGCTGTACAGTAATATGTCAGCAGTGAAAAACCACAAAAGATATGATTAAAAAAAGAAACATCCACAACAAAAAAACTGAATTTGGTGAAGTTCGTGTACATGTGCTTTTATAGCATCTGATAGTTGAGAAAGTATTATTAAAATATACAATGGAAGATAAACGCAGCCCAGGACAGGCCTGTCCAGCTGATTTGAGAGGACCTGACAGGACATCTGAAGCCTCCAGAAGGCAGTCAGACAGTATCTGCACCTGAGCATGCATTCTGTTGGAACTTATTTACAAAAACCAAAGCTTCCATCATGCCGATAGCTACGATGACCTGCATGACCTGCTTAAAATTTTGAACAAAACCATATGCCATATCCACACAAAGTTGACTCGTCGGTAGAACATCCCAGTCAATAAATACATGGATGAATTCCTTATAACACACAAAAACTCTTTCAACATTAAAACACAAACAATTTAAAAAAAATTCTTTGTGTTTCTCTAGCTATCGTCATTTTACACCATAAATCTCAGTCATCGAACCTTATATAACACAATGAAAAGGGACACTTTAGGAGTCAGCCTTGTATAATTTTTATTTCCTGTGCTGGATATTTTACAAAGTATTTTCCACTGTCTTTTGTGTATTATTTCATCCTTTTTGGTTTTCTCTTTTTTCTATAAAACTGTTGTAACCAATCAGGATCATTTCTTTGCTTACACTCTTCTCAATGATTTTTTTTTTTATGTAGCATGGCATTGAAATAGTCCTGATGCCATTCTTGGTGGCTAATATAGAGAATGTCAAGCAATTCTTATTATCTCTGTTACTTAGTTCCTTCCTTTTTCCTCATGTGTCTCTAAAGTTGATACCTAAACATCAGGACTGGATTAAGATTTAACACTCCAGGATTACCAGGATTTTGCAACTACTAGAACTACCATAGGCAGTCATTTTGACTGCTTGGACATTATTTATATATAATTTGGATTAAAAAAATATCCAAGATTAAATTGGTGGAATAGGTAAAAACCCATCAGGACACAAAATTAAAACTATGATGATTGAATGTTTTATTTATTTAAGTGACACAACATAACTTACTGAAATTATACATCCAAATTAGAACTGTAAAATAAAAACAAACATATCTCTGTGAAAAACAAACAAACAAACAAACAAATGTATCCTGGTTGAAAATAGGTTGCTGTCATCATTAGAACTTAACAATGAAAATTACCAACCATTATGAACATTCAATGATGATGTGACAGCTGTCAGCCAGCTGGAGACACTGATGTTACGATGCCAAGTTGTTTGGCTTATGACTTACAAACACTCAATCAACACAGGTAAATATCACCACTGATAACTTCTTTACTTCTCTTGAACTTGCCAAGGCACTAAAGGCCCAGAAAACCAGCCTGGTTGGTCCAGTAAATAAGAGTAGAAAATAGCTTCGTCCGTCTGTAGAGGAGCAAAGGGCCCTGCACACTAAAGAGGTGCTGAAATGTGACAGTGCAACCCTAATAGTCTATAAGTGCTAACCAAGGAAAAATGTCTCCATTCTAATCACAATCCACACAGCTGTCAGCATCACAAGTGGCCATGAGGCTAAATTGGAGACTGTTACGTACAGTACCACAACAGAACCAAGGTTGGAGTGAATGTACTTGATCAAATGGTGAGGAAATACCCAGTGAAAGCTGCTACATGAAGATGGCAATTGGTGGTATTTCGTAATATTCTTTACCTGGCTGCTATATAAATGCTTTGATCCTGTTCAATAAATGCACCAATAAGATGATGTCACAGAGGAACCTCTTAATGCGAACTTTGCTCAGGACACATGGAAGCAAAATGATGGCGTGAGGGCTCTGGTTGGAGCAGCAAAAGATAGAGAGGAGAAAGCAGTGCCAAGTGAAGAATGTGTAAGAAAAATAAAGCAAAGGATATTTGTATCAAATGTCACCAGGTAGAGGGAGCTGCAGATGGAAGCTACAGGTTACCTGTGTTGACTGTGAGTGATTGGAAACCATAAGCAAACCATCTTGGCATCGTAACATCAGTGTCTCTAGCTGGCTGGCAGCCGTCACAGCATTATTTAATGTTCATAATAGTTAATAATCTTCATTTTTATGGTATAATGATGACACCAACCTATTTTGAAGCAGGATACATTTGTTTTTATTTCAAAGTTTGAATTTAGATGTGTAATAGCAGAGAAGCTATGTTGTGTCAATTAAATAAATAAAACACTTAAACATTATATTTTTAATTTAATGTCCTGATGTGTTATTTACTTATTCCACCAATTTATTAAATTTTTTTTAATGATAATCCAAATTATAAACAATGTCCAAGCAGTCAAAGTTACTGCCTACGGTACTTCTCTTTTGTGGTTTGAAATTTTAATGATCAAACAAAGTTAGAATAAAATATACACAGATTTAGGAAAAGTCAGGGTCCTATTAGTACATGTTTTTTTTAAACCAAGTTATGACATTTAAAATTTTGAAAGCAGTCTAAAATGACTGCCGAAGGAGATCTAGTGTTAATGGACCTCTGGGTGTTTAAAGTCAAATGGCCTCAGCCAAACAATCCAAACTAAGCTGTTTGTATGAAAAAATGTGTTTTGGGAACTTTTTTTTCCATCTTGTTTTCCATAATTTACAAAAATAACACCCCCCTTCCCTCTACCTTACATTGACCTTTAGAGCCTCAACAGGCTAACCCACATTCTATGCAAAATAAATTCAATAATATTACTTATTTAGCTTTACGTTACAATGACAGGTACAAATGATTAGTGTATTTCTGCCACATTAGCAAAAAGCTATTTTCAAATTCATTCGCATTATGTTTCCTCATTATATCGGGTAAACTTGAGGTTAGACAAGATTGTCCACTAATGACAGTGTGATGGCAGGCCATGGTAATAGCTGAATATCTCCACTAAGTGGGCTATTTCATGCAGTCCATGGTTAATAGACTTGAAGAATCAATGTCAATTTTGAATAATCTTCATTTCTTACCAGCCATAATCTCATGCTTCACTGAGGATATTCCAATATGAATGAAGATAAAAACCTGTGTCTGTCACAGGAAATAAATGATAATCCCATCACATGAAGGGATGATAAGGATTGGTTAAACAGACAAGGTCACATTAGAGTCGAGGTTAAGGTGGCTCTCAGTAACTTACATAAACAGTGGGTGTGCATTTTTCTCTCTCTCTCGTTTTTTTTTTTAGCATGTGCATATGGACACACCTCGCAGAAGAAAGCGGAAATATTGATGAAAGTGCTGCTGATGGAGAAATGGTAATGACCAGGTTGAAAGGATTGATTTTGTGAGGATAAACCGTCCTTGGGCCCAGGAGGCTGCGAGGGATATGTCTGCATCATCTGTCCCCATCACACTGTAATACACATGCATACAAAACACGTATTTACGTCACACAACTGTAGGGGAGGGTTTTAGAAAATACTGACATCACAAGCTGAGATCCACCACATTATTCGTATTTTTTATGCATGTAGAAAAGCCTATAACACAAAATAAGACATCAGGTGAAGGGGTTTACTTTTCCAGGTTTCTTTTGGGTCATCAGCATTTCTAATTGTCAGCAAACTACAGTATATGCAGAAAGACGGAAAGACAGCAACAACCAGGTCTACATGGACACGCACATGCATGCACACACACACACACGCACACACACACACACACACACACACACGCACACACGCACGCACACACACACACACACTGCAGATGTTCAGTAGTGCAGCTGTAAATGTATGAATTTGGAAAGCTGTTTCAGAGCTTTCTATCCACTCAAAATGGTAGTGCAGAGATGCTAAATGTATTATTCATTAATTTTTGTCTCTGCTGAATGTCTGCAAATACAATCAATCAATCCAGATCTCACACTGTAATATATCAAATTTGCACCATCAGCTACATAGCACAGTTGTTACAAATTTCATGAACCTGACATCAGATTGGATCAACTTTGTTGTCCCTGAACTTCCTCAAAAAAAAGTAAACTTACTCTTTCTGCTTTATTGGTTTTTGGGCGACAGACTGTGAGAGATGGGATGATTTCAGACAGATGTTGCAAAGTTTGCAGTGTGCTTGCATTCAGCTCTGTGCCTCGGAGCAACTCAGAGAAAGTTTAATGCCCGTTCAGTTTCCCCCCGAGATGTCCAAAAAACACATTAGCACACGTAAATAATACATCATGCACTATCTGCTCAAGGACACTGGTCGAGACTCAATTCTCAGAAGAACATATCACCAACCTTCAAATAAACCGCAAGGTTGCACACAGTTTGAGCTTTTCTGTGACCTGATTCATCTGTTATCTCAAACAACAAATGAATGTATTTGTCTTTGGTCTGTAGCATTTAAAAAGACTTTGGGCTGATGTGCTCAGAAGCTCACAGGCACAACATATTTTAATATGCTTAAGATGGTACAGTTAATCAACTAAATAGCTCTTTAACACAAGCCTCATGTGAATGTGAGCGTGTTGGTAAGATCCAGCACTGAAATATTGATATGTGAAGTGACCCAGAGGTATCTAAAGGGGCATTATAAAGGCTGAATGTGGGTTTACTGTTGTCTCCAAGATGTCACACACCAGGAAATCAATATCTGTGAAACACAGTGAGACTGAGTAGCTTTAGCCTGAACCATCAACACCTCAAGTGATGGTCTGTCAGCCAAGGCAACTAGAACTGGGACATGGAATGTTGGTCCTTCATAACAATAACTATTCAAAGCCACCACAGAGGAAATAATGACTTTAACTTTGTTGATGTAAACAAATTCAGCTCATTCAAATCAATGTCTGCTGCCCACAATTTAAACAAATGATGACTGTGTTATTAATGGTTACAGATGATGGACTCCGTAATTCACATAAGATAATGATAAATAGTTTGTCTTTCTCACCCCAAAATAAATCCAACTTCCCAAACTCCATAAGTGAAAAATTAGTCATTAATTATTATCTATATTTTGCTCTGTTTTCCCATTAGGATTGGCTTTTAAGGTTAATTAAGGGCAATTACAACACAGTGTAGACAGTCTTTTAAAGCTGTTAAAGATAAAAAATAAAGACAAAAAACTTTTCTAGTAAATTAGTTCCTGATAATTAGAGATGTTTTTTCCATGCAAAATATCATGCACTACAAGGTAAATTTTGTTTGGAGCAGAAACTAGCCATAAAGGTCTGTTAACATGATGCGTGTGCGTTGATTACATGTAATCTTGGTGCTTCCATTCAAACAGTGAAGCCTTTTGACTTAACAAGGAGAATATCGAGGTCCATTTTCAACTTTTTTTCATCCGAGGGATTTTGAACTGACACAAAACAGGAATATCAGTAAAGTTACATATACGCTACTGCTGCTGAGTCGCTACAATACAGTCCCAACACACACTGCTACATATATTTTGTGTGACTCTCAGCAAACAGTGGCACAGACACACAGAAGACATAAAAAATGGTTTTGTCTAAAATAAATAAAACTGTTATTTTTTGAAAACTGAGTCTTCCAAAGTGATTGGACATGAAAAGAAACCATTTATTCTCTGTTGCAGTTGTAAAAAAAAAAAAAATTAAATGCTGTTATGAATCTGGACCTCAGATCTTCAGAGAAACATACTTACAGAATTCCAGTGGAAGAACACAGAAAATAAATGATCAGTATCACTGACTTAAAAAAGGTCCTCTCTCTTGTGTCCACTTTACTGAAAATAATAAATCAATGACTCACTGTGTGTTTGTGATCTGATGGAGCTGTCTAGTCTTTCCAGAGTTGGTTGAACATTTTAAAAATGTACACATTTTTCAAGATTATAGAAATTTAAGGTGAGAGAGATGTTTCCTCATGTTGAGCAGCTCCTTTGGATTTGGATGTGATTTCTCTCACATAATCAATAAAATGATGATTCACGACAACTGGTGTATCTCTGAAAGCAACAAACATTTGCTTTGCATAACTATTTTCCAGAGAGGCTGGCTGAGTTTATTTGGGATCCAAATGGGACAGTGATACTATGTTAATGTTTTCTTCTTACAGCAATTAACCATCCGGCTCTGCAATCCTCTCTCTCTTTGCAACCATTTTAGGTCATTATGTGATTACGCTGGGATTGACAGCTATAATTACTGTAGTATCTAAATTTCCCTTTACTTAGCCCACATATGTCCACCCACACATGTGCAAGACCATGCGGTGAGGTTTATAGCTGGTGAGGCACTGACTTCATCATAATCAGATGAAGATGTTTACAGACATATGAACCTACAGCGTAGCTTATTCACCATTTAATAAGCAACAGTGAGTGGGTTATTTTTAAAGCCTCATAGCAGAATTATTTACACATACAAACGGTAACATACAAATAAGTGCATTTGATTAAAAAAACTTATGTTTTTACCTACATGTTTGTTTATATGATATGTTTACTTATAAATGAAGTCCATGTGCAGCTCCTGAAGAAAAGCATTTAAAAAAATGTACAGAAAGGCGAGGTGAGCAGAAAACCAATGAATGGCTGCATTTGACCCGCTGACTATAGATTGTAGTTTACTGTCACTTCTTCTGCGGTGGAGGAAGAAGAATCCTCGGCCGAATCCCCGGGATCACCAGCGCCCCCTACCGTGATGCATGCGTGCCTCACTTCGTGCCTTTTCTGTCGTTTCAGGCCCGTACCTCACCTGCCTCCCCTGACAGCATGTCACTGTGCAAGACACAGTACACACACATACTTTGAAAAGGACCTTGAACATACATGCACTGTCTTTCGTCAGGTTTTCTGTCAGGTTTCTTTCAATGCCTGTTTCTTTCACAGCCACAGCTATGCTAATAAGATGCAATGGCTATGGCAATATAGTTCCTGTACAGTGAGCTGACATATTTAGAGTAGTTATGTTGTGCTGACAAGGTAGAGTTGTGAAAAGGACAATTCATTGAAGACGCAGATATGATTGTCATGTACATATACCCCTGCATATACACCCATTCTTTTCATGCTCTTTGTTCACCTAAAATCATCATGGAACACAAATCAAACTAAATTTTTAAGATCAACATCTCTTTGATCAAATGTGATAAGTATTTTAAAAGTCTTATTTTTGTGGCCAGTGAATATATTTTCATAAATATGGCTTTGGAAAGAGCTTGTCTCCAAGATGTTATCCCAGATTGGTTTCACATGATATGGATGATGATGAAAGACAAACATGTTACAGATACTCTAGTTGTATGATAATTAAAATTCTCTTGATTGATATCATAAACTTGGATTCATTAAAGCTGGGTTTAATCACATTGGATGTCAGCTGATGTGAAGTATCAATGTTGCATATCCCGCGTGTCAATTACTAGTGAGGCAAATTTCCAACTCACACAAACTTAATGCTGTTTACATACAAAATATTAATTTAGCAACTAAGCTAATGATGCATAACCATGCTTTAAGCACAGCAGTAAAATTAGCTTACTGCTAATACAATCGTGATAGCACGCTCACAATGAAAATGCTAACATACTAATGTTCACTATCTTTGATTAGCGCAGCAGCATAATAACATTTGAATAACATTTTATGATTGCGGCCTATGGCTCATTTATGAAAATAAACTTTCCTTTGAGATCTTGATGATGCTAAATGAAAAGTCAAAGGATCAGTAGTGTTTACTGTAAGGATAACATGGACATGTTTCATTTTGTTTATTTATTTAGCCATTTTGCTAGAATTGCTAAAAAAAAAAAAAATACAATATTACATTGGGATATTTTTGTTTGAAATATTTAATGTTATTAATTTTTTTTGGTCAAAGTTGACTGACAGGAATGTTAAAACACATTAGTGCTGTACTCTCGCACGCAAAAACACGCCTGTCAGCTTTTCCTTACATCCTTCCCTGCAGATGTGGGCAGTCACAGTGATGGTCAGAAAGGTCTGGTCTCGACAAGTATGTCAGTTGTGAACCTTTACAAGTAATTTGAGAGGAGGACAAGGAAAAGCGGAAAGAGGGGCAAAGGTTTTGACATGGAGCTGGTCACATAATGAAGCAAGCAGGACAGGAATGATGGAGGAAGAAGGAGCTGGAAAAGGTGGAGGGGAGAGAGGAGAAATGCTGACATGAGTGACAGACAGGATCAAACAAGATGTAAAGGAAACAGGAAATGAGAGAGATGGAAGAGGAGACAGATATGGGTAAGGAGTTTTCACATGGACGGCACAGTGCACTGGCGTCGTGCCAGTAGTTTGCCCTGCCTCACATCCTAAGACAGCTGGGATAGGCTCCAGCTCCCCGTGACCCACGTAATCGGATGACGCGGTCAGGAAAATGAATGAATGAGGTTTCACACACCTTGCACATACTGTATCTAAAGGAAGCAGAGCTTTATATGCTAAATGACTACATCTCTGCCACACTAATGACCAGTTTAAAACTCCCAGGCCACCGTAACGGTATATATATACATCACTAATCCCATGAATATGAATGGCAGCTGCTAAAAAGCTGCAGGATATTTTACACTTTTACCTTGAAAGTCTGAATAAATTAGAAACTGAATTTCAGGTGATTCCACTCAAACCAGTTTCTGGTTTGAACACCTACATCAACACCTAGTGTATATTTTTAATGTAATTGAGAAGCCATTTTTTCGGTTTTTGGCAATTCAGAAATTAATTGAAAAATGAATTGTGTATAGACAATATTTCAGCACAATGAGCAGTACCCCCTCAGATTGTCCAGGTATATACATACCTGGACAATCTTCAAACATGATACCAACCACTATGAACTTGTGACCTATGAAGATACTTTTTCCTCCAAGCTTCTGATTTAAGAAGGAATGGCAGGAAGCAAGAGTTCTGGTGGAGGGCGAGGAAGCAGAAAAGAGAGGAGAATTCAAGATTACATCGACAAAGAAGGCCAACAAAATAATGAGGAGAAAGGAGGAAATAGGGAGAGCTGATTTTAGTCTTGAGTCTTATCTTGAAATGTCAGTACAATGTATGTGAAATGCAGCTGAAAAGCAATGCTCGTCCAACTAGATGCAAAGTATGGAGTAATGAAGATGATGACAAGGAAATCCATGAAAATCAACTTTAGTGAGAGACTTCATGTCTAACTTAGACAACAGTTACAGATAAGTTGCTGCCAAGTTAACCTTATATCTTTAAAAATAGAGAGGAATTAAATGCTTGAAACATGCCTAATCATAGTTCAATCCCATTTTCACTTTTTAGGGCCCCTCACATTTTGACTTGACCCTTAAAACACAGATGCAGTTTGAATTGGCCGCGTTACAGAACTGTGATGTTCTGAAAGACGCATCCAAGCCGGAGAGTCTCACTGACTTCTATGCCATCCTCCTAAATGGCATAATAACCAGAAGAGGTTAATATCTGGTTCTGAAATATAATAAATGTTTGCGTTTAAGCACCACTAAAATCGTCACAGTGTTTTGGTTACAAACTCACCCTGGCCACTTATCAGAGAAGGGTGAAATTATGCGGCCCTTACAGGAAAATGTTTGGAGACCTCTGGTTTCCATAATTATTACAGCAGTCAAGTTTGTAAGCAGATTACTTTTCTGAAAATCAGATTGGATGCATGGTTTGCTGAAGCATACCTTGAAAACATGAAAGTATTCTTGTTCTATACAAGCTCCTTGTTGCTACAATGTTTACAGCCCCCCCCCCAAAAAAAACAAAAGAAAAACAAAAAACAAAAAAACCCCAACAGCAACAACAACCCCCCCATCCCACCCCAAACAAACAGAAGAGTTTCAATTGCATTGTCTCTGTTTACAAAGCATTCTGGGATTTTTCTTATATCCCTTCACTTTGAGTCTGTATCCGAGGGCACTTCATTTCAGGGTCCATCTGGAGGGCTAGACGAGCACTACCCCTCCATCTCCTCAAGAAACAGGTCACACCAACCTACAGAAGATGAGGGGTAGGGCCATGTGGGCTTGACGTACTTTTCCCTCAGGAGGAAGTTTGGAGTAGCATTAATTTCTGAGCTGAGTGGCAGGACACTGCAAAACACAAGAAAATAAACACACTTGACTTCATTAAGTTTGAAACTTCCAATTAGATTCATTTATTCCTTTATCAGTTAGGCCAGTGCTGTTGCAGACCATTATGTTCCGCGTTAACAGCCACTTGTTATAATTTACTGTTTGAGGAGGCTGGTCATTTTTAACTGATAAAATTCGTTTGCAGGATTTAAAAGATTGACTGATTAAGTGTCTGTCAGATTCTGTTAGAATCACAGTTGGTTCAGGAGAATACACTTCAACATTACTATTACTGCTCAGCAACCAAGTGGATCGAGGTGGTAATAGCATCATCTACACTCTGTCATGTGTGTAAACAATGTCTAATGAACCTAATTTGTCTTTTCCTAATTATCATTAAGAATTGAAAATTGAAATAATGGTGACAATAGATTAGGGCCCTGAATGGGGCCTGTCTGTTTGGATTCTCTTTGGGTTCTCCGGCTTCCTCCCACCTCCAAACTCTCGCGGTGTAAGTGTGAGTGTGCCTGGTTGTTTGTCTTTTATATGGCCCCGCAAAGAGCTGGCATCTCATCTGGGGTGTACACCACCTCTTGGCCATAGCTAGCGTAGATAGGCTGTTCCAGCGCCAGTCCCAGAGCCTGTTCCAGTGCCGGCTTCCATGCCTGTTCCTGAGTCTGTTCCTGAACCTCAGCCTACTGTCATGCTTTGGTGTTGCTGCTCTGCTGTGCTGGGGTGTGACAGGAGGAGAGGCTGAACTTTTGGGCGGAGTCTCGTCTCCTCACCTGTCCCTCCTCTCACCACCTGGACTTGATCAAGTTATTTAGCCTGAGGCTTCTTCAGCCTGTTTCTCTTTTTGTTCTGGGCCAGATTGTTTTGTACCCCTGCCTATGTCTTGTTTTGATCATTGCCTGTATTTTGAGTTTTTGGTTTTGCCATTAAACCATGGAAGAAAGCTTCTCCCTCCGTGTCCTGCATTTGAGTCCTGATCCCGCCTGTCGTGACAGAGAGGCAGGGAAGTGAGTCTCCTTAAGTGACAGACCTGTAGTCTTATAAGCCTGGCCTGCATCACTGCTGTAGAACCAATTATCTTAAAAGGGGTCGAGCGTGTTTGTGTGTTTGAGTGTGTCAGCAGTGTGGTGTGTGTGTGTGTGTGTGCGCACGTGGTCTTGCATGCATGTGTACATGTGTTTCATTTTATTCTTTTGTGTGAGCATGAGCAATAGTGTTGTGTCAGCACACTTATATTGGCCAGATTTATGCTCACTTGTCAGACACACACACGCGCACACACACACACACACACACACACACACACACACAAACACACACACACACCCCTACTAACACTTACTTTCTGACACAGCTTCTGAGAAAAATCAGATAGGTTTCTTGTTGATACCCTCATATTACAGTTGCTGCCTGTGATATTGATAAAACAGAAGATGAAGAAAACACAATTTTATGTTTATCTTGTGTTATGAATTGTTGCGATACTTTCATTAGTCACATGCAGTTGTAATGACCACAGGTTTTGGGGAAAAAGTATTTTTTTTACTTGAAAAATCTTGAACACCAACAGTAAAATAATGCCATTCTCCAAAGATGATCAATGTAAAAGCCTTAAAATGTAATGTGAAGACTTATTTACTTATTTAATATTTTCTGGCTTAAAAAGACTCAACGGTAGATCACTTGCTGTTACAAAGGTCGTATTATTATTCCGGTCACTTACTCTAATTATGATGCCTGTTGTGGCAGGATAGCTCTTTACTTTTCATTTATTTCCTCCTTCCTTTTGGCCACAGCTCTCCTGTCAGGTAATTCACCCATACCTAATTACTGGCCAATGGTGTGCAGTGCTATATCTGGTTCTGTGTGCACTCCTCAGAAGTCATTTCTTTCTCCCCCGGAGACCGGTTGTGTTAGTGGCGTGGTAGGCAGATTGGTGTATTGGATGATGTATTCTGTCTCCTTATGCTCTGACTGCCCTAAAACTAAGGTGTGAACTCTTGCAATGCAATTGATCATTAATCATCGGCATGAATATTTGGCTTTACACCTGTCTCGTCTCCTTTGCTTTCAGTGCAGTTAACTCCTCTCCTGGATACACTGGGTTAATTGTTCCTTCTTGAGCTGGTATGTAAGGCAGATTGACTTCCACTAATGTGCGCTATCGTAAGTTATCTTGTCACTTCATTTGGTTTTTGGCTTCCATAGTGCCTTCAGCTAAAAGTTACTTTTTCTGTTGCGCTCTCTTGTCTGCTGCCTTAAGTTTTGTAAAGGGAAACCTTGCTTCTCATATGTGGTATGTATGGGAATTTCCTTTATTGTAATTAGTTTTAAATGTGATGATAGGATTCTAGACTTGTGTGAACTCTTGTAGACACATCATGGTGTGTGACCAGTTCTTATCCCAGCTCTTTCTCCCAGTGGAACTGCTGCCTTGGCTTGGCAGTACAGTATTTCCATATTTTGTGTTCTGATGAATCATCTTGTCATTGCAGTTAATACTAAACATTTTATATATACTCACACCTCTGACCATCTGCTCAAAATTTCTATTTACGAAAAGGTAGTCAGTACTTGTTCATGAGGGAACTGTTTGGTCTATGTCAATCATCCATTGCAAGAGGATATGGTTTCATGCCTTTACCCAAATCAGTTTTTACTGATTCATCAAATTCATAGTGTTATCAGTCTTAGCAGAGTGATCAGCCACCATCACTACTGCCATTGTTTCTTTCGCCTCTTCAAGTACAATACATTTTCAACTATTCTGTAATAAATATTGACCTCTGCTTCCTGTACCTGTCTGTCCCTGTCAAACGTCCTAACAGAGGACAACAACCCAGGAGTCAGTGAACGCAGCCTGACATTCCCATCCCCACTTCAGCGCCTGGATCAAAACTCTTAACTCTAACCATAAAGACATTGTCTCTATCTGGCTTATCTGTCTTTCTGTCTCTCTGCTGATCTCTTTCTCTTTCCCTCTCTCTATTCCCACTATATTTCTTTTCTACCCAACCACTCAAGGCAGATGGCTGCCCTCCAGAGTCTGGGTCCTGCCCGGAGTTTCCTCCTCAATGAGGGAGTTTTTCCCCTGCTGTTGCTTATGTTTGCTCTGGAGGATTCTGTTTGGTTTCTCTGCTTGTAAAAGCGCTTTGAAATGTCTGGTGACGTGATTAAGTGATTCACAAAAAAAAAGCTGATTGATTGATTAAACTCTTTGAACATTAGCATCAGCTTGGGTGTAAGGAGTAGAGTATAACTTTATTTTTCCCTTAAGGAGGTTCCATTATTTATTCCATAAGGAGGTTCCAAGAGGAAAGTGTGGTGATTAAAGAGCATACAGGAACAACATAGAGTTGAGACAGACAACTACCGACTGTTTCAAGGTAATTTTGATGTCTTTTGAAACAGATGCCCAGTCTCCTTAGGTGTCAAGTTACCTCAGCTTTATAGTTCATTCTTCAGCCATGTGAACTTACCTTTTCTCTTAAGGTTAAGCCATATTTCACTCTCTTTCATGCATGTGTGAATGCCATCTGGTTATATCAGACTTGTATCCCACTGAGCTCCACTGACATATTACAGATATTTGCTCCATCTGAAAAAAAAAAAAATCCAGCAGACAGTAACATACAGGTTTGCAAGACAATTTTGGGTACAGGTAAGTGGAAACTACCTCAGAATTTCTCATTTTAAAAGAGGAGATAACAGAAATACAAGTCTGTCTGTCCCGTTGTCATTTGTTGTTTTAAGGTTTTGAATCTCTAAGAAAGCTGAAGTCGGGGAAGGGAACTGTAAACAGAAAATATTTGCCATATTTGAGGTTGTTGTGAGACTGTCAAAAGTTCAGGCTTATTATTTTCCTTCTTTAATCCACTGCCAAGAAACCATTTGGATGCAGACGGAAGTCTACAGCAGGGAGTTGTCATTTGATCCGCTGGGACTTGGAACATAAGCCAAGAACAAGTATTGTACAGTAAGTCTTCATAAGCTTACTAAATCAAACTTTTAACTAGTAACATTGTGAAGTAAAATCACAACAAATGCACTAAATCTTCTTCTTTTTGGCATTTCCCTTCAGGGGTTGCCACAGCGAATCAATTGCCTCCATCTAACCCTGTCTTCTGCATCCTCTTCTCTCACACCAACTACCTTCATGTCCTCTTTCACTACAATCATGGCCAAAAGTTTTGAGAATGACACAAATAATACATTTTCACAAAGTCTGCTGCTTCGGAGTTTTAATGTTTTTGCCAGACGTTTCTACGTATGTTATAATGAAATACAATTTGAAGCATTTCATCACTTTCAAAAGCTTTTATGGAGAATTACACAGAATTCATGCAGTAAGTCAATATTTGCAGTGTTGACCCTTCTTTTTCAAGACCTCTGCAATTCTCACTGGCATGCTGTTAATCAACTTCTGGACCAAATCCTGACTGATTGCAGTCAGTTCTTGCATAATCAATGCTTGGAGGTTGTCAGAATTTGTGGGTTTTTGATTGTCCACCCACCTCTTGAGGATTGACCAGAAGTTCTCAATGGGATTAAGATCTGGAGAGTTTCCTGGCCAAGGGCCTAAAATCTTAATGTTTTGTTCCCCAAGCCATTTTGTTATGACTTTTGCTCTATGGCAAGGCGCTCCATCATGCTGGAAAAGGCATTCTTCATCGCCGAACTACCCTTGGATGGTTGGGAGAAGTTGCTCTCGGAGAACGTTTTGATACCATTCTTTATTCATGGCTGTGTTTTTAGGCAAGATTGTGAGAGAGCCCACTCCTTTGATCAAAAAGCAACCCCACACATGAATGGTCTCTGGATGCTTCACTGTTGGCATGAGACAGGACTGATGGTAGCGCTCACCTCGTCATCTCCGAACAAGCCTTCTGTCAGATGCCCCAAACAATCGGAAAGGGGATTTGTCGGAGAAAATGACTTTACCCCAGTCTTCAGCAGTCCAGTCCCTGTACCTTCTGCAGAACATCAGTCTGTCCCTGATGTTTTTACTGGAGAGAAGTGGCTTCTTTGCTGCCCTCCTTGACACCAGGCCTTCCTCCAAAAGTCTTTGCCTCACTGTGCATGCAGATGCCCTCACACCTGCCTGCTGCCATTCCTGAGCAAGTTCTGCACTGGTGGCGGCCTGATTCCGCAACTGAAACACTGAAACTGAAACAGGATCTTAGATAGTGAGAAGATGCCTGAGGAGTGGAGGAGAAGTGTGCTGGTGCCCATTTTTAAGAACAAGGGAGATGTGCAGAGTTGTGGCAACTACAGAGGAATAAAGCTGATGAGCCACACAATGAAGTTATGGGAAAGAGTAGTGGAAGCTAGACTAAGGGCAGAAGTGAGCATTTGTGAGCAGCAGTATGGTTTCATGCCAAAAAAGAGTACTACAGACACAGTATTTGCTTTGAGGATGTTGATAGAGAAGTACAGAGAAGGCCAGACGGAGCTGCATTGTGTTTTTGTAGATCTGGAGAAAGCTTATGACAGGGTGCCCAGAGAGGAACTGTGGTATTGTATGAGGAAGTCTGGAGTGGCAGAGAAGTATGTTAGAGCGGTGCAGGACATGAATGAGGACTGTAAGACAGTGGTGAGGTGTGCTGTAGGTGTGACAGAGGAGTTCAAGGTGGAGGTGGGACTGCATCAGGGATCAGCTCTGAGCCCCTTCTTGTTCGCTATGGTGATGGAAAGGCTGACAGGCGAGGTTAGACAGGAATCTCCATGGACTATGATGTTTGCAGATGACATTGTGATCTGCAGTGAGAGCAGGGGACAGGTGGAGGAGAAGCTAGAGAGGTGGAGGTTTGTCCTGGAAAGGAGAGGAATGAAGGTTAGCCGCAGTAAGACAGAGTACATGTGTGTGAATGAGAGGGACCCAAGTGGAAGAGTGAGGTTACAGGGAGAAGAGATCAAGAAGGTGGAGGATTTGAAGTACTTAGGGTCAACAGTCCAGAGCAATGGAGAGTGTGGAAAAGAGGTGAAGAAACGTGTACAGGCAGGATGGAACGGGTGGAGAAAACTGTCAGGTGTGATGTGTGATAGAAGAGTTTCAGCTAAAATGAAAGGAAAGGTGTACAAAACTGTGGTGAGACCAGCGATGTTGTTTGGTCTAGAGACAGTGTCACTGAGGAAAAGACAGGAGACAGAGCTGGAGGTAGCAGAGATGAAGATGCTGAGGTTCTCTCTGGGAGTGACCAGGAAGGATAGGATCAGGAATGAGTACATCAGAGGGACAGCACATGTTAGAGGTTTTGGAGATAAAGTCAGAGAGGCCAGACTGAGATGGTTTGGACATGTCCAGAGGAGAGATAGTGAATATATTGGTCGAAGGATGCTGAGTTTTGAACTGCCAGGCAGGAGGCCTAGAGGAAGACCAAAGAGGAGGTTTATGGATGTAGTGAAAGAGGACATGAAGGTAGTTGGTGTTAGAGAAGCGGATGCAGAAGACAGGGTTAGATGGAGGACATTGATTGGCTGTGGAGACCCCTGAAGGGAAAAGCCGAAAGGAAAAGAAGATTGATCAACTGCTTGAAACCATCAGATGAAGCCAGAACAGAGAGCACTGAACAGCATCCCCACAGGTTTATTAGCAGGTTTACAATTCCTACATGAATTCAGCAGAGTGAATAAGTCAATGTAAAAACATTAACACAAAATATTAATGCATGTATATTTAACCTGAGCAGGTGACACGGATGTAGAATTTCTTCACATCACCTGAAGCTTTTGCACAAGACCATATCTGCAAAGGTTTGTGCGTGTGTGTGTGTGTGTGTGTGTGTGTGTGTGTGTGTGTGTGTGTGTGTGTGTTTGTGAGCTGTTTGACGGGAAACTCCTTCTGTCAAGAGTCAATGTGATGAACTGAACTTGGACAGAGTAGTCATGAATACAAAAACTGCAGGGAGAACCTGAATGTTTGTTCCTCAGATGAGTGTTTGTTGGTACAAGGAGACGTTTTTTTATCTAGAGGCAGCCGATGAATCAATAACCAGAATGTTCCTCAGTTCACATTGACACACAGTTCACACAGCCTTGTTGATCAAACCGTAATCGCCTCAGCTGCTTCTTCTTCCACTTTGCTCGGGCCTACGGGTGACGGGTGGGGAACGTTCCTGACACATCACCAGTGGGTTGTGGAGCCACTCCAGGGACAAACATACAGTCACAGTCAATGCAGAGCGATTAGTTCACCTGAATTACGTGTTTTTGGAGGTTGGAGAAAGGTGGACAACCCAGTCAGAGAGAACCCACACAGACACGTGGAGGACGTTCAAACTGCACAGAGTGGACTCAAACCCGCAACCTTGAAACGCAACCCACTGCGCCACCTCTGATCGATCGGTCAAAAATGTAAACGCTTCGGATGCATCTGAACCAAAAGACTAAAGTTCATTTTCTCTTCTTATTTTTGTTGTGTCTACCCATAGTTTTATAGCATAGAAGATCATAGAGATAATCTCCTATAATCATCTGCTGCTTTGAACCAAACTGAACAGATCCTTCAGTCTAATTAGCATAAATATATGGAATATCACTAGGTATTACATATTACATATTGCTTTTTAACGGTATTACAAACGTTAAAAAGCAGCAGTGCAGTTTCTATACCTTCAAAGAAAGTCACCTCCTTCCTCACTCTTCACTTTTTGTAACCTTTTCAGTTTCAGCTAAAATGAAAGGAAAGGTGTACAAAACTGTGGTGAGACCAGCGATGTTGTTTGGTCTAGAGACAGTGTCACTGAGGAAAAGACAGGAGGCAGAGCTGGAGGTAGCAGAGATGAAGATGCTGAGGTTCTCTTTGGGAGTGACCAGGATGGATAGGATCAGGAATGAGTACATCAGAGGGACAGCACATGTAAAAGTTTTTGGAGATAAAGTCAGAGAGGCCAGACTGAGATGGTTTGGACATGTCCAGAGGAGAGATAGTGAATATATTGGTCGAAGGACGCTGAGTTTTGAACTGCCAGGCAGGAGGCCTAGAGGAAGACCAAAGAGGAGGTTTATGGATGTAGTGAAAGAGGACATGAAGGTAGTTGGTGTGAGAGAAGAGGATGCAAAGGACAGGGTTAGATGGAGGCAATTGATTCGCTGTGGCAAAAAGAAGAAGAAGAAACACCTTCAGGAGACGGTCCTGGCACTTGCTGGACTGTCTTGGGCGCCCTGGAGCCAGTTTGGCAATAATTGAACCTCTCTCCTTGAAGTCCTTGATGATTTGATAGACGGTTGACTGAGGTTCAATCTTACTCGCTGCTATAAACTTCCCTGTTAGGCCCTTTTTGTGCAATGCAATGATGGCTGCACGTGTTTCCTTGCAGGTAACTATGGCTAACAGATGAGGAACAATGGTGTCATGCACCAGCTTCCTTTTAAAGTGTCCAGTCATGAGAGATTGATCTCCAGCCTTGTCCTCATCATCACCCACACCTGTGTTAAAAATCCTCTTGGGTCTGTGATCACGACAACATGAACCCAAACCGCGACTCAGGTCATGCAGAATGGTTAAGTGAATAAATAATTACCAGGTCAAAGAGGTGACTTGCAAAAAATATTATGAAAACTAACAATTATTTCTTCATTTCAACACACTTGGTGCTGAACTCTTGGGCTGGAGTTTGGGTTTGGGATCAAAGTTCCCATTATTACGTAAATCTAAAAAATGTGCATATTTACACATTCACATGTTTAGGCTTTAAAGGCATGATTTAGTAAATTCAGTAAGCTCAAGGATTTCTGTATGTCTATCTGTTTTGGGGTCTGACAGTTAAACATGATGCCTCATCCCAACAAGACATTCATTTTCTTTTTTGTTTATAGTCTGTTAATTGAGTACGTTAAAGTGAAGCAATAGTTACCAGCTATTATGTATTTTTTTTTCACCATATCACCTCTAAGTTCTGACCATTATATTTTCACATTAACATTCTGTGTAATTTGGTGAGGTTCATACTGGCGAGACCTCAGACCCTGAACAGTTAAAGGAAATAAAAAAGGTCTTAATCTTCAGTCTTGATTTAGAAAGCTTTTTGTGTGTCTTATGGAGACTGTGATTAACACATCTATATCAATATAATGTTTTTGTTCAGATATGGTCTGTTTCATGTGTGAATATGAATGTATCCAGAATACTAGTTGGACATTACATGTTTTTTTTTTTAAATGTTTTTATTCAGATGCTTCAGATGCTTATACTATACTACTGTTATACTGTATTTTCACAGTGAATCTCATCTTGACTTTTTTTCCACTCTGTGTGCTTCATCCCATGTCGGATTGCTCAGGATCATGTACTTATGACCGCTGGGTATCCCTTTAAAGCATGTTTAATACTCAATTAGTCTTCTAATCTCTCTAATGAGAAGTATACTGATTCATGTAAGAGCTACAAAATTATCCATATGGCTTTCCTTTCTACCACTGCTATGATTAAGGTTTGATCACAAAACATTATTGGCTAAGGTTAAGAAATGATCTCACTCATGGTTAAGTACCATTGACTGTTTTTATAGAGCTGGAAATGAACAGCACTCAACCATGTCACAATCATAAGATTTATTTATCCTTGCGTTTACCATGACCTCTTTGGGGTAACCATAACTCATATACAGTAATGCATAGTATTCATAAAGTACATTGGTGCTCGAGGTCAGATAAAATTAAAGCTCAGGCCTTTAGAATAAATGCTGCCTTGTACGATAAAGAATAAATATAGATGGTTCTCAATAAAAGCAGAACCTTTCAGGAGGTAGTGAGGTCCAAAAGGTTACATAAGAGATTTTAGGAAACATGGACCTGGTTGAGTTCCCCTGTGCTCTCTATTACCTAGAATATTAAAATATGAAAGTGTTAAAATACATTTTTATCCCCTCTCAAGCATTGCTCAGCTCTATCAATTTGATGACTAAACATGTAAGCTAGAAAATCTGCATCACCAGAGCACTCTGAGCTTTTTTTTTACATTAGTAAGCACTTTAAATTTCCTGTAATATTTCACATTATCAAGAAGATGGAAGATACTAACCAGCTCCCTTGGTTGTACCTCTGAGCATTGCTGTGTGTAATTTTAAGATTGCTTGGGGTCTAAGAGGGATATGAACACTCAAAAGCGGTTGCACTGATAGCACAAAGGAACGATGAGGGGAGGGGTAGAACGGCGAGCTGCCTTCTGAGATTGGATTTCTGACAGGACAGAAAGAGAAAATAAAAAGCGAGAAGTTGAGGAATGACATCTTACTGTGGAAATCTCCTGGGTCAGCATTCTGACAAGAAGGGTCACCTAGGAATGGAGGGTGGGGTGGAATAAGAAAAGATAACGCAGTGGAGGTGAGCGGAAAGTTCAAGTGTAGAGTGTTGAATAAGGAGGAAAGGTTGTGACAGGGTGCAAATGGAGTAAGATGACAGCAAGGTTAAAGGAAAGAACATGTAAGGCCAAAAGACATCCAGTAAAATGCGTGCTGACTTTATGGTACATTTAATTTTCCCCCAATAGTGGAGGTAAAACCATAAACTACAAAGTAACCATTCTCTGATTGAGACTATCTTCATCCAACAGTCATCAGCTGCCTATGTTTTGTCTACCGACAACACAAATTTTCAACATATAATGCATTCTATTTTTTTTTTGTGCTTAATCATGCTCTGACACATTCTCGAAAAAAAAAAAAAAAAAAGAAGGAAGATCTATACTGGAAACACGAGGACTCAGCAATATGCTTCTACTGCATTCTGCATTGGATGGTAGTCTCTGATGGATTGTGGCACTGGTATGACCTCTAGTTTCTCTGAATATGGTTGCCACTAGAGAATAATCTGCATAATCTGGGATAGCAATGTGTCTCGGTTGTGCTCTGCATAGGATTATGATGATGATTTACGATGTTGATTTATGCAGCAACTTTTTAATGCAATGTCCGAACTACATGGAACTCACAAATGAGTGAAGTTACAACACCTAAAGAAAAAAATGATATCAGCTCCCTTTGGCATATGGGGGAAATATACAGTATCTGTGCATCTTGTAAGCAGATTGGTAGTTCTTATTGTATTTGCTTTCTTTCCATCTCAATCTTGCTCTTTCAAGACTGTCTTCACTGCATGAGGATCAGCAGGATGATGCACAATGGTCTCTGTCAGTGTAGCTTGTGTATCTTACAAAATTATGCATGTCAACTGTCAATTTAACAGTCAAGCCTACATATTATGTAATTTATTGAAGACGCAGTCTTGATACAAACTAAATACTTCATCTGACATAACACTGCAAGCAGACAACAAATAGCTGACATATATCTGACCCTCTTGTCTGTATTTGCAATTGAATTTGCCATTTCTAAAAAATGAGATGGTTTGTTTGGATGAGTAACCAAATGGATTTTTTCTGAAATTTCATTAAACTTAATCTTGGCAGTATCATAATTGCAAATATAAGACACATTTATAATAACCTTTGGTTCTAATAACACACCGATGTAAAAAAACCCATAAACAATCCTCACTTCCTAACAAAAATCTGGATGCAGTCCTCACTATTCCACTATTAATCAAAAATGGCTAAATTTTAAACTCCATGAATGAGATCATACGTGCAATATCCTGCAGACATTCAAAGCTACATGGCATTGACTACAAAAAACACCAATACTCAAAATACATGGACAAACAGAATGGTTACATCAGCTTTGTTCAGTTGAAAAAAGTCTACACGACTGCCTTTGCTTTATATTTTCTACAATACCAAAAAGAAACTTGCTGAATTAAAGCAAATTTCCATCTGCATATAACATGAAACATGCTGAAACTTGTGAATTATACATTACATGAATGCTCAATATATAATTTATATAATTTTCTCACTCTTACATACAACATGAACAATGGACATAGCATTAAATATACAGGCATGAAACACAAGCCTCAGTTTATCTCTTTGTTTGAGCTCAACTCAATAAATACTGTATTTGCACTGTTGGAACCAAACTTAGCTTCTACAGTTGACTGAGACTGCTGCTGCAACACTACTAAATGATTCACAGCTATGCAGATGACCAAATTTGGAACTTGCATTAGAATTTTGAAGTGAATAGTAAATTTTTTTTTTTAAATAGTGCAAACAATGTTCCACCAGTCATTGCTGCCTCTTGAATGCACATTATATGATGTCTTATTGTTTGTTTTTGTGGTAGGCTGTCTCTGTATGTAAAGTTATAAGATTATGAAAAGCAATTTTTCTTTTACTTGTTGTTTTGCAGGGGTGCACAAAGTGTTGTGTGAGTCTATGCAAAAATATCCTACTAATATGAGTTTACATGTGTCCCATATCGCCAAGGAAGCTTATGTTGTGTCCTTGACAAACTGTTTGGTGGAGTGATGCGAAAGCTCGGGCAAAAGCAAAACAGAATTTGATTTTACTGTAAATAACCTCCCTGTCTCTCGAACTCACACACAATCACACTCGGTGAACAGCTGTTAGTGATAAAACTGCAGTAGTAAATTGTCACATCATAAATCTGACATTTCTGCCAGGGAGCGAGCCGCCTTGTTCTATAGTTCACATGCATCACTGTCGCAATCAGCAAAAAGCTGCACATGCAGGACACTAATAAAAACACACATACATACACGCATCACAGTGTGGATATTTTTCCCTGCACTGTAATTAGTAAAGCCACATGAACATTATTGTCCACAGTAAAATGTACCATATTACATTGCTAATACTAAAACTCAGTCACAGTTTTCATTAAGTGAAATATTTAGTCTGTATTATTTGTTGGTGTCATGTCTTCAAGCAGTTTTTAGCAGAATTTCCAAAAAAAAAAAAAATTATTGCAAATATAAAATATTAGCAAAAACTAAAAAAAAAAGTTGAATTCAGACTGGTGCGAACCTGATAAATTTAAAATATTCAAATTCAAATTTGAATTGACTATCAGGAATGTTGTCCTTAAACCAGGGATGTTATCCTTAAAAACCAGCCAGTCAATGTGTTAAATTTGTCAATTTGAAGTGACCATAGCTGTACGGTTTCAAAACCTGAATGCTGAGGGTTTGTGCTTATTTAAGCACAATTTTCCCCTCATCCCAGAAAAATAAAAGGAAAATTGGAAGTGGTTGTGATTGTATGGCAGTTGAAGTTAAGAGATAGGAAAAAAAGAATTATTGTTTCTGAACAAGGGCCAGAAGTAGAATTAAAATTCCCTCTTTCCACTTTTGGTATGCTGAACATATCGTGGATCACTCATCACTATCCACCTGGCTTGGCACTCCGTGCAACCATTCCATCCCCCCCACCCCTCTTTCTTTCTCTCTGAGTCTTTGATGCCAGCTGAACTAGAGAAAGGGATGGGATATGAGGAGGGGATTGAGGGATCTGCACTGTGCAGATGTTAGGGCTGAAGTATGGAGCTGACATGCTGTGTGCAAAATATTTCTGCTTAACCCCTGAGGACATGTGTGGCAAAGGACATTATTATGTAAATGGCTGTAAATAATCAACAGAGCAAATTTGTGGATTGCATTTCTCAGGAGTGAAACACAAACTCATCATGGAAGAGCTATTGGGCTTCACGTGTGATTTAGGCTTTCAGCTCATATGAGCTTGAAAGACTACACAGAGATCTAACGTGCATATTGAGAGAGATACTGGCACAATATTGACATTGACAACACCAGTTGCATTTTTTTTTTATTTAGTTGTGGTTTACTTTATTTAAAATGCCTAACCTTATAAAAGAGAGGCATTCTAATCCACTGCTATTATCTGAATGTCTGCATGGCCAATTCATCACAAAAGTCATTGTGTTCACTTTTCAGCTAATCGTGTAAGAAGCTTCTAATTAATACTCAGAGGGACCACAGTAGTCAACATGCCATACTGTTGTTGTTGAGTCAGTTATCTCCTTCGTGCCCCGTGCCATCAGGGGGTACAATGACTCTCATGAGGAGCAGGGGGGAGGTGGCGAGGTTGAATGGATTTAATTTAATTTTATATTGTTTATATTTTAATTTTATACTGTTAATATTTCAGTTATAGTTTAGTATATAAGTCCTGTTAATGCTGCATATGTCTGCTAGTGTAGTTTATGTCTTGTGGTATGTCCTGTGATGTCAGTGTTTCTTTTTCTCCTGGTGTTTATCCAGTATTTATTCATTATGTAATGCCTGAGCAGTGGATATGTAAAATTTCCTCTGGGATAAAGAAAGTATCTATCTATCTATGATGGGGTCAATTCATTAGTTTGTTACAGAAGTGCTTCACTTTCAACAGACATGTCCATATACCTGTATTTTATGGTACTGAACTCTTTATGGCATATAAAAGTATGCACTGAATTAAAATTATGTGAATCTAATGATCTGAATGCAGAACTGTACTGATATTATTGCTATTGTATTGGAAACTGAAATACAAAAAAAGAAGTTTGTGCATAAAGTAGATGATTTCATTCTTGCAAACGCTTTTGTAGTTGACCATATTTAAGTTATCCAAATGCGTTCAAGTTGCAAGGTACAAAATCACCTGAGAGTCTACATTACACATAATACGCATGATAACATGCGTGTCATGTGTAAAACACATGGCTTTGTGTTTTATGGCTTTGGCCATATAAGGCAAAGCCGAGGGAAATAAAGCTCACTAAGTCAGTTGAGGATATAAAATGTCTGAAGTTGATTTTTCCAGAGGGATTGGTCAACAGATTAGTGTCATGAATCAGAATGGCAATAGACATGATGGGATGACATTTCCTTCTCACCTGACTGTTATTATTATAACCCCAAAGGAGGTAAAGGGTAATCAATGTCTTAGTGTGCAGTCGAGTGCAGAAGATGACATTCTGTGTTTGTGTGCGTGTGTGTGTGTGTGTTTGGTCAAATAAGAAAGAGACAACAAAGGAAACAAAAAATAAAAAAGCTGGAGAGTTTTCACATGGCACAGATGTCTGTTTATGTTCAGTCTACCAAAGTTGATTTTCTGACATGCTGGAGCTCCCTTTCTCTCACAGGGGAATGCAACTATTGGTAAAACAATGCAAATTATTGTTTGGAGCAGATGTTCCTTCCAGACAACATTGCACAGCCATAGATGGTAAAGTCATTAATGATGTGGCCTCTGAGCAACAATATATAGTGGAATAAATATATAAATCCCTTTAGACCCATGATTTATATTTCTTATTTCTGATTGCATCTTAAACCATTTTATTTTGTTTTCTTATTTCTCTTTTGCATTAGTGTTGTCCATATCTACTGAACCCCCCCCCCACCTTCCCCTGCTGCCTCCTCCCCAATATCATGCTAGGTGTTTGAACAGTTTTCCCACATGCTTTTGTTCCACTTTACTCTTTATTCAGCATATTTCCTCAATGAGGAATTGTTTTTTTATTTTGTCAGTTAAATTTCAATTATTGTGCTTTATTGTGTGAAAAGAAGACTTTACAAATTGCTATTGAGTGTTTTTAGTATTATCTTTATTCAAATAGCACTCTTCAAGTGTGGATAATTATATTCAATTGTCACTTTTTTTGTTGATGCTGTGTTTGTGTTTGCCATTTTCTAGCTAGGCATGTTTATATTGTCACTCTGAATAATCAGTTATGACCGATGTTTCCATTACATAAACCATATTGTCAGATTTGTCAAATACTGTGGAGTTTATTGCTAGAAGCAGTTATCAAACAAAAAATGTCAGTTTGAGATTTGCAATTTCTGTAAGTCAATATTTACCCTCTTCAGCTTTGAAAATATCAAGACCATGCTTGTTGCTTTGTTTTTGATTTTTTTTTTTTTTTGGCTGGGCATAAATTGTGGTTGTGGTATCTGGATAATCCTGAATTTGTTGGAGCCAAGTAAGAGGTCAAAAAGCAAGCAATTTGATAATATAATTAGTTTAAGATTAGTTAACAAAAAATGAGAAAAGAATGAAGAAAAATCTTCAAGGATCACGTTCTTGCTTCCACTGTGGTACCCTGATAGAAAACTTTTTATTTTTATTGTACAAATGAATAAGATACAGTACAAAAAATATATAGCTGGAGCCTTTTTAAAAAAAATAAAAATAAAAATCCAACATCGGCCTGCATTCTAACACCATATCAGGGCAGGGCAACTAGAATTTGTGTGCTAATAGTCTAAGTAGAACCTGAGAGGTGGAAAAGTGAGAGTCTGAAATTAATGATTAATCCATTTCAAATTAACAAACAAAAATACATGAATTATGTGTTTTATTTATTGTATATGAACACATTTACAAAATAAAGGACTCCTCATCTGTCGTACATAGACTGACAGAAACAAAGATATTACTCCCCTCAGATGTTCTGAATAAGTAACCAGGATCCTGTCTTAGCCCACCAAGGCAGCTAATGGGCTCTGTAATCACTAGATAAGAGTTTCTACTGGATTTCCCTTGTAGAGAAACTCTAGATGTAAGAGGCAGAAGGTCCTGGAGAGCACACTGGAACGTGAAAGGTCAGACATGTCACCATTACCAGAAACAACAAAGGCAGTAAGACCGAGATGCTGAAAACTTAGACATAGTGGCAGAGACATGAGGCATGACTCTCATGGGAACGTATTAAAGAGAGGGTTGAGCAGGAACATGCGTGTCTGCAGGAGAGACATCCATAAATGATCTGATAAATGACAGTTGCTTCATATTGAGCTCATGTCCTCATAAAACACAAGAACCTTGTAACTTGACATACTAATATTTAATGTCATGAACAAAGTTAGTGTTACATTTGCTTCAAGATTAGGCAAGATTTTTTTTAGGTTTATGGATTTATGTCTGTCTAAATTAACATTTTGTAGTGTGTGCTCATACAAGTGTGTAAAATGTTAATACAAGTGTGTACAGTTTTCAGTGTGTTTTTCTGCATGTTTACATATATTTGCAGGTGCTTTCACGTGCGGATGTGTGTGCGTGTATTAGTAGGCCTCCAAGTCGCGGTTCTGCTGTCTGTCACAGTGATACAAGCTGACAGCAGGATCTCTTTCAATGAGCTCATTGGAGCTGAGCCAACAAACCTGCTCTCTCCTGCAGTCAGTAGCTCTTTTTCTCTTGCCCTTTATCTCACTTTCTTTCACTCCTGCAAATATCTCTCTCTCCCATGGCTCCCCCTTTTCATTTTTATTCCCACTCTCCCCTTTTAATCTATTAATCTTACATTTTAAGAGGTATTCTACCCAGATACCATATGAGTGTAAACACAGGAGAAAGAAAAGTGGTTCATTTTCTTTTGCTTCCTCTGTCACAAAACATCAACACTTCAATCAAAGGCATTTGATTGTTAAGGGAGACACATCACTGGAATATATTCACCAGAGACAAGACAATGACAACGCAGCCAAATGACATGAATCACAGAGATGAGACTGTACAGAGTACGAAGCAAAACGGCATGCTTACTTCAGATAGGAGACAAGATTTTTGTTACACTGAAGCACATACTGTATATGTCCTACAAAGAATTCATCATAATAAATGATGGTGAATTACATGACTCGAAGGAAAGAATAATGAAAGCAGCCTTTAAATCTTGTTTAATTGATTTCATAATTAATTAAGCACTGGGAATAGAGGGGTTTTGATCCCATAGTAACGATAACATAAGACAATGTAATGTAAGTCATATGTAAACATTAGAAAATGAATCAAATCCAAGTAATAAATAGAAGCAATCTATTCTGAAAATAAAGAGACAATTGCCAGGAAAACGGGGAACAACAGGATATTGTTTATTTGGGTAAGGGCTAAAAGTAAAAAAAAAAAGAAAGACAAGAACACAGTCTTCTTCTTTTCCTTTCGGCTTTTCCCTTCCAGGGTCGCTACAGCGACAATCAATTGCCTCCATCTAACCCTGTCCTTTGCATCCTCTTCTCTCACACCAACTACATTCATGTCCTCTTTCACTACATCCATAAACCTCCTCTTTGGTCTTCCTCTAGGCCTCCTGCCTGACAGTTCAAAACTCAGAATCCTTCTACCAATATATTCACTATCTCTCCTCTGGACATGTCCAAACCATCTCAGTCTGGCCTCTCTGACTTTATCTCCAAAACCTCTAACATGTGCTGTCCCTCTGATGTACTCATCAAGAACAAGAACACAATAGTATTAGCAGTAATTGTACTGTTGTCAAACATTTTAAAAACTGCAGTCATATCTCAGAAGGCATCCCCAGCTACTTTAATTCATATGTGTAAAACACTTCTCAACCCTGTGGATTAATGCAGTGTCAGTATCTTGAACATCTTCTTAAGGACAGTAAATACACTGAACTAATGGGTCGCTCTCCATATTCTGGTAAAACTATCATATAAGATTATTTACGATGCAGAATTTTTTTTAACCTTAATATAGGCATTTATTAAAAATCTGTAATGGTTTGAAAAGCAGCCAGTTTTAAAATGCTTTTCATCCAAGTGATCTTTGCCAACAATATCAAAGGAAATTCTTCAGCACTCAAAAAAAAATATAGCACTTTTAATATTGCATTAGCAGCAGCCATTCATCTGGATCACTAAGACATTACGGGTTGTGACCCTTCTTAAAACGCAACCAGAAAACTTTCACATATAATGACAACTAATGGATAAAAAGGCAATCCCAGGCCAGAGTACTCTGGGGTCTCCCAGTTGGACGTGCCTGGAAAACCTCTAAAGGGAGAAACCCCGGGGGGCATCCAAATCAATTTCCCAATCACCTCAGCTGACTCCCTTTGAAGTGAAGGGGTAACACCACAGCTCTGTGTTCTCTCAGGGTGTCTGAGCCCCTCTTCTTATCTCTAGTATGCAGCCAACCGTTGAAGGAAATCTGTGTCCCCTGCTTGTGTCTACAGTCTCATTATTTCATTAACTATAGAGATCAGGACCAGAATGAGGGTTGGATACTAGATCAACTGCTAATTTGAGATCTTTGCCTTACAGCTAAACATCAAACCATCTCTACTTCTCACAGTTCATTTTCCCATCGCTTATTAACAAGATACCCTTCACTTAAGGCAGTGGTTCACTTTAGACCTGGAGCCAGCAGTCCAGTTTCTGGCAGAGAAAATTTCCACTTTGGTGTGCTGGAATGTTTGTGTGTCTAAATGGTTGCAGGAGGTGTTGTAGAGGTAAATCATCTCTGGATGGGTCTCCTAATGTAAATTAAATTCAGGGAACGGCCTAAGATTAAGAGTAATTCCAGACTTCAATAAACAGGCTATGGGAGAGTTTTGTCAAGAGAGAGTGGAGCCCCCTTCTGGAGCCATACCCAGTATGGGAGCTTGTTGGTGAATATCGGTTGACCTGACTGAGGGTCTAGGTAGTTGAGGTCAGATGCAATGAATGTAAGTGTGCGAGAGATTGAAGGAACCTTGTTGTGCCAGCTCCTGACAAGACTGGTTCTTGGGACATGGAATGCCATCACTCTTACTTGGAAAAAAAAAAGACAAAAGAACAAAGCTGCTACCAAAAGTGTAGCAGCAGCAGATAGATTTGCTAAGTATGTGGTCATGTAAAACGATCCATAGCATAATATGTGTCAAGAAGTATCTGCCTTTGTGAAAAGCAAATTTTTATTGAAATTGTACAAATCATTTCAGAGCTGTTTTCAAACAATTATTTAAAAATGAAAATATCTTTTGATCATCTTCTACAAACACTGATTGTGTTCAGTGAGTTGGTAGCTCCTGCACAGAAATTAGACAAACTACTCCTTTCTTCAGGGTCGGTTTGGCAAATTTGTTAGGTACATATTCCCAGGAGATGTTGCTAATGAATTACAACCCATGTTGTTATGTGGCAACATGTCACATTCCAGTGGATGTATAAGCCCCTAACAAATAACAACACATAGTTAGTAATGAATGTTACGTTCTCAGGAGACTCCACTGGGTCATGTGACTCACGCCACCAGAGGACTTGTTAATTATGGTCAGCCCATTACGTGAATCTGGCCCAATAGCCTTGATAGAATACCTGCCACCGATGTTGCAGCAGCGTATTTGTTGAAGCTGCAGGTTTCCAATACAATAATGATTTTTTTGATGTTGTTTGTTTGCTTTAAAACAGGACTATATGCCAAATGGAATATATCCATCAGGTTGACGTTTTATAACTTCAGTTATTATATTGGCAATTTTTTGTGTCTGTAGTTTTGAAATGTAGACAGGTTCCAAATGCTCAGATGTACATTTAGTTCAAGTTGCAGTTTTTATAATTGGACCTAAATATCAAACATTTCCCCCACCCAATATCAACAGCTTTAGAAAATGTATTATGATCAATTCTTGATGAAATATAAACAACCATTAACTTATTTGCATCCATTATTTAATTATCTCCCTCCCAGAACGATTCCATATCACACCGCCTCCAAATTCTATTCATTTAGTCTTTTCCCAAAGCAACAGGCGAAAGGAATGCAGCTCACTGCATTGTTGAGCAACCCCACCTCCTGATACTGACTAATCTCATCAAAATGATTAACTGAGAGAAAGTGACGGTTGTTTGGTGGGGTGAGGGATGACCGGAGACCAAACAAAAGCAAATACTAATGACAAAATGGGGAAGGATGACAGCAATTAGAGAAGGAAAAAAATGATTGCATATGATGTTGACACCAGGGAAGGATAAGACTGATGTAAAGTGGGACATTAGGGCTGAGAGGAGAGACATTCAGACTGCTTCAGGGTACGGTGAGGAGAAGAGAGGAGAAAACGTTGTTCTAAAATGTCTGAATCATCATTTGTCATCTTTATCTGAGCTTGATGGTTCAATGTCTGTGTATGCTTGGCGAAGTTAGTTGAAGATTAGCTCAAGAAAACATCTGACGAACAACAACTCTATTCTGATAAAATGCCAGCAGAAGAGAGAAAGGTTGTAATTCTTTCTCTGGTTTAATTGTATAAAGTTTTGTTTCTAGGGTTTTAAAAGGAAATAGAAAAATACTAATTAAACTTAACCTGAAAGAATGCATGCATGTGTCAGAAACCCCACCTCTTGATGCCAACTGGAGCTAATTATTATCGCCACAACTAGCTTTATCCACACATATCTTCATTTTTGTGTTCCTGTTGTGTTAAGTTGCAGTGACGCTTTACTTATATTGTTCATGCAAGTCCCGTAGTAATGGTAACTATGTAAGTTGTACGTGCTCTTTGTGGTTTTGGACTAGTTGCCTTAATTAAGTATCCAGCCTACCCCTGAAAATATAAATTCCATTTAAACCACAGCCGAATCACAATTTACCATGAGCAGTTGTAACAACATGGGTGAAGGTTTACATATAAGTGAACGCTGTTCATTGGCAGTAATGACACTGCCTTACAAGGAACCTGGATCAAGTTCTTGCTGAATAACGTCTGTATCCTTCCATGTTTTCTTTCTTGCATTGTGTTTTTTAGGCCATAAAATGTAAGTTTATGATGATTAAATAGCAAATCACCTTGAAAAGCCATCATGCATCAGCTAAGACTGAGAGTTTAGTCACGCTTGTGGATTTGTCAGGAAAAAGCTTTGAGGGCTCAACTAGCTCAGAACTCAATCCATGGGGACCTGGCAAGCAAACTCTCAGCTGCTGTGGGCCTCTTCACTCTGACATCTTTCCACTAATACACATCTATAGGTCATGTGCGTGTCTGTATCAGTAGTCCTTAGGGAAACATCTGTGTTGTAGTAAATGAAATCCATCCAATAGCTCATAATAACTCTCAAATTCTAAATGTCAACCACAGAGCAGGAAAGTCAAAGGATGACCAAAGTAACACACCAAATCATGGGTTGGATGTTGAGCTCCTGAGCCGATTAAGCAGCAACTGCTATATTATTTACAAAGAGAGTTAGAGGGAAAAATAGGGAGTAATTATTTTTCTAGCAATGTGTATAATAGTATAATAGTTGGTCAGACATTTCAGTCTGAAACAATTTCTGGCTATCTAAAATGATCAACACTGACTCCCTCGAACCATGCAGCTAAAGATAAAATAGTTTAGGAGAAGTTTCAAGTGTTAAATTACTAATAATAAATTAATAAAAAGGATTTTACCTGAATGTCAGAAAGTAAGTTCAATTTATATAAAAAATTTTTTTTTTTTTTTACCTTTTCATTCACCTTGGTGCAGTAAATCATCTCCTATATGCCAGGTGTTATAACATAATGTAATGTTCTTTATCAGTTAACAGCAGCTGCAGGTAGTCACAGAATAACACACGCACACACACACACACACACACACACACACACACACACACACACACACACACACACACACACACACACACACACACATACAATATTTTGTTTAGCTGCCATTCACAAACCCAACTCCAAAAAGACAGAGAAATCTTTCAATTATCCTTCCAGCTGAATTATTTCCTCTTCTATAATATGAACTTTGAAGCTGCTCCAACATTTCTGAATAGAGTGCACTACATGCCTTAGAATGTTTGTTAGGTTATCAGTCATCCAGATGACGGGACATCAAGAAGAGCAAAAAAGAAGCTACTGGACTTGCTTTAGGTTGGTTGAAAAGTTTGCACCTCACATTCAAGAAGTTCTGTTTTGTATAGTTCTGATACTTACACTTTAGCAGTTTACAGCATACAATATATCTTCCCAGTGACTTAAGCTTCAAGTCATTATATGTAATGCATGATTAAATCGAAGTCAAGTGTAACCGATAATGCCTGCTGAGGTAGCAGAGAGGAGATTAAGAACAGAGAACTTGTATAAATGCGCAGTCACATAAACACACAAGTCCTTGTAGCTTTTTTTTTATTACTGTATATGGATGTAGCTTACTTAAAATTCTGAATATGGTACCTTCTATAATTATGAGTATGCACGAACAGAATATTGATCAAAGATACATGATTTATCATCAACAATGTCATATTCATGAAATGTGGGTGATTGATTATTTACATTGAAATTGATGACTCATATGATGACACCGGGATTATGTAAATAAAGAAAATCAATATTATGAAGTTTTAATTAGACTGGTCGTTAAAACATAGCCATATATATCAAAAATGCAAATTTGACAAAGTCATTTATCAAATTTAAAGCTTGCCAGATTAATTAAGAAAGTCAAAAGAAAGTTGGTTCACATATTGAACAAACCACAATCTCAGAAAATGTATTTAATATAAGAGCATAAATCTGGCTCCTCAAGGAGAGACGACTAAGTGGGGCCTGGCCTTGTCCAGCTCCACCCAAGAATGATCTTCTCACACCAAATACAAATAAAATTTTTTGCATTGCAAAGAATGCAATCCTTTTGTCAGTTGCAGGAGCTATGCAAAACATTTTTCTAATCCCACTGAGACTGGAAAACAGTTCGGCAATTAGCATAAATTAGTGGATTATCTGTTTGCTATTGCAGGTTGAAGTTACTTGTATTTTTTTTATACAACCCTACTCTCCCGCACTGACAGTAGGGTTCAACACAGGCACACACATACACACACACGCACGCACGCACGCACGCACGCACGCACGCACGCACGCACGCACGCACGCACGCACGCACGCACGCACACGAACACACACACACACACACACACACACACACACACACACACACACACAAACTACAGTGGGTCTTTCCAAATAAAATGATAAGCAAAGATGTCTGCTGAGTCTCCCTACTTGCTGCCCTCCTTGACATTCAAGCCCGACCCTTGAAAAAATTAGTGAGCAAAAGTTGTATCTTTTGCTTGTACCTTTCATGAGTTCATATTGCAGTGGCAGACAGCCAGACATTTCCACCTAGGAGGAGAAAAGTCCCTTAGCTGGAGGCAGTGCCATATTACACAGTTAATGCAGATAAGTTACAGGAGTAAAACCTGGAATACTGAAGAGGCATTCCATGCACTTCAGAAGCATTGTTTTCTGTTTGAATGGATTAATGTCCTCTTTTATGTGTGGTTATAAAAAAAAAAAAAAAACACTACAGCAAACATTACAATTTTGGTAAAATCTGAATTACCAATAAAACACATTGAGCACATGATCCCTGCACACTTGAAAAAATGCCACAGGCACCATCAATGTCTGAACCCAACCATTAATTTTATGTTAACCACAATTTTAAACACATTATATGCAAAATTGATCATTACTTAAGGGTAATTAACAATGATAGAAAGGGATAAAATGATTGGAAAGAAACTACTACTACATTCACAAAATGTTCAAAATATCTACAGGAGAAAATTGAAATTGAAATTTTGCTGCACAATTAAACAAAAAACATGGTATAGAACATGCAAAATTAGATTAATAATGCTGAAGGGTTCAATAACCAGAGCTTGGGTTCCCTCACATTAATCAATTTTCTCAACCAATCAGCCAAGAGGAAAAAGAGTTTTTCATTCAATTAATTAGCATTGCAGCTGATTCACTTCATACAGCAGCTGGTTTGTTTCATCTTCGCTTCTTTTCCATGCATGAACGTGTCAGTGTACAAGTGAGTCTGTTTATATGTACAAACCATTGCACACTATTATTCACTCTATTACTCCCCTACAGTGAACACATGTCTGATATTTTTTTTTACCTGTACCTGAAAAGCATGCTGCCTCTCTTTGCCACACTGCATTCACCAGTGCACACAAAAGTAACTGCACAACATGTGATATAGTTTAGATTACAACATGTGAGGATATATGTTATAAGGATATACCAGCCTCTGGTATGATGCCAATGTGAATAGACCATGACCGCAATCAAAACAACCTGACATTTAAATTTAATAATAAGAGACTTAAAAAAAACAATTATGAGATGCACACCTGTATGTCTCCTGAAAAACATCAGTAAAATTAAGTCCATTTAAGTATGCCCTGTGGTTTTTGAGAAAATATGAACAGATCCTACCCAATTATGCATGACAGTACAAATGGAGAGTAATTTCATATGCATGCACCCTTTGGTGGGAAATAATGGGCACTAACCTGTAAGGGACTAACAACAGACTGATCAGTTATTTCTTCTTGCAAAAAAGCCAGGGTTCCAGTTGGTGTAAATACATCCAGGTAAAGAAACAGTGCTGCTGAAACCTTTTCAACAAAATTTCCTCACAGAAATTACAAGTATGTTTGAGGGATCATGTGTTTGATCATGAGTATGTTTGAGGGATCATGCACTTTTTGTCTATAAAAATCTGACCCTTCTCACAACTTGAGAAGATCTAAAGCGAAATGGGGAAATCTCCATTAATATTAAGATGGTGGGTAGCACTGTGGTCCACAGCATGAAGGTTCAGGGTTTCATTTCTTTCTGCACAACATTCTGCCTGTGGGTTCAGTGTGGGTTCCCTCTGGGGTCTTCGGCTTCCTCCAAAAACATGCAGCTTAGGTGGATTGGTCTCGACAAATTGTCCGTAGGTATGTGTGAGCATTCATGGTTGTTTGTCTTTTGTGTGGCCCCACGATGAACTGGTGTCTCATCCAGGGTGTATCCTACCTCTCGTCCTCAGCCAACTGATATACAGTAGGCTTCAGCAGACCCATGACCCGTAAGGCAGATATGTGGCTGTAGACAAAAATGGATGGATGGATGGGTGGATGGATGGATGGATGGATGGATGGATGGATGGATGGATGGATGGATGGATGGATGAATGTCAAATTGTAATACTCTCAATAAGAGAGAAAAAATTTGAAGGGAAATTGAGTGAGAAAGACAGCAAGATGAAAACATTAACCCCAGGCAACATGTGAGCCTCTCTCTCACTCTGCCTCCTCCTCATGGCAGTGATGACAGGATTTTTATAAAATGGATGAAGAGAACATTGGCTTGAACTATTGGCATGATCCAGTGCATCCCATCTGATACAACAGTTCCATAGGACTTCACCACCCACAGTCTCCCATGTGCAAAAAGCCCAGGTGAAATTATGAACTCATGCCCACATTACTTTTGAGCTTTATGTACTAAAAATTGTACAAAAACACAAAACTGTCTGGAGTAAATCCATCCATCCATCCATCCCCTTGGAGATGAGACAACCATTTATCATCTGGTTTTCAGCCTCTTTTCCACCTTGCACCTATCCCAGCGTATGCCCAAGGCACTATGCCAGTGGGTCGCGGGGCAAAACTAAAAAACCATTCACAGATGATTTAAAAAAACGTAAATATTGTTCTTATTCTACCAGTTAGACCAACAGTCAATTGTGTAAGATGATATGAAGACTACATATCTTAGGTGGCACGTCCCAGGGTCTTCTTTTCAATAGAGCATATCTTTGTGTCATTACGGAGCCCCTAAGGTGATTTTTTTTTTTTCTCCATGTCACCTTAGGGGCTCCGTAGTGTCATATTTAAACTAAAGAAAATTTTTTTTTTAACCACTTCAGTGAGTCACAACTGAGTAACTTAGGAACAAAACCAGTTTAGTTTAGTTTTCATGTAAACATGAAATGTTCTAGAGTTCTTAATCTCTTTAAGCTCTATCTGCATAAAAGGACCATACCATTAAACAGGTAGAACTATTGTTAAAATATCTTGTGACCCAGAGTACTGCTTTCACATTCAAGCATAGAGAAGAGGAAAGTCATTGTTTTAAATCGTAACAGTACTGTACCATTAATAAATGGTACAGTAGTGTGGGTTTGGTTTTTTAAACAGGAGAGATACTCATTCGTGATCCTGTCAGCACCCTCGCAAGACTTATTCTAGCTAGCACACAGCCACTGGGTGAGAAAGCAAGGTCAAACAGACAGAGAGCAAGAGGAGAGGAAGGAGGACGGGAGTGCAGCTTATCATCTTCTCTGTCATTCTGTCTGCCCGACTGTCCCATGGGGTAACCCTAGAGTGAATAGGCAGACCCATGCATAGACATATTCAGATATACTGTAGATGACCCATCAGAAAAAGCTGCCAAAAATAAACAGAAATATTTTTCCCCTTAAAGTTTAATAGACCTTAGTTAGAAATAAAATTGCAGTGTGTAAATACTGTAGGTCACAATTAATACACAAATCTAATTTTACATGAGTGCGGTTTAGAAAACATTATAGAGGGCACGTAGACATCTGGAGAAAAATAGTGTGAGTGTTCATGTTTGTGTCAAGACTGCACTTACCAAAAAAGACACGTAGTTGTCTACCCCCCTCACCTGTCTGCTGACTGCTCATCAGTGCCAGCCAGTGCAACACCAACTGCATAGAGCTCAGGAAATCTTGAAAGAAGCAATGCTGTGTTTGATATTTAGTTACAGAGAATCCATATCAGTACATAGGGAGGAAAATGTTTGCAATCATCAGGAGTTTAATTAGGAAATTTTTTCTTCTAGCTTGTTTTCAATCTCTTGTCACTTATATAAAATCTTGTGATGAATTTAATATAACTAGTTTACATATGACGGTAGATGAATGCTCCAGCTACAGGCTGTTTAGTAGGGGACCGTTTTTAATAGTACTAAATGTATGCATTTTTACATTCCTTCCAATTTTTTCTGCTACGCTTTCCTGTGATCAGTCTTTCATGTAAGCTGCATATGTCTATCTGTCCCTCTTCCTCTACTTCTCACCTACAGCATCTGCAGGATGTTTTTACAACAGGGCAGATGGTAATGTGAATTTTCTGACTTATATAACTTCCTCCTTATGTAATCTCTCAGAGTCAAACTCTGACAGACTGATACACGGTGACGACTGTCGTACTCTGCCGCTTTGTTGCGTCTGTTTGTGTTTACAAAGCAGGAACATGGAGTTACAAAAGGCATGACTGCAAAGATGAGACTCTACAGGTCAGATGGTAGCCCTGAACAGTTGGTGACATTTTGTAGCAAAGATAGTAGTTTCTGATTTCGGTAAGGTTTGGAAGATGCCACATTGCACACTATACATCTGCAAAATTCAATATAACCTTCGTTCCGTTCAAAATGTTGTAAGAGTGAACTCTGCTACGTGTTTGGGTTCCTCAGTACTGGGAATTTCCAATCTTTATTTTAACATGAATTATTCAAAATAGCCCTGCAACATGCTGGCGATATGTCCAGGGTGTGTCCCATCTGCGACCCACAGGGCAGAAAAGTCGCTGAAGGTACGACAATCACAGTCTTCAAGTAATGGAGGGATGGATGGATTAAAATAAACTACAGTTTTTGTTCTCTCCAGCAGGCAGATTCTCACAGTTTCAGGCAGATCTACTTTTGCAGTTTCAGCATGCTACTGCAAATGAGACAGCAATCAGTCCAACACAAAATCAGGAGCATTGCATTAAAAAAAAAAAAAACAACAACAAATGAATGAATACTAAATGTGAATATTTTGCTGATCATTTATGGCTATCCATCAGCATCAGGTCAGCAACAACTAGGTAGTACAAATTGACAAATGTAATGATGTAGGCTATGTTCCCAAGTGTCAGCATTTCACTAAGCTGGTATTTTCTGTTTGAAGACCATCATTGTTGAGATGTTCTGGTAATGATATGATTGTTTAGAAAACCACAGAATTTTCATACTTCAACACTGGAATAGATTAAGTTTTAATTATCGTCTAAACAACACGCAGACTGTCCATCGGAGTCTGTGACTGACAGCATTAGGACGTTTGTTATTTTCCAAAGAGCAGGTCGGGAGATTACTGCTCATCTCATCTTGAAGAAGATGCCTGGATGGATGCATGATTCTTGTAGGACACGCTGCTGTTTTATCAGCAACAATCGCATATGAATTTCATTGGTTTACCAATTCTGCTCCAGTCATTCATTCATTCATTCATTTATCCTCTCGAAAACAAGACGATCGTAATCGTTGTTGCGGGTTGTGCTGGGTTCTACCCCTACTGGTTATGATTGTGAGGCAGGGTATACCCTGAACAAGTTGCCAACTCTTTGCAGGGTGCTTCAGTCATGAACAGTGATAAAACATTCAAGGGTTAACTACAAACTTGTGGATTGTGTGGTGGCAGATCATTAACTAACTAACTAGCTAACTAACTAAACAAATATAAATTCATAAATAAATAAACATGAAAGAATAAGAATATTAAAAAAAGATTTACTTATATATATTTTAAAAATGTATTTATTTATATTAACTGTATACATGTAGAATCAGTAATTTATACTTCGGTAATTGGTTTTAGTTTTTACAATATATTGATTGCAATAGGATGAGTAAAAAAAAAAAAAAAATCCCACACAGCTTTATTAATATTACCACTATGTCCACATGACATGTCCTCTAAATATTATGTGTGCCTTGGCATCCACTCTACTATAATCAGCAGGAGAGAAGCATTTAAGAGGAGTTCATTTTTCAGCAGTGGTGTCACCAAAATGCATCAGGGCTTAATATTTATCATTACTCTGAGCAGGGAAACAATTTGCAATCATTTCAGGCTTCAAAACCATTTGGCCTTGTTTCAAATCACCAGAGCACCCAGCACCTTCAAAAAAGTACTTCCACAGTTCATTAGCATTGGCATTTTTACATGGAATCCTCTTTGATTTCCAAACCAAATCCCACTTTAATAATTTCAACAATACACAGTCTTTTCATTAAAGAGTATTCATACTTAACATTTATCTTACTACATACACTCTCTGATGGTGACCAGATGTGACCAGAATTCGGAAGCTTAATGTCACTATTTACAAAAATACAGCTAGTAAATGCAAAAGATATCACATGGGCACAAATAACTTAAAACCAAGCTTGTTAGATTGCACGGGTTATGTAAGTCATTCCTTTTTTTTTTGTTTTACATCATTATTCTTTCTGCTCATCTTCATCAAAAGGAGTAGTTTGTTTGAGTAAAATTGAGAATAAATTTCAGTGGAGGTTGCCATAGAATCCCCAAAAGAGCATTTTTAATTAATCATCATATTCGAAACATCCAATATGAAAAAAAAGATCTTAACAATTTTCTTCTGTTTTTTCAGGTGTGAACAAAATTCAGGAATGCTATGACTAGTTTTATATATTAATTTATTTTACACAGAAGACAGCTGTAACCCAACGGAGATGTTACAGTCTTGTACCAAGTGTTTAGGCATGACTTGATTTGTGAGGACAACACTATTGTATGTAACAAACCAGACCATGGCAGTTTTCTCTGATCATTGACTTTTTCTCTGTTGAGAATACTGTACCCTCTAATTAAAACCCAGGATTCAAAAGGGGTGTCTAGACCAGGTATGTATGGCCTATATATGCATGTAATTGATTAATTGTGTGCTTGAGTGTGCCACTAATTTCCCTTAATGTTGATATGTTTCTTTGTATGTTCCAGATTTCTGTATGTGCTTCTATCCCATTCTCTTCACCTTTGTCATTGCCTGATTATTTGTTTATGTGATGTATAGAGCTCTAGCTTCTAGTTCTATTATTCACTCCCCTACACAGGCTCAGTCTTATTTTCCTGCATCAACATCAATTGTTATCCCATGGTTTCACTAATTTGTCTCATCTATCCAACAGCACAGGGACTCACCTTTGAGGTCAGCCCACCATCTTTGTGTTGTCTTTTCAAATATCCCTGACATTGTTTTGCATACCTTCCACCTCCCCATCACTACACAGTCAAGAATCAACAACTTTATCATTCATCAGCTTCACCGAGATCATCAGCCGCCACCATCAGTGTCTAAACTCCAAAGAGGAATATATATGTTGCCGCAGCTCAGGACAGAAGCCCTTTGATCTCAGTCCCCTTGAAGAACAAATGCCAAAGAGTTTCTGATACATAAGACTAATTATTACATTCATTGTCTCTAATAACTATTTTTATTTACTGTGACCGTTAGCATGCGTTTAGATTGCAGTCATAAGGGATACCAATCAGATTTACTTCTATATCTGATTTTTAGGGTTGACTGTCCACACTGTTTTTAGCAAGTATCCAAATGCGACCTGGCTCTGTTCAGACAGGGCCACATTATTGGCCGATCCGACAGGTTACCGAAGCAACAACGTTGGGGCGGAGGTGTCGTTCAGCGCACGTCATGTGTGATGTCATATAATTGTGACGGCAGCAAAAATGATGACGAACATGAAGATTTTTTTCCTTAGTGTAGTGGTGGTATCACTGTCTGGTAGAGGTGGAGAAAATTTATGACACACCAGATATTGTCAACTTCTGCTTCCATTTTTTACCGCTCCATAATGTGCAACACTCTTCCTTCTGGCGCCTTGCTCTTGCGTGGCGTATATGATGTCACATCCGTCATATCCGATTGCAGTATTTGGAGCTGTTCAGACCGAGACGCATCTGTCCATATCCGATATGAAACTACTTCCCGAATGTGGTTTTAATCCGTCCCGCAAAAATCGGATTTCATGTAGTATGGGACTGTTCAGACTACAAAAGAGACATCCGATATCAATCTGGATGGGCTAAAAATTGGATTTTGGCGACCACTTTGAACAAGGCCTTCATCTCCCCTGATACAAGTCCCATTTGTCTAAATCCTTCAGAAAAATTAAAAAGCTATGCATTAAAGTTTTCTAGAAGTGACATCTTCAAATTGCTTTTCTCTTAGGACAAAATATGAAAATCTATATGACAGTATCTTGATTTTGCTCTCTTGTTGATTTTTTTTGTTTCTTTTTCTTCCACTCACTTCTTCATTACTCATCTGCCAGTGACTGTTACTTACAGGAAGGAAGGAAGAGTGAAACCTTTTAAATTTTGATTTTACCTGGTTCCTCCTTTGTTGCTTCTTGGGTGAAGTCTCATTTTTTCATGTTTACTCTTGCCACTCCTTGTCTTCTTTATCCTCCAACAGATTACTCTCGCTCTATTTTATCATGTATATACTGAGTAACTTGTCTGCTGCCATCATTTTTTCCTCTCTCTGTCATTCCGACACATCCAATCTCTGTTTTCATTTTCCCACATGGTGGGGTGAAGACATTAAATTTCTTTTTTACTGGTTAGTTGTGGTTGCACCAAATCCATAAGATTACAAAGTCCCATTTCATACTTTCTTCACCATCTTAAGAGAAAGTGATTTCCTGTGCAGAATATTCTTTCCAAGAACATACCTGACATTTTTTTGTGCCAATACAACTGACATTTAAAGTAATATTAATTAGATTTAATCAAATGCTTGAGGGATAAAATGTCAATGTCAAAAGCTTGTTTCTGCTGCTTTTCAGATTTGATTTTTTTTCTCCACTCATTTGGAGGGCGCTTTCTGAAATATGGTGCTTTCAGCAGATGAAACATTTCTATATGAACATTATCACAATGATATTTCTAAAATGTAAGTACAACGTGTGGGCCTGGGGCTTTAAGTATAACTCTTCTTAGAATCACAGCTGCGTGTACTAACTTGCATTGCAATTAATTCACTTGTTGAATATTTTAGTGCAGATCAACTAAAAGTTTCAGATGGAAACACATTGCTTAGAATTTCAATGATAGCGTATTATAAAAATCACTCTTCCCAACCAGCACCAAAGAGTATATAGACCTCCAGAGAATGGGAGGTGAATTCAATGGACAATTCAGTTAAATTCAAAAGAAAAATTCACAAATACACATGATAAAATATAAATATTCTCTGTTACTGTCAAACTCTCATACAGTACTTCGGTAAAACTCAAAAGGTGAAGCAGCAAACTCAGTGCTGTGACGTATCTATGTGGGCCAAGGTGAACATAAAATGGGGTCTAATCAAAATAGCATAATGTGAAAATAATGAGTGTTGCTTGTCTGCTACCTTTTTATTAGAAAGGAAAACAACGTACGAGTTACCTTTGTTTTTGCTTTCAAAAGGCAGGTTGTATGTTCTCCGTGGGTTCTTTCTGGGTTTTTACCTCCTCCCACCTCTAAAAACATACAATTTAGGTGAAATGGTCACTCAAAATTGTTCCTAGGTGTGAACGTGTGTGTAAGTGGTTGTCTGTCTCTGTGTGGCCCCAGGATGCATGGTGACACCTCCAGTTAGAGAGCAAGTTGAATAGTTGGGTGGGTCCAGGTGGATGAGGCCCAACAGGAGGTGACAGACTGCTGGTAGAAGCAGACTGTGTTCTTTTGTAGTTGTTTAGCATAAGAAGATTGGATTTAATAAGTTGGCACTGCATAATTTAGTAGAATTAGAATACAAATCACCACAATTTTTTCTTCGACCTTCCATCTTGCAGAGCTTCCTCTGGCAGGAACACATTTAAAATTTTATCAGCATTGACTCCCTCGTTTCAACCTTGTATAACATCTTCGCCACTTTTGTGCTCCTTTCACCTACTTCCCATTCCCCTTACATTAATAACAATTTACAATTTTAAAGGATGATGTAATTGTTAATGTGTGCCACCATCAATGCTAGTTTCCAATGTCTGTCCATTTTTTTCCAGAAAAAAAATAGACATTCCTCTTATTTCTTTTTTTATCTCATTCAACTCGAGACTTAGGAATGCAAGGAATCTTGGATGAAGCTGTTTTCCTTCATTATCACCCGTTTCATTTCCCTCCCTCCACAACATTCACAATACCAACATTTATTTTTATTTTTACTTGATTTTATTTTTAACTCTGTGTCGTCACCCTTCCATCCCTCCATGGTTTCTCCACTCTATGTTTAAATTTCATTCGACCACAGCTACCTCCTCCCCACTCCTCCCATCTCTCCCATCCTCTTACTCCATCCTGAAATTGCCGAACAATCAGTTTAGAGTCTTGGAGCAGTGATCAGTGGAGCAGTTTAAGTTTTATTGTCCATTGAGAATTAATCTGGTCGATATGGGTCAGCACTGAGATGAAGCTGATAGCTGTGAGTCAGGACTGAGTCCAAATCAATAAAGCTTTAAACTTTATTACACCATAAAGCTCATGAGTACACACAGATATGGAGTCACACTCAAGCTTTGGTATGATAAGTAAATGAATAAATAAATACCTGAGGAATGTGACAATTGAAACTGCATTTACACACACACACACACACACACACACACACACACACACACACACACACACACACACACACACACACACACACACACACACACACACACACACAAAGATATGTGCATGCAGACATTTAATCAAACAATAAATGACTCGTCTCATGAATCCAGTTAGTTATCTATATTCAAGCAAACCCAAAAGCGCAATATGCCAACATTTAGTATATGCATCTAAACAATTATGCACGCACACACATACAGACACACAGACATACACACACTTGCTTGAAAATATCGCCTTCAACTTGTCTGCTACTTGAATGTCTGGGAAGCAGTGTGACAACAGACTCTTGCACTTGGAGGTTTTAAGGATTAACAAGAGAAACAGCTGCTGTCGTGCTGAGATGTGGGAGGAAGAGGGACAGAGGAGAGTGCAGGGTGGAGGAGTCTCAGGAGGTGTGGAGGGATGGAAGCATGCTTAACTGGAAAATGCACTTTTTTGTTTTAAACATGTCATCCTGGCAGCGTGGCGCTTGCGAACAATTGGATGTTTTTGTTTGCTCTCCATCTCACTGTCTTTGCAGCTGTTTTTGAAGGACGGTAACTATGTGTGTCACTCTTCTGTTTATTCTGTTTGCCTGCTTTGTCATCTCTGATTGTTGGATTGTTGGTCTTTGTGAATCTACCTTACCCTGAGTTTTTGTCTGGTAGAATAAGAGCCTTTCTGCCTGAGTGACAGCTTGGTATTCACCGCAACACATTTGAACAGAAATGTTATTGAATGTAATCCATTCACTTACTGACAAACTCTGTGTGTTCACATGTGTTCTTTATGTGTTTGTTAGGTCAAGTGCATGTGTGTACAGGGCCTTGACTTATGTACTGCATGGAGCCAGAGAGATGTATGACCACACACTTCTGTTATGGCAGCTAGCAATGAAAAAACAACTTCCCAGCTAGAGACCGCCAGCCATCCATTCATGTGTCAAGCAGCACTTCACTTACACAGAATACACAGCAGGAGAGAGAACTGAAGTGGTGTTGAGGACAAAGAATACAATAAAAGTTCACATTTTTTTAGACTTGTGACGTCTCACTTAAATTATTAATAAAAAATATAGTACACGATCATCACACCGGCATTATTTGATGTCTCCTGTGATCTTGTCTTACGAATGATCTGTGTTTGAATGTCTAAATTTGTCAAATGGTTAAAATAATTAGCTAAAATTAGATAAGATCCTACTTTACTGATCTCCATGGGGATATCACGTAATGTTAAAATCCCAACATATCAAATAGATGTGGGTCTTGAACCGGTCCCCAGCCCAAGACTCAGTGGACTGAGCTACTGTTGCCCCTAAAAATACTGAAAATGCTCAAGGATCCGTAATGAATCTGTGGACTACAAAAAATTTGAATAAATGTAAGTTACTTTCCTGAATATTTACATATTTAATATGTGAATTCACAGTTGTTAAATAAAAAAAGGCTTGAGCTGAGATAGCATCTCAAAAAAACTCTTTCCAGGTATGCTAATGCATGGAGAGCTGTACATTTCATCAAATCAACAAACTGCTTTTAAACTTGTGTAATATTTGCAATCGTTTGAGTTAACTTGTGATAAAAATGCAAAAAAATAAGTGATCGTAATTATGTGCCACCGTGCCACTTGTGATAATAATTAGTTGATCTAAAAATAAAGTATCTGAAATTAAAACATGACACCAATTTGAAATCTGATGATTGCTAAAGTGGTGGCACAATAGCACAGTAGTTAGCGCTGTCGCCGCACAGCAAGGCAGTTTCAGGTTCGCGTCCCACTCTGTTCTTTCCTCGTCTGCGTGGGTTCTCTCTGGGTTCTCCAACTTCCTCCCATCTCCAAAAACATGCACTTCAGGTTAATTGGCCAGGCCCAGTGTGTATGCGTGCATATTTGTCTGTGTCTCTGTGTGGCTCCGCGGTGCACTGGCGTCAAGCCCAGAGTTTACCCCCCCCGATGAATGAATGAATGAATAAATGAAAGAATGAATGAATGCTAAGGTGATTCCTGTGTGTGATTCATGGCAACTCATTCATAAAGTGTGTGATTCATGGCAACTCATCCCACATAGTGGATGCTGAGAGGTACTTCTCAAACCCATAATCACAAGAGTGCTGGTGATCCTCTCCAAAGTCCTGCATCATCCTTTGGGTGCCATTAATGTCTGTAGGGAACTTTATGGCAATCTATCAGATGATGAGATGTTTAATTGTGGACCAAAGTGGTAGAAAGGAGCCATTCCATCTAAAAGGCCCTAAACAAAGTTTTATAATCCTCCAAAACAAGCAAGTTCAGGCACAAAGGATGACATACACTCTAATTCTCTCTCTCACACACAAACACATAGCACTCTAATGTCATTGGAGAGGATTAGTCACACATGGCAAAAAGATCAGATTGATGGAGAATTGGGAGTGAAAAGCACTGGAAATAGAGGAGAGGCACAAAGTGCTGATAAACATCGGGGAGAATAGAGATGGAGTGAGAGATGTGGCCTTTCTCAAAAGATGGACAAAGAGGAATTTGACTTGGAGCATCACTCTGATCTAAGATTTGCCTGAGACAGAAAGCCTGAATAAGAAAAATAAAGATCTACGAAGTGACTGCATCAGCCAATAACCTGCTTCCATATGTGTTTGTAAAAGCAGAAGGTTGATAATAAGCTGGTGATGCATTATAGTGGTAAAAGTGTTTAATGATGCTTTCAAGGAGTGCTCAAGCGATGAGGGAACACACGCATCAAATGCAAAAGTGCTCCCCAGACACACGCAAGAAACAACGCACAAAGTAAAGATGATAGAAGTGAGCAATATATTCAGTAATTTACTTTCGTATAAACATAGCCACCCTGGAAAGAGTAAGTCTGTGCATATTTAAATGTGCCCTTGGGATAATAAAACATCAGGAAAAAGATTGTACTCACATTATGGGTGGTGTCTTTTTAATAAAAGTTTGACACTTAGAAACACTGTCAATAAACTTGGTGTTCAATCAGCGGTGTGAACACCTGATTTATCCATCCAGAGAGAATCCCTTTCTCTATCTGATTCTGCCCATTGTGTCGGTGGGTCATGGCTCTGATCTCACATCTCTTTTCTCCCAAGGTTGCATGGCTGAACTGTACATAGACTGAATGCTTGAATAGTGTCATGGTCCCAACATCATCTTCATTCAAACATTGGATTCCTTTCTCCATCAACAATATATTTCTCAGGTAGCACATGTTTCAGTAATGATGATGACGAAAGAAAATTTCAATAAAACAACAATGTTGAAAATTTAAAGGAGCCACCGGCCATTGACTTTGAACATGTTGTCGTTGCCTGAAGCGACAGGAGCCTCATAGGAAGTTCATCTGGTGCAGGTTCACATTTAATGAGGATACAAACTAATGACTGCAGCATGAACTTCCTGCTGCACATAAACTGTTGTATGAAAATAGATATTGATGCTATGCTCTCTCCTTTGAGGCTATCAAATACCACAGCCATCAAAATAAAAAGATAAAATTATGTGCCAAGTGCTTACTGTCCTAAAAACAAACAACACAAGGATTAGTACATGCATTGTGTTAAAGATATTTCGAAAGCCCTAAAGTAAAGCAGCAACTTCAAAAGTCATATTTGTTCCAAAGATTAAGATGTTTGATAGCTTTCTATGTCAGAACCCTTTTCTGAACACACTATGTATGTGAACACAAGCACCCTAACAGGCTGGCTTCATGGGTAGCCAGGATGAATGGCTCAGCGGTTCCGTATTGACAGCAGGATTGATGTTGTCTGATTCCCAGGTGACTCATTTGACCTCTTCTCAATGCTCCACCGACTTACTGTGAGCGTGTGCGTGTACGTGTGTGTGTGCATGTGTGTGTGTGTGTGTGTGTGTGTGAGAGAATGCACAACATGCCATGATAAGCATTCACTTGGTTCATTAGGAGGAATAAAAAGAGAGAGAGGAAGAGAAAAGCACTGAGGAACCACTAAAAAATAGTGAGGCATTATGAAAGAAAATGGCGCCTGTTTCTGAGTATATTGTAGAAAGCTTAATATTTCTTAATTTTTGAATTATTTGTAACAGAGAGACTCCTGACGTAATTGTTTGCCACTACCATTAGATATCAGACCAGAGCCCATTAATTGGCTGAAACGCTGTCAGAAGAGGATGTGCCTTAACAGTCCTTGTGTCTGCCGAGCTTTATCTGCACAGCAGTGAAACAATGATCAAATAATTATTTTGATCCTTTAGATTAAAAATAGTCTCAATTTGCACCACTGAATACAGACAAATAATCCCTTTAACAGGAGAAACGTGTGACAGATGTGTGAGTTTTTCTACTCTCGTCCACATATACTCACCAGTCATATACAGTACATTTTATCTTGTTTATCACCATGCAATTTCATTTTCATAGCAAAATCATCAACAGAAAAAGTTGGGTCTTTTTGTAGAACCTAATAAGCAAATAAAGAAGGTACTCATGAAATTAATAATACAAACCAACCATGTGACAATGCTCTCCTGTGTTTACGTAATATTGCAACAGCGACTACAATGCTGCTAGAAAATAAAGACTATGCATAATTGATTGGGAGAGTTTCCAGTAGCTTCCTACATATTTTAAACTCCATCTGTTGGTATGATCTAAACCACTGGGATGTTGAGATCAACAGGCATCTCAATAGGCATATTACATGTTTTACATATATTTTTTTTTTTCTTTATCATTTTCTGAATAACTGATAGCTGGCGAAGAGTTTTTCCTGTACAAAAATACACTAAACGGAAGTTAATATTTCAGCAGAAAGCAATGAAAGTAAGGTCTTGTTGTTTTATTTACATGTGAGAAAACTTAAGTCTTTCTCTATGACTGAAATCACCTCTCATGGCTCTTACAAGTGCTGCCACCCTTTGACCATTATTTTCTTCAACTACATATAATACACTTCTATCTTCTAATAATAGTCTCTGTCGGTGTGGAAAATTGTGTGAAAATGATCTCAACTGTGGTATCTGGAACAATATGAGAGAACATGGCCACCTGTCAGGTATTGTACAGCAGAGCAGAGAACTTGTTAGTACTAAGAGACAATGCCCACATATTAAACCAACCTGTTTAGGTGAAATATGACACAGTGTATTCAAAAAGTGACTATATCCATGAGTTAAATATCCTGTGGGAACCAGTGGCGACAGTCTTTGCATTTGCATTAATGTTGTTTAAAATCCATTTCATATACTAAATTTCAAAATTGCCTCTGGGTTCCCAATTGTCTGACCAGTGTTTTTTTTAAACAAGCTTTTGTTCTCTTCCTTGTCATATTCATTTAGTCACCCCTTCTCTTTTATCATTTCCAGTTTTCTTCTGTTGTTGTATAGTATGTCTTCATTTTTCATTCTTAGAGGAGCATCATGGGACATTTTAGAACATCTTTCAGCTCTTTGGGTTACCTGGTGTGCCTTAAACCATCTCTCTCAAATAAGCTCTTGTCAACACTCCTGTGCTTTTTAATTCGCAATCTCATAAAGTATTAATTATTTGCTATTTGAGGCATGTGATTTGTTAAATTAGACAGGGAGATTCCTGGGCATAATTCAGATAACTTTTTTGAGAATGGCCAGTTTATGCCAATGAAGGAGTTTAATTAAGGACTTTGTTTTTCTAAACACCTGATAATTAAACTCAACACAGCATGTAAGCAGTCTGCCCAAGAAATCCCCAGGATTTCTTAATGTTTGGCCTCCGAAAGTGTGGCGCTGGTCGTCCAGTAATGGGAGACTGCATGTACATTACATTACATATGCTGGATTTCTTTAATAGTGACAGTTATTAATACCTTATTGATCTGTAACCTCGCTAAAACATTATCTTCATTCCCTCAAAAGATGACTTGCAGGTCTCACCTATATTCTTTGTATGATGCCAGCCTCTTTTGTTATTTATCAAGGTGCAGAAGGCTGAAGGCAGGAGGTAGGAAGTGTTCCCGGCTCTCTTGTGAGTCGCCGACAGACTTTCATGTCCAGAGCACCAGCAGCACTGTTGTAAAAGTGGTTGGATTAGGAGGATTAAATTATCAGTGGGAGTGATAGCAGCTGGCATCAATCAAAGCCAATCAGATCAGATGCTTTCATCCCTTTTAAATGCAGGGCACACCTTCCTGTGTGTGAGTCCAGCACAGACAGACCTTTAATTTGCTATGTGCAGCTGGTTCCCTCACAGGGGGATGAGGTGGTGGTAAAATTTTAAAGTTAACTTTCACTATTCACACCAGTAAACAATGTATGTCTCAACCTTGAGCCTTTTTATGTCTGTTTGATGCACTAGCAGAGCTGGTTTTACCACATGTTATAGGCCTTTGTTAGTATGTTCAACATTTCTTAAGACAACAAATAGGTGAATGATGGGGAATCATGGGCAAAATTGTGAAATGTATCATCACGTCTTTGATGAAAAACATTAAGTGTCCTGTACTTATGTGGGAGTAAAGATATATAGCACTGCAACCAAGATACTTTTTTGATATATTACATTTTAAGTAGTATTGAATAAGGATTAAATGTCTAAATTTGTAAGTGAAAGTTAAGCCATTGTAATTCTTCCAAAGTTTCCTTTTTAATTTTTACTTGGTACTGAAAAAATACTGGCCTTCAGCATGAGAACAGGCGAATAAGGCAGTGCTCAAATGTATTTTTAGATTTCTATTACACCTTGAACTGATTGAACTGATGCTAGAGTAAATTTTTTTTAATCATTTTAAATAACTTACCGTGTCACACATGACTTGCATATTTTGGCAAAGGCAATGTCACAAATACTGAAAGATGTCTGCTTTCAGCAAAAGTTACCCATGTACTGGCACAGGGTTGATGAACTCAGTTTCCTCTGCCATGACAACTGGATGAACGACTGTCACGGTATGTTCCCATACATTAAAAAAATAAATAAATAAAAATCATTTTAAATTTTTCTCTTTCTTTGCATGCCTGTATCCATGCTTGCCTATAGTACAAAAAAAAAAGCTTGCGTATAATGTGTACACATAGGGCATGAGTGCCCACTTCTTTTGTTCTGCTGATGAAAGAGTTTGCATCCAGCAGGTTGGGGGATCACATCTGACCTGGATCGAGCTTGAGTACACAGACAAGGAACACACTGGTTTACAGGGGTGAGGTTATAACCTCATGAAATGTGAGGTCAGTTATTTCAATCTGCTAGGTCACAAACATTCTATTGCAATTCATTATTAAACAAAGTCGCCCCAGCGCCCCCCTCCCCCTCCAGCCCTACCTAACATTCTTGCATGGGTTCATATTTTCACATTTACACTTGGAGATTTTTTAGTCTGCCACAAGACGCTGACAGTATTTCTACAACTGAGCACTAGATCACACCCATGCAGAGAACCCACATTCATGCTACCATGATGGAGTTATTCACATGACCATAATATTTGAGGCAATCAACTCAAACCACTTGTCTGTTAACAATCATATTCAGGCCATGCGTCAACCTTGCCTCAGGACATTTACATAACACTACAGAGAGTCACCAGTAACTAATGAGCGATACAGACAGCCTCTCGCCACAGATTAGAGCCTCTGGTGACGAGAAAGGACACGTTGTGATGACATCAAACAGCTTCCTTGTGTCCCTCTGGCTCCTCCTCAGCGCCAGCCTGCCAGCCCTAAACACACACAGACGCTGACATATGCTGCAACACACACACATACACACACACACACACACACACACACAAAGTGAGAGTAAAGGTTATTTAAAGGAATTCATTTATGAACATTTAACACTTGTACGTCCTTATATCCATTTTTACTGTCCTCTTCATGTGATCGTCTTTGACTTTCATCCACTCACACACAGATCGCCTGATGGAATGTGTCCAAGTGCTATGTCTCAGATCTGTTGCAGGTTATGTAAATGTAAGTAGTCCTCAACATAGAGCCACAATTATTTCACAAAGGTCGTTTGCAAGTTGAATTGTTCGTTGTTACGGTGTAACTGTCAAGTACAAGGAGTGGACCCAAAGCAGAGCAGAGCCTGAAAAATGTCCAACAGTAAAAAGAGAACATCTCCATGAAGAAAACTAAGTCCTTTCAAAGTAAAAGTCACATAATCAATACAGTTTGTAAGTCATCTATATTACAATTTTAATCTATAATTGCCTTTGAAATTCCGTTACTATTCTACATATGAAAGTACTATTCCATAAAGTTACCAGAAACAGTTACAGAACATAAAAACATCACATAAATGGATTATTGTTATATTTACATTTGGGTCTAGATCCTCCAATAGGGTTAACTCTTCCTCAGTTTTAAAGATTAAATTTTGCTGTGTGTGCTTTGCCTAAGATTTTACCTCATAATTACTTCTTGTGCGAATATAATTTGGATTTGGAAAAGTGTGTTTAGCATTGAAAATCATGTGGAAAGACCATTATTAACATTTTAATCTACTATCTGGTCAAGGTAAATGAAAAGAGTTTTTACAAAATATATTCATTATGGATCAATAAGCAAAAATCACAAATGTACTCAACAATTTGCACTGCAGTGTGTCTGCAAGTGTGATCAGTTCTAAAGAAAGACTTTATTTTTGAGTATATTAGATTAAAAAAAAGTTAAGCACGTTTTAGAGTTATAGAAACATGCAGTATCTGATTATATAGAAACCATGTCCTGATCAGATTGAACCCTGATCTGGAAACAGCTATTGAATGTTCCTGCAGTATATCGGGCCAGATGTTATTTGCACTTTCACACTTGTCACTGTGAATAAACACTGAGAGAACTGACATACCGTTATGACCAAGGACTCACCTTGTGTTTTTTTTGTCACAGTAAAAGTTGATGACTTACTTTACCTTCAAGTTGCATTGTAGAAAGTCTACTTCCTCCAATGCACAAATGATGTGATGTTACTCCTTGGTTTAAGTCATATAAATATTTGCTTTTGACAGATTTGACTGTTTGCTGATAGAGAATCGTTTATCAATCCTGAAAAAGAGGGAAAACTTTTAAGTTACTTCCCACAGCAGCTTTCACACTCAGGGTAGTGTTTTATATCTACACTTAATAAAACCTACTAAAAACTGTGCTTTCTCCACTCTGTGTAATTTCCAATAAAAGCTTACACCAAACACAGTCTTGCCAACTAACTTGGACTTTTTCCACACAAACCGATAAAACTGACACATCCTTAGATCTATAGGTTATCCTTGTATAACCTAAAACAAGAAAGAGCTGTTTTTACATCCTAAAGCCAGTAGTATAATTTCACTTTGCATCTGCCGCTGATACCCTTTATCTCAGTGTTTTAATAGAAAGTCCTCAATGGTCCTAAAAGAATTTGAACCCAAAAAACAAAGTTTGATAATAAAAAAAATCAAATAAAAAACTGCAGTTCAGTTCAAAATGGAAAAGGAAGATACAGGAGAGTCTGCAGCAGCCGGAGGAAACTAACGGCTGGCAGGAGGGGGGACTTGGAAATGAGTGTAAAAATGGAGAAGGAAACACAGAATCCAGAGAGCCTGCAAGAGGAGTCATTGGGACAGTTGGTGGGGGACGTAAAGAAAGCCCACGGGTGAAAAAGAAAAAGAAGCGGTAATGTAGACTGCTATACAGAAGGACAGAAACATACAGATGCATACAGACACAGAGGCAGCTGCTGCAGGATATAAAAAGAATGCAGAGGTCCTGTGGAATCAGTATGTCAGCAGAGTTGTAATTGCAATCTCATGGTGGATGGTCCATGTGGTGAAAATGATTATGGAGAAGGAAGAGAAGGGAGAGAATCTGACAAAGATAAGGACTTGAGCAAGGACAAGCAGGGTGGCATGTCCATCAAGATTACAATCTGTATTTTCTGAGCAAATATAAGGATACCAGTGTATTTTAGAGTTCACACACACACACACACACACACACACACACACACACACACACACACACACACACACACACACACACACACACACACACACGAGAAAGGGATAGAGAGAGAGACAGGCAGGCAGGCAGACAGACAGACAGACAGATGAATTAGTTGATGATTTAAAAATTCACTTCGCCACCCACACCCCTTACAGGTGGAGCACACTGTAGTTCAGCAAACAAACCGCAAACTCACAATTAGGCACATTTTTGGTGTTCCAATTATTGGGCCACACAAAACCCTTGACCAAATTTCACATTTCTCATCCCATCCTTGCTGCCTTTATCATTGATGTTCTTGGCATCACAGCAAGTGAAAAGTAAATGCTTTGCAGCAATCTGGATACATGATATTTATGCATTTCTTTTGGAACAGTATCTATCTTTTGTTTATACCTCTGAAAGCAAAGCAAAAATTTCTTGGTTTTTGTACCACTACCTTATACCGCTTCATTTTTGGATTAGTATAAGGTAAATCTAAAACATTTTGCTTCCATGGCTGTCTGGAGGGCCACACACCCAATACCCTTTGAAGGAAGGTAGCTGAGAATGGGCCTTCATAGTTAATTCATTCATTGCACATCCAGCATAGTTATGAAGACTAGTACAAGTGATCTTGCAGGATTGTGGTTTATTTTACTGCGATTGAAATAAATTATAAGGACTGAAGTCTGGAGCATGAGGTTAAAGATGTGATTTCTATGACTAGAAGACAGTGGTTTTGCACAGTCAGCAGTTTGAGTCTGTAGATGTAAAGTAAAGTAATTGACTGTTATATATGTAAATGCTGTACCAAAAAGCTTTGTTCTGTTAAGATTGAAGCCCTGGTGTCCCGTCCTGGTGGTACGTGAAGTTGTGCTGGAGCTTTTGAATTGATGAAACTGGCCAAGAAACATCTAAACAGGGCCAGAAAAATCTAGCTGTAGCAAAGCATGTACTTGGAACAGATGGCTGGCTCAGTGGGACGGGACAGAGCCATTTCTTCCATTCCCTTTCTGAAACCTAATTCGCATGTATACCCTTAAATAAATAAATAAATCTTTAAATATTGATTCAGAGGAAAAAATATACTTCATGAAGAAAAATTTGACATATTTGATTCACAAATGGCAGCACAGTGGTGCAGTGGGTAACGCTGTCGCCGCACAGCAAGGCGGTTCTGGGTTTGAGTCCCACTCTGTGTGGAGTTTGCATGTTCCCCCCTTGTCTGTGTGGGTTCTCTGCGGGTTCTCTGGCTTCCTCCGACCTTCAAAAACATGCGCTTCAGGTTAATCGGCCGGTTCCAAATTGACCGTAGGCGTAAGTGTATGTTTGTGCGTGTTTGTCTGTGTCTCTGTGTGGTTCTGCGGCGCAGAGTTTCCCCCGTCTCGCGCCCTAAGCCAGCTGGGATAGGCTCCAGCTCCCCATGACCCACGACGGCGGATAAAGCGGTGAAGAAAATGGAGTGAATGATTCACAAATCATTATTTGTTGCTGAAGTATCTACTAACTGAGATTACACTAAAAGACAATGTAGGCAAAATTGCTACCGGGCAACAGCACAGATGTTATCAATAAGTATGATGCAGATTCGTACTGCCAATGTGAATCACCACGGTATGTCTGTGGTATAAAATGAGATGCCACTGCAAAGCCGTTGGCACAATGTCACAAAGTAATTCTCCCATTAAATTCCTTTCTAGGACACTCACCATATCCATAGCTCCTCTGTTGAAGAGCTGCGCCTTTTTTTTAGCCCTTTCATGGGAAGTTTTAGTGCAGTTTATGGAGGTTGAAATAAAATGCCTCATCAGCTTGAAGTGCTACATTGAACTGCCAATAGACACTTAACCACCTGACTCTCCCCAGAAACGAGAAGGGAATTAAACAGAAACTAAGTTATGACCACCATAAATGAATGAAAGTCACTCACAAAAAAACAAGGCAAATCAAGTCCCATTGTAATCTTATTTGTGGATGCTAATCCTTTGCAGTCACGACATGACTGCAATCTGATGACTGAGATCATATACAGTAAAAAAATCCGGTTTGCAAAAATTCCTTAATATTCACAACATAAAATTCATATCAAATAATAATACCTTGTGTGGAAACCAATTATTTCGCATGACGTGTTAAAACGACACAAAAAATCCTAAAATTGTATAAGCTATGCAGCATTGTTAAAATGGCAAGATCCACTGAAAAACCATTTAACAACAAAGTGAAGCACCGCCAAGGCGACTGTGTCATTCATAGAAATGAAGCAACAATGAGCAATGAGCACTATTTTCCTGTCCAGTGAAGGATGTGCATACCTTTAAGGGAGTGACTGAACTGTTTTAGAAAAAAGTTTTTTTTTGAGCTGAGAATTTATAGTATATAATGTGCTACAAAGGGGTGACACTTTAGCGTAGTGGGTAGTGCTGTAGTGGGTAGTCCCACTTAGTACAGATTTTTCATGTTCTCCCTGTGTCTGTGTGGATTCTTTCCGGGTTCTCCAGCTTCCTCCCACCTCCGAGGTGAATTGGCTGGTCTCAAGTTGTCTGTAGACATGAGTGTGTGCGTGTTTTTTTGTCTGTCCTATACACGGCTCCACGGTGCACTGGCGTCACGCCCGGAGTGTACTTTGCCTCACAACCCTGATTCCACTGGAATAGGCTCCAGCAAGCCCTTGACCCACAACAGCAGAATAAGTGAGAAGTGAAAATGAATGAATGGATGAATATGCTAAAAACTAACATTTGTAAACTCAATAAAGATCCTATGAAAAGTTATCCTAAGCATTAAAAAAAACATGTATATTGTCCTCCATCTCACCTTCATTCATCAACCCATTGCTTAATTCAATATTCTTTCTCCATTATTTATTCATTTCAGACCTGTTTTTTTCCCCAGTAGTTGGGTAGGGGTGATTTGGGGTGAACGTAGAATTTGTATGTCACAGTCGAATTTTGCACACAGTTAATTTGCAGAGTGCCTCAGTGGAACCCCTCGAGTCTGAGTGCATCTTATCATTTCTTATTTGCTGACTATTTTGGAGAAGATTCACGTACACAAGTCATAATTAATAGGATTTTTTGTGTTGCAGGCTGTCAAGGGTTTGCAGCCTACTGACGCCAGCTTTGTTGGACTTCCCTCTGCCTTTTAGAGGAAGTGAAAAATCATGGCTGTCCGCCATCAGGGTTGTGTTGCTTCTGCAAAAGGTGCTGCAGCCTCTGTAATGTAAAAGCTAGCTAAGCACTGAACCATATCATTTCAAAAAAGCCATTGATAAGAGCCATTGAGACAACAGGGTCCTGAAAGATATGATAAGTTTAAAACCCACATTCTGACTCAATTGAAATCTTGGTAACCTTAAGGGATGCATGCATTCTGGACACAGAGTCTAAATTGTTTCATTTCCAGCAGAAGCAATTTGACTTCGTAAAGTACAACAAGCCTGTTATTTGAATGCCATGGGGCAGAGGCTGGGTTGGATTCTGACTGGAGTACAGATTTAAGTAAATCAAGTTAAATCTTGTTAGAACAATACAATTGTGCAAAATTTAAAAAATAAAAAAACTAAAAAATAATTGTCCACAAGATTATAGGTGACAAAGAGCACTAAGACAGACAGACAGATAGACAGATAGATAGATAGATAGATAGATAGATAGATAGATAGATAGATAGATAGATAGATAGATAGATAGATAGATAGATAGATAGATAGATAGATAGATAGATAGATAGATAGATAGATAGATAGATAGTTATGCCTCAGCTACAGACACACACACACACACACACACACACACACACAGTATATGATAGTGTTTAAGTTCTGTAATGTATAGTATATGCCTTTCCTCGAAAGCCAAGTATTTCACTGTATGTAATTCAATCATTTTTATAGTTGTTTGCCTTTTAGTTTGTTAGACCTGTTTGGTTGTTCCTTTGTTTCTTTGTAATTGATTTTTTTTTATTCACTAAACTTATTAAATTGATGCAAAACTCAAAGTAATTGTCTCCCATGCTGTAACCTTTCTTTGATTTCACAAGTCTTGGATGATGTTCTAATAGCCAGTGTGATGAACGGAACAGTGAATGAAACAGTGAAGTGAAATATGAAGGTTATCTGTATTCTGAATACATCTGAGGTCAGCGTTATTAGTTAACAATGCTTTGAAGAAGTGTTGATTTTGTGTGTGAAACTATTTGAACGTGAGTCATGTTTGGGGTTATGGAAGAGGGAAGCTGCACCTACATGAGAAAGTTTTAGTTTTGTCTGCAATCAATAGTACACATTCTAGGGTTAGGGTAATAATGGGGTCACCTGGAAAAGTAAGTAAATAGGACACTGGTCAAACAATAACAATAACAACTACAACAACAACAACAACAAAATGGAGATTTCACTGCTGTTAAACCTAGCTGGTGTTTTTGGGCCTGAGCTTAATTGATCTTGACAGTCATGTGGTGAGTACTGGTAGTCCAGTGATCAGAGCACTGTGTTGTCAAGGTTTAATTCCTACATGTTACACTGTAAGCTATAAGGGACAGAGCAGTTTGGCAAAAAGCGTCTAAAAAAGATCTAAAAATACATTTTTCTTTGAAAAGCAGTCAAACTCCATCCATTCCTAAGAAGGCAGCTGGATAATGAGGAGCCAGAGGAGACAGATGAGAGGGGAAGAGTTTGGCAGACAACGACAAAATGGATGTAAAGCAGACGGTGATAAAGCAAATGAACAAAACAACTGACCGAGCACCATATGTATCATAGACAAAAAGAAAAAGAAAGAAGGTGCCGATGAAAACTGCTGCGTTATCGGGGTGACCCAGCCTTGGAAAATGTAATGCTGCTGTAGAAAAATGTGCAGTACTGTGGGAACAGTTGAACTCAAGGAGAACCAAAACCTGTTGGTTGGAAAGTCAACCAGATGAGAATCAGGGAACCTCCACATCTGACTCTTTGTTTTCCCTCATCTCTCTCTCCCTCTGTCCCTCTTTCTCTCTTTCTCAGGATAAGAACAGGAATGTTGGGGTTTCCATGTGTTGGTCCTTCTGAGGACTTGCCTCACGCGGTCTGGAGAAAGCATTTTGTGAATTAAGTGGTGACATAGAGCAATAAGACATAACTGATTGAAAATTAGAAAGGGAATGTATACTGATGAGCTCTGAGTCCTGTGTTTTTACAAAAAAACATACACGCACACACACAAAAAGTACCCACCAATGTTCATTTACTTCACCACTGAGAGAAGAATACAGTCTCATTGAGTAAATAAGGGCTGAGAGCTTACCAAAGTTTTTCCATTACTGCCTGAACTCTCTGAGGGTTGTCTCTGATGTTAAGGATGAACAGGCTCTGAGAGCAAATTAATAGAAGATGGAGTGTAGCTTAGAGAAACCCAAAGGGTGTAGATGAAGAAAAAATGCTTCACATGTTAATATATTCAAAAGTCATACTGAGCATAGTGTGAGATGGAGACTGTAAAAACAGAGGATTGATATGTGATACTCTTTAAAAAACATGACACTAGACTTGGCCTTGAGTCTCTCAAACTTTTTTTTTTTTTCCATCATTATGATCAGTAAAATGATGTTTGTTTTGTTAACTGCTGCATCCATAATGTAAAAATTTAATTTGCACCTACTGACGGTTAGAAAATATGTTTAGCTCAGCATCAGCTACCTATCATTTTCTTGGTAGCATTGTTAACTCAGTTATATTAGTGTTTGATGAATATTTAAAAATGATTGGAGTCTGGTGTGTCAGCATCAGCAGCACTCCTCCCTCTCTAACCTTTCTCTTTATTTGCGTGTCTCCAGGATGTGGCAGACTGATCCACTCGCCCCCCTTTCTCATTTGATTACCTGCAGAGAATCTTCTTATCCACTCAGTTTCTGTTTTACTCTGGAAGTCCCATCTGGCTGTTCTGCTCTCTGCCCAGTCTACACATTTTTTATTTTATTTTTATACTATAATACTCCTTTGTCCAGAAAATCCCTGTTAAGTTTTTCATCTCATCTCAGTGTCCTGCCTTTTTGCAATTTGGATACTAATTTTTGGGGAAATGTTGTGGTTTTATCCTATTAACATATTAGAGCATTTGAACATGTAAAACCTAAACCATGGTATAATTGCCAGCTAAAATATTTTTTAATGAAGTCTTTAATTAACTTTCTGACAAATTTGTGTAAAGAAATGCATATATGAGCCATAATATGTAAAAGTTTTGCTATATTTGGGACCTTTGCACTTGCAAAATTTAATAGGTTGTATGCATCTGTTTTTTTAGGAAAAAAATATCAGTTATAATGTGGAAGTCTCAAAATCCTAAAATGCTAAGTTTTTAAATATGATACATATATATGACAATGCATTAAAGGGTTAAAGCATCACACATATATTTCAATCATTATTGATTTGTTTCTGGTACGTATTGGAAGCATTTATGGTGGGGTGGTCTGGAAACTATTTTTACTGATTGTTAGACTTTCAGTGACCCTGGTGATGGCAGAGGTATCCACTTTATGATACTCTCTTTTTGGAGTAAAATACATTTTGCTGAACTATACTGAGCAATCAAATTAAGAAAAACAGTTGTCAGAAACTGCATTTAACTTCTCTTGGTGAGTTAGACTTAATTGGAAATAAAAACACATTATTTGACAGAAGTAACAAGATGTGAAATCAGTAATTCAATAATTACTCAAACAAAATGAAACAGTTGAAATGATAAATGAGGAATTTATATTGGGTTCACACACACGCACGCACACACGCACACACACACACACACACACACACACACACACACACACACACACACACACACACACACACACACACACACACACACACACACACACACACACACACACCGCACAGGCTGGTGGTTAATTGCTGCATCATTAGGTACCTGAAAGTTTGTGATGACTCCATTACTGAAATAGACACAATGGGGCAATCAAACAGCAAGAGTGGAGACACTAAATAAACCCTTGTTCCTTCTCCCCCTCTTTCTTATGCTCTATACTGTGTGTCTGTGGATACATGAATGTATGGATGCATAGATGGATGGTGGAGCAGAACAAGGGAGGTATAAATAATGTAAGGATAAGGTTAGGAGGTGTTTTATGATCAGAGTTTGTAAACAGATTAAGATTTTAAAGGGTAATAAAAGAAAAATAAATGGCAGCATAAATTTTAGAGATGTACAGTGACAGAGAACAATACAAAATAAAGAACAGTGGTTAAACCAAAAAATAAATAAGTTAAAGAAAGCCCCCCACCGAGCCAGGAATCCTCAGTCTCTATACAAAGCTAAATGTAGAGGGAATTCTGAAGAATTTACTGAATGCTGACTTGACAGGGTGAAAAATAATAGTGGTTTATTCAATGGATAGAGATAGGCCGATTTTAATGGGTTTGATCAAAGCATATTGCTAGGTCTTACCTGATAGTGTCAGTTTTCAACCACACTGTCACACTTATGTACTGTACAGACATGGAGAGCACTCACAGGACTAACGTTTGTACACATTTGCAATCCAAACAAAGTTTTGCTCAAACAACAAATGATACCTAAAAGAAAGGGAGACCTGATTAGATCTGATTAGATTGTAGAGCACTTTGTGACATAACCTTGAATATTAATTAGACAACAAATAATTTGTTGGCACTCTTGTAAGCACTAACTGTTTTGTGATGTAGTTTGTGTAAGTACAACTTCTATTTCCTGTAATTAACTCATTACCCATTTCCGTAAGTGGTTATACTCAGTGCAGTGTATCAGTATTATAATGTGACACCAGGCAGTAAAAAAAAAACATAGCTCAAATGTGTGCTGTGGATATGCATCGCCACTTGTAAAGCTAAAGGAGGCAAAGGAGATGCTGCGGGTGATTAATCTGTTTGAGATCACTGCCATTTCATGGATGATTAACATTTGCCCTAAATGACTTTCAGCACTGAGGATTGCTGAGTGTCTTTAGAATTTTGTGATGTTTGTCCATGAATGTCAAACAAGTAATTAAAAACAAAGTAACTTCACAGTATTTTGTTTTTACAATGTTCAAAGCTCCAAAGAGGGGAAGAAACTGACTTCCGGTAAATGCATTCAGACTTGTTCAAGAAATATGTTTGACAAGGAAATGTCTCTTTGTGATGCAGCATCCTGCCATATATAAGCAGTATAGTCTCAAGCGTTTGAGAAGGTATAAAATAAATCTAAGTCTGTGCTTACAATACAAACGTGCTATAATATTTACTATACAAACGCTTCCCAGCAACCCTCATAAGATGTGAATTATTACTGTTAAGAGGTTGTGTGTATTAGGTCTGCATATTTTTTGAATGAAGGTGTGTCTGATTATATATAAAGTGAGTTTTCAGCAGATTGGTATTTTTAGACCCACTGCTGAATTAAAAACCTGATCACTGTATGCAGTTAAGTGTGACAAACATTGTGTGGCTAATCTTCTACTGACTCCATCTGTTCTGTTGACTGATAGCTAGCTGGTGGAGTTGAGAAAGGAATAGCTTTACTCAGCTGAAAGTCAAGTGTTCTCCAACTCACAGCACACATTGAATAAGTGCTACAACGACAATAGCAAACTGGTACATTGCATTCCCAGGGAACTAGTTTTAAAACAAGAGGCTTAAAACTCACTCCTAGGTAAAATTGGATTCATAAAGTACTATTTGGTTTTCTGTTTTTCTTTCTGACCCCGGTAACAATGAATTATCAGTGTTAGATTATGGTTCAAAATAATTTTAGTCAGACCTCAGTAGGATCAAGTTATTGCGGACACTCCTTTCATTCTCATTCTACAGTATGTTGGCATCATGAACGATGTTTCTGAAACTAAAACTAAAAATACATTATAACAAATGAATGCTTTCCCAAATAGTTTGCGGTAAATTGTGTAAAAATGAAATGTCATACTATAGTCTTATTTTTGGAAATAAACTGGAATAAGCTGAATAACTCCACAACACAGACTTTCACATTGACATTCATTTAAAATGTATCCATTTATCAATTTAAAACAAGCTGTTGGTAATTTGGTTTGAAATATTTACAAAAAATGTCATATTTACAGTCTATGTAGGGCCTTCTGACTGAGGTCTGTGACTCTGCCTTTGTCCAGATCATCAGTAATGTCCTGTTTGGAGATAGTAGGAATGGAGAAAGCAAGTCTGAAGATCCATTCTGTTCCCTCTTCCAGCCCATCCTCCTCATAAGGTTTAACAGAAACAGATTGTAGGTATAAGACAGGTAACAGTGAGGAAGACAGGCATGTTGAAACATCAGAACAAAAACATGTTATGCAGCCACCATGACCTTATATGGTCTCTTTAATAATTTAACAATAGTGTGTTAATGTTGGTAGCAAGCCAGATGAGAGAGTCTTTAGGTCTGCAGGACACTAATCTAATCTCATCTGGCTATGGGCAAGAGGCAGGGTACCCCCCAGATGAGACGGCAACTCATCACAGGCCCAGTATAAACTACCACACTCACTCTCTCACTCACATTTTCGGTATTTGTTTAGGTCATGAATTGGACATTTAAATTCAGGAGATAATCATGCAAAACACCGACAGGAAACACAAACATAATAACTTTTCCCCAATCTGATTAAGATCATCGTCATTCAGAAAGTCATCAAATTCTCTACAATACATACAATTCAAAGCAACTTCAACACATAAAAAGTTACTTCCAGACTAAACACAAAGCATGTTTTCTTGCATTTATTGCATGAAAAAATGGAAAATTATATGCTAAGATTTAAATATTGAGGGTTAATATTCCATTCACACTTTGTTTTGTTTCCCTTCTGACCTGACAGAGCAAGAAGGCTGACAATGCACCTTTCTTTCTATTTTTCACCTTGACACTGACTGTTTCTCACCCCTTTTTCCAGGATAGCAATATGGTATCAATCTCCCCGTCGTACTGAGTAATTTTCAACCTATTGTCTCTTCTGTGCCTCTTCATACACCACATCCTACCTCTACCTCTCACACTAAGAAAAAAAAAGGAAACGCACTCATGCACCCATCCACTTTTCTCCTCTGCTGTTCCTTTGTCTCTCAGAATATCTCTTATTCTGTTTGGCACTACGCCGAAAAAATCTTTGCAGCCGCAAATAAATTCAAATTGAACCACAGTTGAATATAATAAAAGATGATGTTGGTCAATCTCATCCCATACTCGGATGTGAGATAATTTTGAGATAATATGTATGTATATGCATGTCTAAAAGATCATAACGGATATCATCAGGACTGTCTAAGTGCTAAAACAAGAATATTCTCTAGCCATCATTAAAGTGGAACTGATTGACAATGATCTGTTTTATATGAACAGCAAGAAGTCAGAGGTAGACAGCACCTATATCACACTCTAGTACTGACTTGGTTGAGTTTTCACTGTTTACTACTGTGTGGTTAATCATAACAGGTCACCAGCTTGTACAGTGGGGAAAAAAAGTATTTAGTCAGCCACCAATTGTGCACGTTCTCCCACTTAAAAAGATGAGAGAGGCCTGTAATTGTCATCATAGGTATACGTCAACTATGAGAGACAGACTGACAAAAAAATCCAGAAAAATCACATGGTCCGATTTTTAAAGAATTTATTTGCAAATTATGGTGGAAAATAAGTATTTGGTCATCTCAATACTTTGTTATATACCTTTTGTTAGCAATGACGGAGATCAAACGTTTTCTGTAAGTCTTATCAAGGTTTTCACACACCGTTACTGGCACTTCGGCCCATTCCTCCATGCAGATCTCCTCTAGAGCGGTGATGTTTTGGGGCGGTCATTGGGCAACACAGACTTTCAACTCCCTCCAAAGATTTTCTATGGGGTTGAGATCTGGAGACTGGCTAGGCCACTCCAGGACCTTGAAATGCTTCTTACGAAGCCAATCCTTTGTTGCCCGGGTAGTGTGCTTGGGATCATTGTCATGCTGAAAGACCCAGCCACGTTTCATCTTCATTGCCCTTGCTGATGGTAGGAGGTTTTCACTCACCCATTCATACTTCCCTTCACATGGATCAGTCATCCTGGTCAGTCATCCTTTTCAGGAAAACAGCTCCAAAGCATGATGTTTCCACCCCCATGCTTCACAGTAAGTATGGTGTTATTTGGATGCAATTCAGTATTCTTTCTCCTCCAAATATGAGAAGTTGTGTTTCTACCAAAAAGTTCTATTTTGATTTCATCTGACCATAGGGCATTCTCCCAGCCCTCTTCTGGATCATCCAAGTGCTCTCTAGAAAACTTCAGACGGGCCTGGACGTGTACGGCCTTAAGCAGGGGGACACGTCTGGCACTGCGGGATTTGAAACAGCGGCGGCATAGTGTGTTACTGATACTAGCCTTTGTTACTTTGGTCCCAGCTCCCTGCAGGTCATTCACTAGGTCCCCTGTGTGGTTCTGGGATTTTTGCTCACCATTCTTGTGGTTATTTTGACCCCACAGGGTGAGATCTTGCGTGGAGCCCCAGATCGAGAGAGATTATCTTGTATGTCTTCCATTTTCTAATAATTGCTCCCAAAGTTGATTTCTTCACACCAAGTTGCTTGCCTGTTGCAGATTCAGTCTTCCCAGCCTGGTGCAGGTCTACAATTTTGTTTCTGGCATCCTTTGACAGCTCTTTGGTCTTGGACATTGTGGAGTTTGGAGTGTGACTGTTTGAGGTTGTGGGCAGGTGTATTTTATACTGCTATTGAGTTCAAACAGGTGCCATTAAAACAGGTAATGAGTGAAAGACAGAGGAGCTTCTTAAAGTAGAAGTTATAGCTCTGTGAGAGCCAGAAATCTTGCTTGTTTGTAGGTGACCAAATACTTATTTTTCCACCATAATTTGCAAATAAATTCTTTAAAAATCAAACAATGTGAATTCCTGGATTTTTTTTTCCCATTCTGTCTCTCATAGTTGAGGTAAACCTACGATGACAATTACAGGCCTCTCTCATCTTTTTAAGTGGGAGAACATGCACAATTGGTGGCTGACTAAATACTTTTTCCCCCCACTGTATATCTGAGATGAGCCTCATTGTTTTCTGCTGCTCATTTTCCACTGACCTTTTGTGTTCCTATCTTTCACGAAGAGTTTAGGGGTTACCCTCACCTGATGTGACATGCTGTTTCAATAGCCAGGACAGTCCATGATCTCCTGTTATAATATGAACATGTTTGCAGCACAGTTGAATATGTTCTTCATTTAAATTACACCCTCCTCAGTTGACAAATAGAAAAAAGAAATTGTATTATCTCACCTCGATGGCTACACAATTTGTGCGCTTTATTTAAATATGTGTTACAGCTGCACTTAAAAAAGGAATTTAATTATTCTACTGTAAAAATGTGCATGTTTTTAATATTGTTTTATTTTATTTATTTTTTGGGGGGAGAAGGTTTTCTTTATTATGTTTCCTGTTTTGTTTACACACCTTTTATTCTCTGCTGCTGTTAGATCAGACATTACAAGACAATTTTTAGTCAACATTAAAGTCTAGAAATAGCCACTCAACAATCTATTCATCCTGTATCAACTGACCATAAAATATTCAGATGAGAAGAAGTGACTAGGCACTGCTGCTAACTTTTGAACATCAATAACCATTATTAACATTTGGCATTGTTGGAATTAATTCATTGTGTTTCTGCAGTTACATGAAGCACAATTAAATTATTCATCTCCTTACCTTGTTTCTTAGGAACATGTGGTGAAGGAGGATTTCCTCCCTGCTCTTAACCAAGTCGATGAGGTTGGAGTGGATTTGAACAAGGCCGGTGCACATCCACGCGCTTGGAGCAATGTTCAATTTGTCTGTGGTCTGACACCAAGTATGGCCACCTGCTTGTTGAAGTAATGCTATCATTCTTCTGTTGTTGAATTCTAAAATATGGTACCCTCTCTGCTCATCTGATAATGGTAGTTGTGGTCATTGTAAGTGTATTGCCTCTAAAGTTTAGGAACACTTCTCTGGAAAACAGTCCAACTGTGCACTTTATGTGGCACTGATGCTGGTTTTACACAACTGTGCCGGTTACATAATACTCAACACTGCATCGCTTGAGCAGCGGTTGGTGTCTTACTGAGATCTTTTACATACTTGAACCAAGAGGTTTCCCATGAGGCACACATTTGCCTCATAACAGGATATCCTGTTAGATCTTTAAAAAAATCCCATACCTCTCGCACATCTGGACTTGGATGCCTATGCTGATTGGCTTGAGAGACTGGTCAGTGTGTGCGTTGTAAGTCTGACTCATTCCACTGCCAAAGTAACATATTTATACAAACTGCAATACTCTTTTATACCACTACAATGTATGTAGTCCAGATGTCAGCCATGTATCCATGTTCCACACATACTCCAGATTTATATCAGATGGTTGGTTGCTTGCTTCTCAAATTCTTGTGGTATGCATGTGGGGTGTACCTTGCCACTGGCCCATAGCCAGCTGGAATAGGATCAAGCAACAACCGTGTTACGGCCAGCTCCTAGGCCGCAACAAATCAGGGAGATGTTAACAAAAATTTCTTAAACAAGGTACAAGGCAAAAGAAAAGAAGAAAACTGCATGGCGTTAGGAGGGAATGACAAGAACACATCAGCGACAACATTTGCAAGCCCAATGTCTGGTACTGGAAGAGCCACATCCAGGTGAATGGGCAGGCAGGTTTAAGTAACCTGGGATACTGGCCAGGTGTTCCCAGTTACTTGATGGTCCTGAAAAACAGAGAGAAATGCATCCTGGAAGGGTGAAGACCCTGGGGACGTGACAACCTGTGACACACAAAGCAGATCAAACAGTTGAAGACAAGACCATTGCTATCTTCTTGTCTTCAAGAAGATGCATTAATTTATGAAGGATTATGGTTTCTGATGAGCAGACGGCACCTTACATGGTGTCCTCTGGTATCACTGTTTAAATATTTTTCTGAATGGGTGAATGCTGGCTTATAGTAGAGTCAAATTAGAAAGGAGCTATAAAAGTACAATCTATTTACCATTTACTGTAGATTTCTTATCTTCCTGTAGGTTCATGGCAGCAAAAAAAACTATTCTGTCTCTTATATCCGTGCAGAACTGAACGGATATATAAATACAGTGCGCCCTCATGCATTCGTGCATCAACAATTGCAAGTTTACCTCATCGCAGATTTTTGGTCGGCAGTCACGTGATACCGTATGCGCATTCTATTGGCTGATGGCATCCGAAGTGCGGTACGTTCTGTGAGTCTCGGACTTCCGTGAGACACAAAAGTGCTTCAAACAGTCTATCAGAGTGTGGGAAAAGGTAATACAGATAGAAGGTGGTTTAATATCAGTATGGATATTTATTACCGTAAATAATAAGATAAGGAGTTTGTCTCTCTATTGCGGAATTTGTTAATTGCGTGCAGTTCCTGGGACGCATTAACCGCAAGAAATGAGGGCGCACTGTACAGCAGATCACCAGGGCACCCAAATAACCCCAAACTGAGGAGGTGTTAAACATGCTCACAAAAGAGGCTCTAGAGACTTTTTATATTGGTATGATTCTGCGCATTGCAACACAGCACACATTTATTTTATCAGTTTCATCAGATATCACCATATTATTCCTGTTATCATCAATAATCAATCAAGGAGCGCAGAAGTTGCAGCACATTCAAGGACTCATTAGCAGAAAAGTGAAGCTCCAAAGGCCAGAGAGGTTGATGTATTTCCTCATCTTCTTGCAGGTATAGTCACCAGAGTTGTCAAGGTCAATTCAACAGTGTGTGAACCCAGTTAGATAATGATGTCAAATAATTCATGACTGCCAGATATCTCAGGGACAAATGGGTCAGACATTGTGACAAAAGGATCAATACAAGTTGGCGATTGCTCAATACTGATAAATGTAATCATTAGGATTTCTGTTTCTTTCTTCCGTGGTTTTTGTGTGATACCTAATGATTCATCTAGCCACATTGTTTTTTGTGGAGTTATTGAAGAACACTCTACAATGTTTTCATCATTTATGTCTTGTTTACCAATATGTATTCTGGAAGATCTTCAATTTACAGATTGACTCCAAAAGCACTGCCTTCAGGTAAATCAAGATCAATCTGTGGAGTGTCACTTGATTGCAGCTCAAATGTAAGAAAGAAGGGTCCAAATGAAAACATAAACTGCAAGACAATAGCAGGCAGGGCCTGAAAGCTCTGGCACGGTGGTGCAGTGTTTACCTGCTGGTTTATCCAGCAGATAGACAAAAGCACCTTCATTTGTTGGTCTCTAACATAATATATTTGTGATGACTGACTGAAAGTGATTAGATTCTGTGCCAACTTCTCTACCCTGAGTCACGACAGACTGGTCGGCATTCTCTCTGTACTCCTCCTCACACCTTAACTAGCAGGACAGTGTGAGCCTTGCAGCTTTTTCCTGAGCTAGTTGAGGTTTATATAGATCTTTCATTTACACCTGACCAGACTGCTGAGCAACAATCTAGGTGAGACATTACAAATGCCTTTGTCAAAGCTTTAGAGGTTAAATATATACACTGGATATCCTGTTATGATTATTCTGGTATGAAGCTGGTATAAAGGAAAAACGTTTTCCATTCGGTTAATGTATTTGATGATTTTTTGTTCAAATCTGACACCTGATAACTTTTCATCTGAAGGCAAATACCTTTGTTTTCAAGTCCTCACATGGACAGAGACTTTATTGAGACCATTCAAATGATGCCTGAGACTTGGCACCTAAAGATGTCCCTATATGAAGACTATACGTGAGATACTGAGCAATTGATAAAATAGTCACATATGTAAACTTGCACTGCATACAACAGCAATCTACGACACAAGAATTAGAGGGAAACAAATAACTGTTGGTCAGGTGCCTGAAAATCTTTGCATTTTTAAACTTAAAAAGTTCTCAATCCTCCATGCCATTCTTTTTTTTTTTTTTTAGCAACGCCTCCATCTTTGAATAAAGACAAATGATTTGGCATACACTATTATTAATATTTGTCTGTTTACCTGCTACCTCATTCCAACATTGTTATTTTGCTTTCTAAGCCACAAGGCACCTGGGTGAATGACTCACGGCTTGAAACAGAAATAGAAATTAATTTTTTTGTCTTACGGAGGTGCTCTGGAAGCAGCCAAATGATGGGTAAACAACAGGAAGGAGCTGTCGGACGATAAGCTGCATGTAAGCTGTGAAAGCTGTCTACGAGGCAGCTAAATTACTTTATTTTAATGAGACAAATGTGGGCGTAACATGCCATATTAACACAGCGTAAGGAAAACCTGACAACACATCGTGGAGTCAAGCGGTTATTTACAGATGCATCGAGAAGACGTGTTTGAAGTCATTTAAATTTAATCTGCTGAATGCTCTGCACAGGGTATAATGATCTCTTGATATTTGGGTCATGCAATTAAATATTCCCCAACTATGGAGTGATTGCAGTTGTAGGTGTTTGTTGATTCTGTGGTTGCAGGAGCAACAGTGAACTTAAACCAAGACCGTCACCAGGAAGCCTTGCTTGGGTGATTAATTTTAGGAGTTTGAAAGGAAACTTTCAATCATGAATTACACTATATGATCAGCATGAAAACAAAGACTTTTATACTTGACTGAGCTGCTCATGAGTCATTCAGCAAACAAGGCAAAGACAAATGATTTTGTCGGAGTGCTTCACACTGGCATGTGAATCCTTCTCAGTCTGTTCTCAGGCCAGTTGAGGCTTATCCATCTAACTACGCCCAGTTTAAGGTATTAGTTTTTTAAATTCACACAGAATGCAAACCATGAAACCATAATTGTAGTCAACATCTTTATCTTGCACACTCAAGAGCATCAAACAGCATGAAACGAGCAACCAAGTTCTCATCATAAGTCTACCCGGGACTTTCCGTCAGTTTCAGTTAATTAATCTTGAATGCAAGCTGGCTGAACAAACATCTCAAGAAGATAATCGATATACAGAACTGTATATGCATTTCATTCAAGAATATACTTTGTGTGGTGATGTCCCATCTCCACCCAAACAAGTTCCTGTCAGACAGCAGTGACTCTAAAATGTAATACAGATGTAAATCAGGGAAAGTAGGACCCAAGCACAGACAAGACACAGTGACACTAAAGGTACTGCTGACAGATTTACATCAAAATCCAGTCAACAATGAAATGTAAAACCATAAAGTCTGACATAGCAAACAAAGGTCATTTAGAACAGGGGCAGAGACACAGTCCAAAGTATAGGCATCGAGTCCATACATGCATATCTAAAAACTCGAAGGTAAATCCAAAATGACGTATCAGAAGAGACATTAACTAACGGGAACAGAAGTAAAAAAATAAGACACCTTACAGACTGTACAGGGAATGCCAGGAATATTATCACATTATCCTTAATAAAATATATTTTTCTGATGTTTCAAATGTAAATTTCATTAAATAAAGTTGTCCAATTAATTTTCGTTTCATATTTGTAATATATTGCTGCTAGAGGACCTCCTCATCCCAAGAACTTTAACCTTCCCTTTTTCATAATAAGACAGCAATCTTTTCAAATATGAATGAGGGATAGTAGTGTTGTCGCCAGCGCCGTGTTTATTTTGGCAATGACTCAGCCCATATGCCCATAAACTTCTGATCCCCGCCATGAGTCTGTACTCTACCTTCTGACATTTATTTTTTATTTTTTCCAAGTGACTGCCTCCCCACTTCTGTGAGAGGAACTCTGACTCCATAGATTTTTAATCAACATCATGCCAATTGTTGCGGGGGCGAAATGAAAAATATGCTTTCTTTACCTCCAAGAGATGATAGGTGAAATCTTTTTACCTAGTCAGTGAAAAATTTGGGCGTCATTTTAGACTCTGAGCTGAATTTTATTCCACATATTAAAAATATGTTTTTATCACCTTATAAACACACCCATTTTTCTCTCAGGCCAGTATGGTTTTATCTCATCTTGCTTAGATTATTGTAATACCCCGCTCGCTGGTCTTCCCCAAAAGAGAGTTTGTATTGTGTGATTTTGTATGTGTGTGTGTGTGTGTCTTTGTGTGCCAATTTTCACTTTGTTTTTATCGTCAGCAATGGCATCTGACATCCTCGTGAGATTGATATCACAGGCCTCGCTTCTTGTCTGCATTTCCCAGTCTCTGTTATTGTCATCTGCTCAATGAATTAAAATGCACATGAGCTGGTCGGTGCATCTGAGTGAGGATATTGATTAAGTATGACTGAAGTTTGCTGAAGAAGTTACCCGATGGAGTGTGTATCATAACACGCATCCAAGATGAGACTGTTGATTTTTTAAATGCTTTACTTGAACATTTGATTGGAGAAAATGGAAAATTAACTGCAGCACACACATACACGCACACACACACACACACACACACACACACACACACACACACACACACACACACACACACACAAACATACACACGCACAAAGTAAATTAAAGTACACATCAGACTTTTTTCATGTCATACATTCACAGTAAAGATATCTGTACAAAGACCATTGTGTAGTTTGTACATCACATACTGGGTGCCTTCCAATTGCTCTTAAGTTTAATAAGAATTCCCCCTTCCTGAGGAGAAATAAATAAATAAAAAGTTCCTGGCTCCACAAGACTAATATCAGTATGGTTTGGTTTGAAAAAATCTATAAAAATGTATAAATGTGTGCATACCTTCACGTTGAAAGTCGTCCCCTGACCTCATTTACTCACATCCCCTATCGATCAATAAATTCAGGAGAAAGGCGAACCATTGTAATTCAATTGAATATATCAAACTGGATATTGTTTGTCTTTTTGAAATTATTGCTTAAGAATAATGCTTGAATCATTCTTCTCTGAGAAGAAAAGTTCTGTTACCTAAACAAATAGTACCCCGGATTAAAAAAGAAGATCGTTTGATTCAATTCATAGGAGGACACACTTTGGAATGGAAGCAAAAACTATTAAAGATTAAAAGTAGCCCCAAGAGACACTGTTCCATTTTAAGTGTGAAGTGCAGTGCTGAGACATCTGTCTCTAAAGGGAGAGGTGAAACGAAAACAAGCAAAGTTTTTTGTGTCAGGTGCAGCAAAATCAGTGCAAGAAATGGGCTGCAGCTGAAAGGCCCTACACTGTGCTCCTTTTATTTTCACAGACAATCTTTGAATCCACTCAGGCACTCAAATATCCTTGCAGTGTGAATGGGACACGAATCATTGGGCTCGTTCTTGTTTTGCCCAGGTCAACCACTTTTCTTCTGCAACAGGCAAGAGGTACATGCATTACATCCTATAATTGTCCTATCAAACAGACTTAACCCACCACCAGCAACCTTGTAACTTGTGTTTTCTTGCAACATCTTTCTGTTTATAATGTTTCCATGGAGTGTAGAACTACCCTCCACAGTCTGAGCAAGGAGATATAGAAGCAGGATGTGTCCCATGTCCATCACTTCCTGTTTTCAGACCACAACTTAAAATCTCAAAATCCATTATTTTCATCATTAGAACTTAAAATTACACTCATTTTGGGAGTAGGGCATGTCTCAGATTAGGGTGTCCAGAATGTATGTCCGATATTTGTTTCTTAAAATTGTAAGTACTCATTTTCCATGTACAGAAGAAATGTCATTGATCGTTTTTGATCTTTTGAACACAACTTTTTTAAAGTCAAATATGCAATTAAAAACAATTGGTGTTAAAAGCTATTTGTAACTGTCTTTCTGCAGTGAAATGTTGAATCCTGAGTCCTGCTTGTTTTTATGTCCAATCATTTGGATGTAGTATTTGTCATACGAAGACTTCTTTTTGTCTTCCTTTACACAATCTCATTCCAGGTAAATATGGGAGTAAAATTGAGAAATAGTTGGGAGGTAACATTAAAATGTAGGAAGGCAGCAAGAGACATGCCCCCACATGGAGGAGATAACACAGCAGATATATTGTTCTCTTCAGAGATAGAGGGAGAGAGAAAGAGAGAGAGAGGTAGAAAGAGAGAGAGAGAGAGAGAGAGAGAGAGAGAGAGAGAGAGAGAGAGAGAGAGAGAGAGAGAGAGAGAGAGAGAGAGAGAGAGAGAGAGAGAGAGAGAGGTAGAAAGAGAGAGAGAGAGATTTGATTTGATTTTTAAAATCACATTTATTCATGAAGTCGATATTACAAGATAGTTACGTTAACAACATCTAAGAGAGATTCACTCAAACATGAACATACACCTAAAAAAATTTGTATGAAATGTGGGCAAAATATACTTGAATTAAACCAAACAGTGACTGAATATGAGTTCCTCATTTAACACAGAACATAAGACACCTTCGTAAAAGTGGTTCGTAGAAGTGTCTAAATCATTCATGGCTCTGAAATAGTTAAAATCGATTTTGATTCTTGTTTGACACATTGAGAGAGAGAGAAAAATAGTAATTTTGCACTTTTAACATTCCCTCATTGGCCATGGCATGCTGTGTCTCTTGCTGTTCCTGCTATAGGTTTAAATCTCTATCATATTTTGCTCACCTAAACTCCACATGCTCAACCAAAAAATGACTCAAAACAAACTGAAGTTCATCTATGAAACGAAATACCAAGCATCCCAACCTGTCATTTTATATATATGTCTTTTAATATTTTACATAACTTTTCTCTATAGATACCAGTGAAATTAGATCTAGTACAGAAAACCTTTTGTCATTGCTGCATTAAACTACGTGCCAACTTATAACAATGGATAAAAGACATTTTTAAAAGCATGGATATGATGTTTCTGTTATGGCAGCCTCCTTCTTCATTCTGGTTTCCTTTCTTTCAAGGGAGAGTTGGTTTTCAGGGAAAAGGGGTGATAACCAATGCCATTGTTTATTTCCATACATAAGTCTGACTTCTCATGAAAAATGGCTCTTTCTCTGAATGCACGCCTAATTATCAGTTTTAGGACAAACACCAGAAATCTGTCTTTGTTTTGATTTCAAGCAGCTTCTGCATTGCTTGACTAAATCTCTACATTTGAAACTTGAGGGGGAAAAACAAAATGAGAAACATAAAATGTGTGTTCAGGTGTGTAATGTATTACAGGATATTTGGATATTTGTCACAATATATATATCCTGATATTCCTCCTAATAAAAGTGGTATTTAATAGAATAAATGACATTAAGAAAGTCACTTAAAATCATATGGGAGCAGCTTAATGATGAGGGGATCAAAGTATTACATCAGTGTTTAATCCCTTTGTGTTATTATTCTGGTCTTTTTTTTTTTTTTTTGTGGCCTTGGGTTTCCTCTGTTCACAAGCTCTGCTCTTCTGTGGAGGAACTGAACCATGCAGGATTTTGGTTGGCAGGTGTAAGGGCCAAAGAGGTCTGCAGCATCACTACAGTGACCAGACTAACTAATAGACAGGCAGGCAGGCAGTCGCACAATGATGCTGACACGGGATGAAAATGAAATGGTGGGCAGATCAGAAAGAAGGCAGACAGGCGAAGAAAACAGCCAGTAAGTCAGCCAACCACAGCAAACACGCAGAGAAATGGAGAAATATGCAGTCTGACAAGGGTCAGACAGATACACAGACAGGGACAAAAGTCAGGACAGGATGAGAGGTGTTCTAACAAGGTGGGCAGACAGTCAAATCTGATGACACAACATGCAGGAGGACAGCTGGAGGGAATGCAGAGAACCAAGTAAACATTAAGTTCAATGAAAAAGTCCAAAGTGAATGGCAGGACTAATGAGCAGCAAAGATGGAAAACATGAATTCATCGTAACCTAATCATGTAATGTATTTAAGTTGAGTTTTAGTAGTGATTAAATTATATTTATGCAAAAAAATTATTAAAAAATTAAGAAAGCACACTTTCTAAAGCCGCAAATCAAACATTCTTCCACAGCATTTTATTGATGTCTCAAGAAAGACTGAATCGAAATGTGTTTTATTATGGTGAGCATGTAGCACGGTGGGGCAGTGGAGAGTGCTGTTTCCTGACAGCAAGAAGGTTCCAGGTTTGATTTCTTTGCAGATTCTCTCCAGGTTCTCTGGCTACCTCCTTCCTCCAACCAACCTAGTTGAACTGGTCAGACCAAATTGTCCATAGGTGTGAATGTGAGAGTGGGTGGTTGCTTGTTTGTCTTTCATGTGGCCCCGCAAGCTGACATCTTATCCAGGGTGTTATCTTACATTCTCCCATAACCAGTTGGGATAGGGGAGACAGTGAACTACAAGGTGGATAAAACAGCTTTAGAGAAAGAAAGTGACTCTTACTTCTCCAAACGGGGAGAATGAAGAGTCAAAGATTTTGACATCAACAAAAATAGTGAAGGTAGAGGAGGTAGTGGTGACCAATGTAGCAAATAAATAGGAGCAAATGCAGACGTACAGTAGGTGGTCTGTGAGGTCATTAAACACGTCATTAAATGATAGAACATTTTTCAAATGATTTCCAGCTGTTCCGCTCTGTTAACGTTGCACATAAACAGGCTTTAAGCAGGATTCTTACCTTACACTTACTTTGGTTTTACACAAAGTGATAAAATGTCCTTTTATATTTTGAGATGACTGACCTTGAACATCCTTCATCACATTTTTTTTACAGATCTCGGATCTCGACAACAACTTGCTGACGTGTGAAGCTCAACTTGAATTACAAGCATATCTCTAACAGGGAATTCACGATTTTTAATTGGAAAACAGGTAAAATAGGATATCAAAAATGAATGCTTACTTTGAGCATCCTTCACTGAGTGTGATTAAACCGTATTGTAATCAAGCATCCCTGCTCTTCAACCTGTTTAAAAGCCCTATACAACACATAACACTGCCTTGAATTTCATATCTCCACACACTGCAAAATGCACAGACTAGAACAGAATAGCTTTTATGACAACTTTGATAAAGGTTTCAACGGTTCACTTTTAAATCTTACCTTGACTATTTTTATAACTAGATTTCTTCAAATTTGTCTTCCTCTGTTTGTGTTTCAACTCCAGCAAACTATATTTTCTTGCATTAATGATGTGAACGATTTTATTGCTGAGGAAACCAATTGTTTCTCATGACATTCTACACATTGTTCCTTCATTTACCTGCTCTTCTCTTACTTCCTCTTCTTTCCGTTCTACATCAACTTCAGTCTTTTCCTTCCATTTCTGTCTTATCCTCTTCATGTCTCCTTCCTCAACAGACACATATTCTCCTCCCATCAATTCCGCGTTCCATGCACCATTGTGCTTCTCCATCATCTCTGCCTTCCTTTCAACATTCTTACACATTCTCCTGTTGTCATCACCTCATCGCGCTTTTCTTCTTTTCCTGTCAAAAGCCCTCCAATCAGTTTCTCCATTTTATTTGTACTTGGATTCTGCTATTTTTTTTTTTTTAATTCTCATTAGTGTTCTTTGAGGTCATGCAGTATTCAATCAATCAGAATCATTGATCTCCCAATATCCTCATAGGCAGGGTTCTCATTTCAAGACAAACCATCAGCCAACCATTAATCTAGATAAAACAATTAGCCAACCATTAATCTGGGTTGCTATTGTGAGACAGATGATTGAGTCACTGATGACCTCTGGCCTGTGAGTTCAGCATCTGTTAATATTGTCATAGGTTCTCCTTAGTTATTGGTGAATATAACAATTTTAAGAGCAGGATAATATCTGGCTTTGCTTAAACCAAATGAACATACCCCCCTAACCCTCACCCTCCCAAATAAACCCTCCATACATAACAAATCAATGTGGCATAATTATATTTGATGTAGAAATGAGCGATGAGATGCTGTGTGCTGTGTATTGTCTTTAAAACTCAACATAACATGGCAAATAAAATTTGCATTTCACATTAGTAAATGCTTCAACAGCTGTTTAGTGAAGTTATAGACATCAAATTATGTTTGCATGAGCATTAAATCCATTACTCTGGAACACCTGGCAGAAATGCAGGTGCACAACACACTAGTAAAAGCACTTGCATGAAAGTATTCATTCTTAAAAATGTCAATTTTGGAAATGTTTGTTCAGCTTTTGCAACAGAAACGGTTTTTTTTAATAAATCAAGTCGTCTCTGACATTATTTATTACAGAGTTGTAATGAATTACTTATGATGTTAGGAGTTCATGGCCTGTCACGTTTTACTAGACATGCAGCACAAGCAGTAACTGTAAATTCAGACACAGAAAATGTGTTGTTCTACACAAACGTAATTCTGATGGTGAAATTCGAAGCTGTTGGAAATCAGACCATCACCCGGATCCGAGCTTTGAGAAAGAATTTCACAAGGTCTTGTTTTTCATCTTCTTTATTGTTTCATCTTTTTAGCAGTATCTTCACCTGTATGTTAATTAATGTGTTCGCGACTCTCTCTGCTTTGCTTTAAGTAATTTAGTACTAATACGCTATTTATTCCCCAGACGATGTTGAAGGGGTAAAGTGGGGGTAAAGAGAGCACGGGTTATCACTGGAATGTGCGCAGACGACCGCGCTCTCTTGCCTGAGGTCTGAACGGTACTGGTGTCCGATCCAAGCAGCGGACGCGCTTTGGGAAGCCGGTACTCCAGCGTTCAATAAAAGGGAAAGAAGCATTTTCCCGTCGTCTTGAATTCTTGGTTTTCCTATCTGGATTATAAAGAGGAAGAATGTTTTTTTTTGTTTGTTTTTTAACTCTGCGCTTTGAAAGATAACGGAATGGTTTCGTTTCGAAACTATCAAATGTGCCCACTGGTGGATGTCGCTGTTTTGGAATGTGTTTGATGCGCACTAACCTGTTTTCGACATTTCCTGCTTTGGACTTGCCTTCACACTCTGATTCGTGTTTCATCTGTCACTGGATTATTTTAGTCTTTTCTTAATTTTTTTTTTATTCTCATCTCACTACCTGTTTAGTAGCCCGATTAAAAGGTTCGAATGATGAAAATCTTTTGAGATGAAATACAGCACTTTGGGGGATTTTTTTGCTTGTGTACGACTGGTGCCTGATCTCTCGCCTCCTCAGCAGCCTGTTGTGTGTGTCCGTGGAGAAACACACAACTTTCCCGCAACCTGGAGCCGGAGCAGGTGCAGGAGCAGGAACGAAGGCTGCAGGTGTTCTGAGCGCCGCGCCAGGGCGACGAGGGGCCAGGAGGGTGACCAACGGAGCGGCCCCGGTGTTCGGCCGTTCTGTGGTTGTACGCGCCATCCGGTGCAGCTGTGGAGCGCGGGTGATGAAGACGGTGGTGATGATGACGAATGGCCCAGCAGTTAGATCAGGCACTGGGTTCTCGCCACCATTATGCGCACTGCTGTGCGCTCTTGTGTTTCTCCTGCCGTGCGCCCATTCGCACCCGCAGCCGTGCCAGGTGCTGAAACGGATCGGCCACACGGTTCGAGTTGGAGCTCTACACGTTCATTCTCGCTTGTTATCCGCCTCCGCCAGCAGCCTTTCTGAAGGATGGGACACCGGCCGAGGTTTGAGTGGAGAACGACGGATGGAGTTGGAAAAGCAGGATAAAACAGGTGCCGGTGCGCATGGTTATGGAAGTCTCAGGACTAGAGGAGCTGTTAATAATCAGCGGGGATCCAACAGGAGTAAGAGCCAGGCACGACAGCGGGAGGAGAGCACCTCCAGGGATAATCGAATGTTCTCACCCCGAGAGTCGATCATCATGGCTGTTGAGGTGCTTAACCGGGCCGGATTGTTGCCATACAATTTATCCCTGGAGCTCGTCATGGCTGTCGGCTCCGGGCTGGGGGAGCTACCCGCGTTCCCTTCCTCTTCTGCGGCTAGCCCTGAGGACGAAGACCCGTTATCATTTGTGGAGAGTGTGTGTCACACCGTGATCGTACAGGGGGTTTCAGCCATGATCGCCTTCCCACGGAACCGGGACGAGTTCGTCAAGTTGGAGTTCGTCTCGCTTGCGCTTCGGGTGCCGGTAGTCAGCGTCGTACAGAGGGAGTTTACGCGTCAAAGTGAGGTAAAAAAAAGTTATTTATAAGTTCTTTTGAAGTAGATCACTATTAACTGTTGATTACTAAATACTGCTTTTGATCATAACTGTACAGCAGAAACCTGTTATACAGATGTCAGAAAAAACGGTTGAGAATACCTGTTACAGACTAAAGTCCTAAGTATTGTGACTTAAACTCAAATAAACAACGTTTAACATATTAATAAAAAGATGACTGTGTGCATTTTATAAGAGGACAATCCTTCAGCAGCAGCCAAAACGACAAAAATGTAAAAACATTATGTTCCAGATTTAATTTCTTCCCCCTGCTGAATGTAGCTGGGTTTTTTTGTTTGTTTGTTTTGTTTTTTCTTCATATAAAACTAATAATATGTGCAAAATTCATATGACCGTGGCTCTGTCCATGGTGCTAAAATCTATGGAACTTACTGTGCCTTTATCTTTTCATGTTCCATCATATATGTGTGTGTGTGTGTGTGTGTGTGTGTGTGTGTGTGTAACATTTTGCCGTGATGTATGTGTAAACAAGTTTGTTGCTATCACCACACTGTGTGTACTTACAGTAAGTCATGGAAAGAAATTCCCACAGTAAATTGAAGGACAAGAATCAATTTGGAACAAACTTTTCTGCATTTTGACAACTTATGACTCAAATGTATCTGCTCAAGCCAACTTCAGTCATGCTACCATGAATCCATTATTGATCTAACTTCTCTCCTTACATCAGAGACATGATAAGCAGCCCCTCCTTCAACCGGACCACCTATAATTAGCAGATTTAATCATATTGTATGCTGAAACCTCAATCACAAGACTAATGCAAATGACCCAGAGCTTGCATGGAGCAGCACCATCGATCTGAGTTAAACCTCTGATCAGACGTTGGCCTGCCATTATGTCTGTACAATGAAAACACATTTTGTATAGCCACCACTAAGTTCTAGCAATATGGATTTTGGCATCTCGGCTATTCTGAAGGTGAATGCACTCACAATCTAGAAGTCCTCTTTTCTTCTAACTTTCCCATAACTACATTCTTTATTTTACTTAACAATACTTGGAAGAAATAAATCATTAAACAAATGTATCGTATATATCATAACATGCGCTGGAATTGCTCTTACTATAACCATAGTAAATAACAATTTACTTGCTTGAAGAGACTATCAGTAATTCATCAGTTGTAAGCATGACATGTTTTTAAGACTCACTAGACCTTTCAGTGCTCAAAGAACATTAAGATGAGCTGATGTTAGTGATTGTGAGCCATCCATATTGCTGCTGATGCTGTCCAGAACAAAATGATTCAATATTTCACAGTTTGTCTCTTTTATTGAATGATGATTAAATAGCCACAATAACAAGGTTTAGCTTGGAGACAAAAGTCATCCTAAGAGTTTACAGGTTTGTTTGAGTCAACAGAAATGAATTAACACTGTGGGATGATTCACCAATAATCATTCTTTGTGTGTGTCTTTGAGTTTGCATGCGGAGATATGGACAGGTAGAAACGGGCGACACATGCACCAAATGATTAAGGGGAATTACACACTGTGAAACAGTTTAATTAGGCGTCGTTATCTGGTCATTTGCTGCATATCAATGAGGCCTCACTACCAGTTAAATTTTGGTGTGTGTTTAAGGGGCGGAGAATCACTGTTTTTGTCAACACACTCTCACATGCACACTTACGCATGCACACACACATAAACATACACACACACGATCCATTATTTTAAATAAAGGGCTCTGGGTCATATGCCACATACTGGAGTACGGTAACATACTATATGTGTGTGTCTCTAAGGTAATATCTAATTTTGTGCTGGGTACACAAGAAAGCCTTTTCTTTAAGGAGTCAGCAGGCATTTGAAATACAAACTCCTTAAAGGCAAAATAACAGGTGAATGTAAAGCAACCAATGAAGAGTCACTGGTTAATTGATTGGTGCACGAATGGGTACGTGAGTGTTTCGATAGACATATAGATGGATTGGTAGGGTGGATGGAAGGATGACCCAGCAGAAAAAAGCCGTGCAAACAGATTGTGCACTGATTGTGTGTGACTTTTAGAGAAATTGTTTAGCTTTCCTCTGACTCTTGCTTTGCTTGCAAATCACAACTTGAAGGTTGACAGCAGTTTTTCTCAAGGCATTCAAAATGTGAAAACTTTTTGAAAGGTGTTGGAGAATTTTGAGTTGACCTATGCTGTATTCATACCAAGAAATTGTAATACATTAGTGAAGATTGGAGAAAGTTTAATGCTACAGATTGTATAATATAATAAATCAGTTGCTGAGCTTTTTGCAGCGTGATCTGCAGTTCTTCCTGTCAGTATTGAAATAATTTGAGGGCCACGTGATGATATGTAGCTGATGGACAGGAGGAGAGAGTCACTCCACACTGAAGGCAGGAGGTGAACTGGGTGAGAATAGTTTTGGCAGCAGCACAGAGTTGTGGATTTAGCATATGAAAGTTAATGGACTGAGAGACACCTGGGAAAAGGAAACTCCCTGGGAATTACTGTTTGAGGAAATACATCACGTGATGACCAACAAAAGAAAAGAAGAATGGAAAATAGATATAGTGTCTTGCTGTTACATCCAGATATCTACAAATATATGCTCTATGCTGCATAAATTTCTATGACATCAAATACTGCCTGCATAGAACTCTATTAAATAGGGAGCTTTAAGACTTGTGATGAAAGAGTCACGAGGTGTCCAGATGTGCCTGATTGATTGCTGCCAGTATCTATCGATCTCTTTATCCAACTGTACATCTAATCATCTAACTATCCATAATGTGCAGTGTTCACTCATATGCCGTCCATCTATGCATTTTCTTTTAGTGTTACAGGTCTGCTGGCTATGGATAACAGCCCAGGTCATCTCGGGGCCATGCTCACACTCACATTAAGGACAATTTTTGGGTGATGAGTTCACCTAAACTTGATGGTTTTGGAGGTGACAGGAAGATGAAGAACCCAGAAAGAACCTAGGTAGATATGGGGAGAACAAACAAATTCAGCACAGAAAAATATCAAGTTTTTAAGATGTAAAACTTTTGGTCAGGTTCCAACGTGTTAATTCTTGATAGTTTTCTAGTATTCCCCTCTGAGCACAGCATGGAACTGGTATTGCCTGCAGCTGCTGTTCTACACTGGATCAGTTCAGCATATGTCTGACCTTTTGCGTTCCTTGAGACAAGCAGACACCATTACCTTGTCCAGCTGAACCTCTTGAGTATCGCTGCAGTTGGATGAGCATGAATAGGCCCTTATGGAACCACTTTAGCCCTGTCTTTGTAAAGTTAATTGAAATGGGGCTTAATCCCTGATTTCCTTTGAGTAAGTTGCAGAGCATGGTCCTGGTATTGAAGAATGGTATTCTTTTGAAAAACTTGTCAGTATGTAATAAATAGCTGGATTCTTTGCACCTCACAATGAGTCTAAGCTCAGGGAAAGGGGCTCCAGGAACTGAAGCAAGACAGAAGTCAGAAAAGATTTTTGCCATGACATTTCTACTGATATTAAAATGAAGATTGGATCAGTCCTCAAAGCCTCTATCCAGTGATAACACATGGATGATAGAGCATATGCTAGGGGTGGGGGGTCTGTACTGTCATAAATAACAATACAATAATAACAGTGACATAAGCAGGCCAGTAGAATGGATGGCTAAGGTTGGTCTTTGTGGAGATAAGGATTGAGGCCACAGGGACTTAAAGCTGTGAAATGAACCAAAGTACCCAAGTGAGACCCCGCCCCCACTGAGATTTTGCAGCATTCACATTATGTGTGTATGCATTTGCCACAAAATCTGTCTTCTATTATATATTGCAAGGACAGAACAGTGTTGTATGATTGAACATGAAAGCTTTTATTAGCGTTAAAAAATGTGCACACATTTCTCCACTTTCTCCACGATGAATCACCTAATCAAGAATAAATCAATAACCAAGTCATTACTAGTTCATTGGAAAACCAGTGCCTCAAAATTCTTCCAGCCTGCGGTTGTAAGACACAAGGCTTGCAATTTTCTTGGCATGAAAACACACAAGGGAGAGGACTAAAGTTCATGATGACATTGGAGTTTGAAATTGTTAATGCATTGAAAGCAGTGGCGTTTATGAGAAAGAGCACATGATCATGCTTTCTAGCAAGACCGTCTCTGTTTATTTATATGAGGAACAAAGAGAGGGTTACCGATTTATGGTGATCACAAAAAGTGCTGCTGCAGAAAAATAAATCCTGCAATCCTCTGGAGGGATGAGAAGAGGTGAGGGTCTGATGCCCTGTGGAATGCATTACCATTTCTTTCCCTCCAATAGGACTTCTGAACCTGCAATAAAACATGTGGCACTGTTTTCATTTCTACTTCTTTTCACCCCATCTACAATCTGCTCCTGTGAATGCTATTAGCAGATGAAGCTGATTAATTGTATAAATTAAATTAAGTGATAGACTATTCTGGTAAACATTTAGTGCAAAGCCTGTGTGAAAGCTGTAAAGTCAATTAAACAGAGTTGCTTAAGGATATTTAAGTGCATGTGGTTCTACATAGGTTATGAATGAATGTTTAGAAATGCACAACTAATTGATTGCCTGGTTGACGTTATGGTGTCAAGCTAATAAGGTCAGGTTTGATTTACCAATATTATTACATGGATGATTGTTGCATAGTCTCCGAATTTTGTTAAGGTTTTTTCATTTCCTATGGGAAAGCAAGTTTGCTTCAACAACTTGCGTTGCAAAAAAAACCTGTGTTGCATTCCTCATTAACTTTTAACGATTAGCTGATGAGCTTAATTTAATCAGTGATTAAGGAAACACATACACACACACACACACACACACACACACACACACACACACACACACACACACAGAGTTCTCAGGTGACACAACCACCTGACATCTTAAGGATTTATATTTCACACTATCAAAATAATAAAAAACGTCTATTTTATCCAATAACAATGTCAAACACACATTGTTATTGCATTGCAGTAGAATCTCCTGGTGTCTTTTTCTTATAGTAAAATTTCTGTCAACACAGCACTGAAATTCCCCAAATCAAAGTTACCAAGGACCTATAGCTTGCAGCTGTCAGTGGCTTGACCTTAGTTCATCTGTTGATATGTTGTAACCCCTAACATCTTAATCAGTGGTCTGAAAAACAACACAACTGATGTGGTTCACTGTCCTTCTGTGTTGTGCTTTGGGATACCTCCTTATTTTTTGACTATTCCATTTTTTTGATATACCTAAGAATCTATTTTGAGTCTCCTTTTATGAACTATATATGTACTGTATGTGCTACCTCTAGGCTAAATCATGCATAGCTATTGTATTTATGTCCACTGCTATGCTGATGAAATCCAATAATACATCCTGTTGTAGCCTAATACAATGGCACTCTGAAACATGTCCTGTTTCAGTGACATCAAAAAATATACATCCAGACATCCTCAGTATTAACAAGTCTAAGAAGAAGAAGAAGTCCAAGGTAATTATAACAACCCCCTGTGGCCCCAGCACTAGGAATTTCACTAATTACTCTGTAGTCTAGTTTCTGTGTCTAGTAATATTTGGCAGGAGAACCGAAACCCAGGAGTTTTGTTTTACTGTGATTTGTGTTTTGACTCAAGCAGTGTAGTCCTGCCTTTCACCATTGAGACAGCCAACAAAATGAAGAATTGCTGTCATCTTCAGACTTGGAGAAGAGCTTCAGTGCTTTCATTTCCTCCAGACTAAATTACTGCAGTGCACTTTATTCAGGTATTACTGTTCAAAATATTAAAAGACTACAGATGATCAAAAACTCTTCGCCCAGGCTTCTGACATGCATTAAGATTTTACTGCTTGTTTTCAAGGCTTTGAAGGGTCTACCTTTCTTGTATATCACCTACTACGAACTCTTTGTGATCCTGACCTCTGCCTGGAATTCTTTGGCATGTTGCATCTGTTTGTTTGCTCTCAACGTCTGTCCTTTGCCATCTGATCCCCCCCAGTTGAGAAATTTGTTGCCTGGAGATCTCAGGCAGACAAATTCAGCTTCATTTAAAAGCTTTCTCACAACTGACAGTTTTTAAATTGCTTTTCTGGATCCAAAGGTACTTTTTTTTTAAATTGATTTTTAAATTGAAGTTTTTTTTTAAGTTAAAATATTTTACATTGTACTATATGAAGATTTTGCAACATTATATTTGAAAGGTACTTTATAACTAATGTTTTTGTTTTTCATTTTAGAATTGTTAAATGAATAAAGTACCCTTTTTGGTGCTTATAGACGATTCACAGAGACTGGGTTTGATAGCAACTGCCCCGATCAGTAATATACTGTAAATCCCAATGGTCTCCAGACACTGGTGGTGGTGGTGGCAGATGAATATGTTGCAACTGATGAAGCTGATGAAATGATGAATTTTCTAAATCTAAGAAAGAGATGTGAGGTTGAATGTGTGCTTAAGTGTTGCATGAATGAACAAGAGACATAGACAGGGAATCATGTTCAAATGACAGCAACAAGATAAAACCTTAGTTATGAAGGTGTGTCACTGTGGTATTGAAAAGTTATGACCAGCTGGTTTTTGGCCTGTTACTGTAGTGTAAGATAGATACAGTGCGAGGTGATCCTTCAGTTAACAGTCCCAGACCATGACAGCACAGAAAATGAAGACTGAGCATGTATGAAAAGTGTGAATTACACAATAGTGTGACAAACTATGGCCCGACAGGTAGCAATCTCCCTGAATGGGGCTAATTCAGAAAAAACTTTATCGAGTTTTGAATTTCATATTTATGAAAAAGATGTGTTTTTAAATCTCTTGTGTGTATCTGCCATTATAGTGGGTTTGTCTCTAAATGAATGGTAGAATGGATTGTGACATTGTATATAGTAATTTATTTCTAAAATATTGATTATTGGAATTTTATGCTATTTTCTTTGTTTAAATTACAGAACATTAAAGTGCCTTGTATAAGTTCTCAAAACAATGAGTTCATATGATCCCGTTTTCATTTTCAATACTTGTACCTTGGTCTTCTTCTGTTTGCAGCCTTACTCAAGGGTAGCATTAACTGTGACCTTAAGAATAAAGAAAGTTAATGATCTTTTCACTGTGGATTAGCTATCTCATAGGCAATTTAACATACTGAAATTAAGTGAAATTAACTGGAGCCTGAAATGTAGGAATGCAATATTTCAAAGGTGTTGGGAAGTGGTCCGCAGCAATATGAATAAAACACCTTGTGTCTGAGGCTAAATATATCTAACACCGGCTTTACAGTCAATAAACAGATTACATTTTTGTTTTCTTCTGAAGGTGATCTCGGTCAATTTAAAATATCATCAACAGGAAGTATTTTTCAAAATTACAAATCAACACAAAGCCTCCTTAATAACCAAGCAACAGATGAGAAATTTAAGCTTATTTATTATGGAGTTCTATCTATAGTCCATCGAGAAATAACATGTGACATCCATATTATCTTTATACATAAATGCATGTTGAATTTCAAAACATGATATCATCATGCCCCTCTTTCGAGCATTAGTCATGTCCTGGATCATCACAGCAATGTCAGACCAGACAATTTATCATTTCTGGTTCAGGTCTTCATCACACGCGTCTGTGGTAGCCATTGATCTTTACAGCCCTCATCAATTAACTGATCTTATCTATAAAATGCCAATCAGAAGTGTGAAGTACGTTATGTGGATAGGGCAGCATGTAAAAGACCCCTTTGAAATAGCACCCAGATGAGTTTCTTCATGTTTGAGATGTTTAAAATACGATTACAAATGAACATTAGATGTGGTGTGTTTCTTATGAAGTGAATAATGATATTCATGGGTGCAGGTAAGTGGAGACTGAAATCTATTATATCCAACAGACGGTGTTCTTGAGGAACAAATTAGATTTTGAGATTTAAAAAAAACCCACATATTTTGTACTGTTAGATTTATATCCTCTCTCAAAGAAGGAGAGGAGGAAAGTGTGTTTGTAGGAAGAGAGAGAAGACAAACGCCAAGACTATAGGACTGAGAGTAGGGATGTTGAATGTTGGAACTATGACAGGAAAAGGTAGAGAGTTTGTTGACATGATGCAGAGGAGGAAGGTAGACATACTGTGTGTCCAGGAGACCATGTGGAAAGGCAGCAGGGTTAGAAGTTTAGGAGCCGGGTTCAAGTTGTTCTATCATGGTGTAGATAGGAAGAGAAATGGAGTCGGAGTTACCTTGAAGGAGGAGTTTCTAAGGAATGTCCTGGAGGTAAAAAGAGTGTAAGATAGAGTGATGAGTTTGAAGCTAGAAATTGAAGGCGTGATGTTCAATGCTGTTAGTGGGTATGCTCCACAGGTAGGATGTGAGCTGGAGGAGGAGAAATTCTGGTTGGACTTTGATGAAGTGATGCAGAGCATACCTAGAAATGAGAGAGTTGCATTGGTGCAGACTTCAATGGACATGTTGATGCAGGAAACAGGTGATGAGGAGGTGATGGACAGGTTTGATATACAGGAGAGGGGTGCAGAAGGACAGATGGTGGTTTACTTTGCAAAAAGGATGGAAACAGCTACAGTGAATAATAAAATGTTGCATGACTTTTAGGAGGGAGTTAAGACAGGCTCTGTGTGGTGCTTCCAGATGACTGGACAACTACAGCCATAATGAGCCATACAATGAAGTTATGGGAAAGAGTAGTGGAAGCTAGACTAAGGGCAGTAGTGAGCATTTGTGAGCAGCAGTATGGTTTCATGCCAAAAAAGAGGACAACAGATGCAGTATTTGATTTGAGGATGTTGACGGAGAAGGCCAGAGGGAGCCGCATTGTGTTTTTGTAGATTTGGAGAAAGCTTATGACAGGGTGCCCAGAGAGGAACTGTGGTATTGTATGAGGAAGTCTGGAGAGAAGTATGTTAGAGCGGTGCAGGACATGTATGAGGACTGTAAGACAGTGGTGAGTTGTAATGTAGGTGTGATAGAGGAGTTCAAGGTGAAGGTGGGACTGCATCAGGGATCACCTCTGAGCCCCTTCTTGTTTGCTATGGTCATGGACAGGCTGACAGACGAGGTTAGACAGGACGATCCCCATGGACTATAATGTTTGAAGATGACATTGTGATCTGTACTAAGAGCAGGGAATAGGAGAAGCTAGAGAGGTGGAGGTTTGTCCTGGAAAGGAAGTGAATGAAGGTTAGCTGCAGTAAGACAGAGTACATGTGTGTGAATGAGAGGGACCCAAGTGGAAGAGTGAGGTTACAGAGAGATCAAGAAGGTGGAGGATTTGAAGTACTTAGGGTCGACAGTCCAGAGCAATGGAGAGTTTGGAAAAGAAGTGAAGAAACGCAGGATTGTACAGGTGGAGAAAAGTGTCAGGTGTGATGTGTGATAGAAGAGTTTCAGCTAAAATGAAAGGTGTACAAAACTGTGGTGAGACCAGCGATGTTGTTTGGTCTAGAGACAGTGTCACTAAGGAAAAGACAGGAGACAGAGCTGGAGGGAGCAGAGATAAAGATGCTGAGGTTCTCTCTGGGAGTGACCAGGAAGGATAGGATCAGGAATGAGTACATCAGAGGGACAGCACATGTTAGAGGTTTTGGAGATAAAGTCAGAGAGGCCAGACTGAGATGGTTTGGACATGTCCAGAGGAGAGAGAGTGAAAATATTAGTAGAAGGATGCTGAGTTTTGAACTGCCAGGCAGGAGGCCTAGAGGAAGACCAAAGAGGAGGTTTATGGATGTAGTGAAAGAGGACATGAAGGTAGTTGGTGTGAGAGAAGAGGATGCAGAAGACAGGGTTGGATGGAGGCAACTGATCCGCTGTGGCGACCCCTGAAGGGAACAGCCGAAAGGAGAAGATTTATATCCACTCTAACTGTTTCTTTCATTTTTTTGTTCTCTCCTCTCCACTTCATATATTTTTCCTTCACTGTACCCCATTTTTCAATTCTTATTCTTCTCTAACCTTCTCCACTCCTTCTTAATGTGACACCTTACCTCCGCCTCCATCATGCTTCTGTTGCCTTTATCCATCTCATTTCTCACCTCTATATCCTTTCTTGTAATCTTCCATTCATTCTAAAAAAAAAGCCTGTAATCCCCCTTTTCATCTTCCACTTGTGAAATCCAACTGAAACCTCACCAATCATTTTCCTTTCCATTTCTACTTGTTCATAACTCCCATCACCCTTACATTTTCATTCTCTCTCTTCATTCCTATTTCCTTGTCAAACTAATTTCTGTTCCACCTTTTCCATTTGCTATCATGTCTCTTTCACCACTTTCTCTCAATTTTTGCATCTCATCACTTTAATCCCTTCTTTCCTCTGTAAATATACCTCTTACCTCCTCTTTCCCTCCTATCTGAATGTATTTGTTTCCCTTCATTTAAACCTTGTTCAACCAATCTTCTCCTCTTTTACCTACTCTCCACAGAATCCTCTGCATTTCCAAATGGCGATGCGTACCTTGGAGGCCCCACCATCCCATCTTCTGTACTCCTTGTTGATGATGAATGGCTGGTGGGATATCAACATTCTTCTCTGTCAGGAATGGGACATAAGCGACTTCCTTGTTCTCATCAAGAACAACACCCGTTTCCACCTGGGCACTCTTGTCAATCTTACAACTGCCTCAACCTTACATCAGTCTTCGTCTTCATTATCACACTCAGGAGTGCCACTGGGCAACACGACAGGAGCGGAGTCATCATCATCTCTACCTTACACTTACCCTGCTGCTTCATCTTCCACTGCTTCTTCATCGACTCCTTCCTCCAAATCAGACCAGCAGCAAGCTCTCATGCGGCAGTTGGAGGCCCTGAGAGAGCCTCCTTCCACAACAGGAGTCGTGACATTCGGGTGTGAGATTCGTGAAGTGCGTCGTCTGTGGGCGCTGGCCACACGGATGGTACTACCGGAGTTTCACTGGGTTTTGGGAGATAGCCAAAATGTGGCCGAATTGAGAACTGATGGGTTGCCCCTGGGGTTATTGGCACATGGAGTCATGGCATCACCCTCTCTGGATCACTATGTCCATGACTCGGTGGCGTTCGTTGCACGAGCGGTGGGGAGTGCAGCCAAAGAGAATCCTGCCCTTGCACTCATACCTGGGAGTACGAACTGTATGGATGTACAACATAACAACGGCAGCACGGCAGAGTTCTTGGCAAGGTAGGAAATCAATGTGGATCCCAAAGCAATAGCTAGACCCACACATTCTTATAGAATGAAATGCATTGATCATTACCTCTGAGTTGCATGTTGTCAACATGGATCGGTGTTGCTCAAACATATTAACTAATACTGTACAGACTTTAACAGTCATGATCTAAAGTAACCCTTTTGTGGATAAATGTGTGTTTTGCTTCGCGGTCAGCACATAAAAGGTAAATATCCATATCTCTCACTCTCTCACTTCACTGAGCAGTTCACCATACCATTCTGCTTCACCTGTCCCTTTCAGCTCTTTAAAAAACCATTTGTGGTGTGACAATGCACATGTCTCAAAGATACGCATACATAGCATGATTCAACACACACTATATAGGCTATAATATGATCCAATAATGACTGTGATAAATTCCACTTAGTAGCGACAGTGTAATCTGTGACTCAAACACTATTTTGCTGAGATGTGAATTGTGTGCCATCACACACCACTGCATTATAAGAAGTATTTGACCTTTCTTAGTGAGATCCTCCTTTGAAACATCCGAATCAGCAGAATGATCATTCCAGGAAGGTAATTATTTGAGCATGAGACGACTATAAGGGAGATTTATGATTGTGTTGACATTTCTTTCATTCATTTAAACTATCTAATGAATTGTTGATCAGTCTATTTGTGTTTTACATAGAACAAAGAGCAGATGTATTTGACCTTGTGAAGACTGGGAGGTTTTCGTCTCCGTGTTTGATGTTGCATAAAATTTCAGCTGGTACACACATCTGAGATTCAGAGAAGTTGGCCATAAGTCAGTCATGTGTTTAGTTCATGGAAATATGTAGGTAGTCCATATTAGTATATAGAGTATAATTATAGAGCTAGCTGTGAATGTTTAGGAAATGATATAGGAAATATCAAATATTATATATATACATATATATATGTATATATATGTGTGTGTGTATATATATGTGTGTGTGTGTATATATATATATATATATATATATATATATATATATATATATATATATATATATATATATATATATATATATATATATGATATTTCTTGATATTTCTGTCACAACAGGTGCCTAACCAATGTCTAACAGTGCTTCTGAGACAACTCCAGTGTTACAGCCCAACTAGAGGACTGGGGAAATAACATAACAACCCAGATTTTAAAAGGGGAACATAAAACATTTATTTTGATTCTGACTCTAATGTACAGGTGTCTGAAGATTTCAATTAAATTTTGAAGTGGCGCTTGGACAATGAATGAAATGGTCAGAGTTGATTAGATGTGGATGAAAGTGAGATCTTTTTTTCTAGTTGTCTTGTATTTCTTGCGCTGGTGATCTATGACGCACACACCATTGACGCACTCACGCAATGACGCACGCACACACACACACGCACGCGCACACACACACACACACACACACACACACACACACACACACACACACACACAAGCTGATATTTGAATTTAAAAGATGGTGAGTCAGATCAAATAAAGTCTATTTTGAAAGCAATTTGGACTTCCTTTGCCTCAAGGCTGTTGGAAACTTTGACCTAAGAACAACTCCTCAATGTGATATAATGTCAGTTAAGTCTGAGTTCATCTGAGGATGAGAATGAGTTGGATGAAAGATTTGAGAAATAGATTCAATGGATTTTAGAGACTTTCTAAGTACCTGTAGGTTGATGCTGTTGTATCTTTTCATAAATATTTAAATATTTAAGCTTCAGACCAGTACAGTACAGTATTTTCTGCACTATAAGGCGCACTGGACTATAAGGCACACCTTCAATGAATGGCCTATTCTAAAACTGTTTTCATATATGAGGTGCACTGGATTATAAAGTGCACTGTCGGTTTTTGAGAAAATTAAAGTCTTTTAGGTGCACCTTATAGTGCGGATACTGTATGTTTACATTCTGCTTTATATTACATCTCGTTTCAAAGCGGTGATGTATTGTAATGTTAGTGTTTGTGTGTTTGTCCGTCCTTCCGTTTGTCCGTCCGTCCATCCATTCCTTCGTCCACCAAATATCTTCACAATCGTTGCAGATAGGAAGATGAAACAAAAGCAAAATGAGATGATGACCTTGACTTCGAAAAAACTAGGTCAAGCTCAAATTTCAACTTTTTTCACACTCAGGAACCAGATATGATAGAAAGACGAGAAGGCCGATGTGAGTGTAACCATAGATCCAAGCTAGTGCTTTGATCAATGACAGTAAGTCAGAGCACTGGCTGTGATCTTTGACCTATGCAAGTAGGTCAAATTTTGAATTCAGGGGTGTCGTGGGATGTTGCAATCTGTGACTGCCTTGTTTTAAATGCAGTGATTTTCCATATGATAGTAATTTTCTTTTACCTGTTTCAACTATTAAACAGAGACATCCCTCAGATCATATTGATGAAATTCATGTTTGTGTATGAATTTGATCACTCCACCCACTCCATGGTGGATGGAGTAGTTGCCTCAAAGCAACCTTTCTGTGGAGTTTGCATGTGTTTCTCTTGTCTGTGTGGGTTCTCTGGCTTGCTCCCAACATCAGCAACATGCAGTAGAGGTTAACTGACTCTAAACTGACCATTGGCATGAACATGAGTGTGAACGGTCGTCTTTCTGTGTAGCTCTGTAAAAATCTTTTGTCAACTAGTCAACCAGAAAAGGCTCAAATTTAAATATTAAAGGCTTAAAATATTGTAATCAACCTGCAATGTATTCAAAAGTTGGTCATGAAATAATATATAATTAACAAGGTAAAAACATCAACCCATAGAATAACCTTAAATGTACATTTTCAAGAAAATGGAAGTGTCAACATATAGAAGTGCATGATAGCTAAATATTATTGATATTTGTGCCAAGTTAAATGCTATATATAGTCTGCCGTTAAGACTCACCTTAAAAATCTGGTTTCCATGAAAACAGCAAAAATTTTAAATAATAATGTAGGATGATATGGAATTAGCACACCTTGTTTGGAGACATAAACACATCATTGTTTTTCGCTGTGGGATATGGCCAGAGTTTGAAGGTTGAGGGATTCCCATTGAAATTCACAACTGGCAGAGACCAGAGAAGGAAAATTGGATGGAATGTTTCTCTCTAAACAAAGCAACAGAAAAAAGGTGGCAGTAGTAGCAGGTCACAGATGTTCCGTACAATTAATGCGCCTTCCCCACATTCTTGTTTTACTTTATAGGTGCTCTGTTGGAGGAGTGTGTAGAGCAGCGCACAAGGAATGAGTTACTGCGAAGCTGCAGTAACTTCCAAATCTCCACCTGTTATCAGCAAATTGCCATGGCATCAAATGGCTAATGCAACAAAGACAGGCCCTTAAGTAATTAGAAATCATTAGAAAATGATCAATCCAGTTTCTCAAGGGTCATGTGATTTTTATTTTTGCTACAATATACTGAAGCTCACTGTGGACACAGTTGGTGACATATTTTTTGGTAATTGCTCTTCTCTCAAAAGGCTTTACAAATTTACAGTACAAGGAAATACATTAAACAGGTCTTTTGTTATGCATTCATCCATCTTTTTGAAGACAATACGTAACTCAAAATATGGGTTGCAGGCTATACTAGTGTCTATCCAAGCTACAAGTGAGATGGAGGGTACATCCTGGGCGAGGAGCCAGTTCATTGCAAGGCTATTTAAACAACAACTCAGGCATAGATTCACTCCTAAAGGCCATTACACTTAAGTTGTATGCTTTTGGTGGTGGGAGGAGGTCAAAAATCCCGTGCAGAGAACCCATGCAGACAATGGGAGTACATACAAACTCCGCCCCAGGTTGAATTGAACCCAGGACTTTCTTGCTGTAAAGCAACAGCATTACACCACTGCACCATCATACTGTGTTTTATGTTTTGATTCAATAGAAATCCAAGGAGCAAAGTCTTGAAAAACCAGGATATTATAAAAATCATGATAAACATGTAAAGATTTCTGGCTTCTGACTCAGAAGCATTCTTGTAGAGAGCAACCCTGTTGAGGTGAATGCATCATAAATGCATCATGAATCACAATATAGCATTACTGCTGCAGATTACCATTTCTGTGAGGCACCCAGGTCATGTTGGCATCCCATCATGTGATGCATGCCAGGTTTTAGGTGAGAGATTTTTAATGGGGTTATATTGCTTGTGCTTTTTATGAATTGGCTGCAGGAGTTATAATTTGTTAAAGCTTAAACATAATCCATCCTTAAACACCACAGTTATACATAGAAAATCAGCTTTTTTTTTTTTCTTTGCTAATCATGAAACCTAATTTCACATTTCTCTTTCTACTTGTGATACATCCAGAATCCGGGCTTACACTCCTCAAAAAATTTCCCCATGTACATAAACTATTAAAGCAGCATTGAGAAATAGGCACAACTATCGTATAACGGAATAAACAAGTGAAAAAGAAACTACCCATGAAAGTGGTCATCATTTCCAGTAATGTAGCTAAATTTAGTTTAACAGTGCGTGAGAGGTTTTGTATCTGGTGTTTGGTAGATGAACTGACCTAGAGGGAAATGCTGTCCCCAGAACAGCGTTGAAGCCAAAGAGATCTGACAGGTGTGCAACAGAGGGTAGCAGCTCTCAAGCTGGACACTGAAATCCTCTACAGGGTATGCTGCATAATTATAATGGATTTCTTGCAGGCTAGAGTCACTGGCCAAGTAATCAAATAGCCACATGGGGAAAAAGCTGATGATATGTAGCAGTGTTTATCAATAGAAGACTGTCACTGTACAGCATCGTGTCCGTAGGGACCACTGGCTGCATGCTAAATGGTGTAACAAAGCAAATTGTAAGTACCAACTGTTTTTTGTTGATGAGAAAAAGCCAGATTACTAAAGGTCTCAGCTTTATCATTCACAATAATCATTCACAATAATCAAGTTAGCGTCGTTATCCAATATATTAAATAGTGGAAATGAAAATCCATAATTGATTATAGTGATCAGAACTGTAATCAACAAATAAAATTTTGGATCTTAGTGTGTAACATTTGGTCTGATTTTAACCCAGACGCTATATGATCAAACAGTGGATAAGGTGTCAGATAAGGGACTTTCATAGGCTTGGTGAATGTCTAACGGATGAGATGACTCTGACATTCTCACTTGCAAAAAACAAGTAATTCTCACACATTCTCAACACATTTAAAAAAATGCTCACTCACGAAAAAATAGAAAATACATAGGAAGAGACAAGTAAATGAAGTACAAATAAAGTTTAACGTAGCTCAAGATGTGAGAGCTATTTTCCAGTTATGTAAAAAGGTTTTGGCATTTGGACATTTTAGATCGATTGGGATAAATGGTCTGCAGCACAAAACAAGACTGCCTCCCATGAGTTTGTATTCTGGTGGTGGTGGCTGATAACTTTGCCTAGACTGATGAAATGATTAATTTAGTGACGGGAAGGCAGGGAACACATTATAGCAGCATATTAACTTGCGGTTCAGAGATTGTTGATGAAGTCATCAGTGAGATAATAGACTAATCATGAAGGTGTGTCACTTTGCTCTTGGGTTGAAGGTGTGATGATTAGAATTGACTGGTCTATAAGAAGATGATTGAGAATGAAATAATGCTTCTTAGCCAGAGAAGGGGGCTTCAAATTAAAGTTGTAACATTTTAAAGTCAAAACGTCATATCTACAATGTGTTAAAAACATAACATTTTCTTTGCAAGTACTATGTGCACATTTGAGTGCACATTGTACCTACGAATTCAAAATAGGTACTATGTGCACACTCAAGTGTGCACAGAAACTAAAAACCAGAACAGTGCAGTGTTGGACTAAAGCATCTCTGTGCACTAACGTGTAAGAGGGATTGACAAAGGTGTAAGAGGGATTGACAAGGGCACTAGACTGGGGGGGAAAGTTACTGACTAGGTGGTAAAAGGTCTCATAACAACGCATCAGACAAAGGCAGTGCAGAACATAAAAAGAAAAACATGCCACAGACGTACTAGGAAGCAATTCTTAGATATACACATACAGTATGGATAAACAACAGGTGCAAACAGTCCTGTATTAACAGTAGAAGGCTGTTTGTTTGTTTTTTTTAAAGGGGGAACTGTTTAATTAAACAGACTGCTCTTGTTAGACTCACTTAAGCTCCTTTTTCTGTGGCTCAAGAGGTCATAACAGGAAGTGGCATGAAATAAGATCCTGTCAAATTGGTGTATGTAGTCAGACGTTATCTTCGCTTTAAAATAACCCCGAGGCCTGATTGAAATTTCAAAAAATGTCAGGAAAAAACATTTTCTATAAAAATTAAAATTATAGTGTTGACTTATTGTAGGAAGTTCTGTGTCAGTTCTTAACATTGAGGTTGTCAAGGCCTTGTTTGACCTGCAACAACAAACATGCATGTCCTTACCCTTGCATCAAGTTGGTTATTGTTTTTGAAGCCTTTCAACAAACTTTTGATTCTTGCAACAAAAAAATAACAGTAGCAAAAAAAGCAAAAACAGACTGGAAGAAAGAAGTTACACAGCAGACATTTTCATAGCTGTAGTGTGCTTTTATCATGTCCCTCATGGTAATTGCGGATTTTTCCTCTTTGTTAGTACGAGTCGCAAACAGCCTGCAGTTATTACTGCCACCTACTAGCACTCAGGTTGCATGACTACCAGAAATGCTTTTTTCTTTCAAAACACATTTGTGTATAATAGTCCACTTTTTAAGGTAATTTATAGTCTGATGATGAAAATTGTACTTCATACTTTTTATTTTTTTAAATCATTCATAACAAATAACCTGGGTTCAAAGTTTCTTGAAAAAATCAATTACTTGAATGAGATTTTCAGTAATTAATGTGAATGTAAACCTATGAGTCAGTCAGGGAAACAAGATATATTGCTCACAAATGACTGCATTAATTTTAACAGGCTCTTTATTCAAGTGACTATAAAAAATACTACTGTGCGAATTGTCACAAAAGAAACAAAAACAGCTTAACAGTTGTAAGAAACAAAGTGTTAGAAATAATTAAATAGTATTCCCTTACTTAATAATAGGGCTCTGACACTAAAACACTTTAACATGTTATTGAAGTAGAAATTATTACTAAGGCTCCCTCATGGCTGTGTAGGTTCTCAGTCATCCAGGTCAAGGATATCAGGAAGCACAAAAAAGAAACAACTGAACTTTCTTTAAGTTACTTGAAGACATTTCACCTCTCATCCAAGAGGCCTCTTCCATTTTGAACTGATCTTGCCTGACCGTTACTGTTCAAAGTAATCTGTCTGCAACTTCAAATTTCAAATTTGAAGCAGACTAAAAAGCAACTAGTGTTGTGTCTCATATGAAGTATTAATAAGTAATCTCTTATTAAAACATGACATTTCAGTTTTAACATGGAAAACATCTGTCTGGAATGTGTAAGAACATGACAAGTGCACAGGGAGCATGAAAGACAAAAAGACAATCTCTGACAGTAGCTTCAAAATCTACAAGCTTTTGCAAAGCCATTGACCTTCACGTGGACTAGTTCAGCTGTCAGCCTCACTTAACAGCAATTGAAGGTGTAGGAAAGTAGACAAAGTGATGGAAAGAGGAATTTTACAGCAAGCAAGGTAAGGTAAGATATTTCAGAAAAGGTCACATTATTTACATCATTACCACCTGAAGGCATCTGGAAGAGGTCTGCATCTTCCTGCACAGAATGAATGCCTTCCTTTTTTTCACATCCCATTGTATTCATTCCAAAGGAAATTGCACTTGTGAGAGTGTATGGGTCTACTCTGATTACTGACACCCTTCAGAAAGGATGGCTCAGACAGAGAAGATAGTGTGATAACTCGACCATGAGTTGTCTGATTCTCACACATATGTTCACTTATACATATACATTCGAAAGAACCACCAAGGTAATAAAGTAATCTCATGTAAAACAATTTTTTCACATGTCATTCTTAAGAAGGAATATTATCTTTCATTACGCATAAAACGGCTATGAAACTGTCTTAACCTATAAAACTTCAGCATTGTTAGCTTTCTTGCATTCAACAACTTGTTTTTAAAAGTGCAAAAAGTTGGAAGCAGGGCAGCAAATATGTTAAAATTAAAACTCTCGGGGAACAGGCTTGTTTTCATCAATAAGGCAACAGAACAAATTTTTAAAAAAGCAATATATATATATATATATTTAATTATTCAGCCATCTCCAACAGTCCTAACACATGTAATATATGTGAATTGGTGATTCTGAACCACCCATAGGTATGATTGTAATGATGAATTATTAATTTTTCTCTGTATGTCACTGCTGGAGTGTCTTTCCCAGGATTTATCACATGTCTTGTCCCTTGCGGCTTGAGCGTAAGCCATCTGACACTGCCAAGGAAGAGTAGTTAAAGAAAGTGGGTATTGTGGCATGTCTGCCAATCTAAAATGTCACCCTGTCAACTCTGCACAGGAATATACAATATAAATAAATGCTGAAATCTGGATCTCAAGTTCAGCCTTTGCAATCAACATATGGACACTAAAAAAGGTTTCTAAAGTTAATTAAGATAATGATTGTTTTGTGTTATAGGCTACTGTGTAGGTCTAACCTTTTTCATCTTTCCTTCTCATCCTCTCTCCTCTCCATATCTGTGCCCTTTTCCCATAATTATTTCTTCTCTCCCATACAGATTTCTGTCCAACACATCTTTTGAGGGCCAGAGTGGTTTTATATCGAGGAACATTCACAGCCAGAATGTGATCTCAGAAGTCCACCACTACATCTGGTCCCTCCAGCTGGACCCCCTTGGTCAGCCAACCTGGACCCGCTTGGGACGCTGGCGCAGAGGGAAACTTCTGATGGACCAAGGGGCCTGGCCAAGTCACCAGGGCTCTGCCGCAGGTGGTGACTGGCATAGATCAACACGGTTGCACATGCGTGTGGTGACACTTGTGGAGCACCCATTTGTATTTACCCGTGAGGTGGATGGGGATGGCTTGTGCCCTGCAGGTCAGTTATGCCTGGATCCACTCACCAATGAATCTTTGGTTTTGGAAAGACTTTTCCAGAACCTTGCAGCACCCAATGTTTCAGTTCCCACAGACTACAAGAAATGTTGTTATGGTTACTGTATCGACCTGCTTGAGAAACTGGCAGAGGACATGGATTTCACGTTCGACCTCTATATCGTGGGTGATGGGAAGTATGGGGGGTTCAAGAATGGTCGCTGGACAGGATTGGTTGGTGATCTGCTCAGTGGCGCTGCACATCTGGCAGTGACATCTTTTAGCATTAATTCAGCCAGAAGTCAAGTTATTGACTTCACATCACCCTTCTTTTCCACCAGCCTGGGAATTTTGGTCAGTGCTTCTCTTTTTCTTGTTCTTGTCATTTTTCCTTATTTTATATTCTTTTATTATTTTTACTAATTGTTATATATCTGACTTTAGTTTTTCTTTGACCCATCCTTCCTTGTGTCAGTGGCCTTACTTCAACTCTTGTGCTTTGCATGCTGGTCATCACAATCAATATGTCAGCCTTTTATGACTACAAGTCCTGCTTTATTGAATTGTAATGTAACTCCCTGTCTCTGGCTGCTAGACTGGTGACCGTATGTGGTATCAACATATTGCTGCCATTAGTACACTGAGTCATCTGTCAGATGCTAGTTATCATTTTCTCCTCTCGCCATTCTCTCCCTTAAGCTTTGCAATAGGGATGTTTTGTTTTATTTACATGTCTGTCTCATTTATTATTTTTCTCATCTCCCATTTCACTCTTTTCAACATTTTTTTCAACATATGCTGTCGTCACAAAAAAAAATCCCACCTTTTTTTTTTACATGAGATTGAAAATATAGTACACTGTCAGCATCATGATGAATTTGTTTGTCAAATTAGTGCTATCAGAGCTTTGGCTTTCCACAACTTTGATTGTATTACCTGGTTTGGATTGCAATTATCAAAAAAAAAATGAAGGATTAGAAATTCTCGATTTTATCATATAATTTACAGAGATTTTCCAATCATGCCCAGGTTCGTACTCGTGACACAGCTGCACCCATCGGTGCCTTCATGTGGCCTCTCCACTGGTCCATGTGGCTCGGCATCTTCGTTTCCCTCCATGTTACTGCCATCTTCCTCACCTTGTATGAGTGGCACAGTCCATTTGGTATGACGCCACGTGGACGCAACCGCGACCGGGTATTCTCCTTCTCCTCAGCGCTCAACGTATGCTACGCTATTCTCTTCGGGAGGACAGTGGCAATCAAACCACCAAAGTGCTGGACAGGTCGTCTTCTGATGAACCTCTGGGCCATCTTCTGTTTGTTCTGTCTGTCAACCTACACCGCTAACTTAGCAGCTGTCATGGTCGGGGAGAAGACCTATGAACAACTATCAGGGATACATGACCCAAAGGTACACAAGCTTTCAGGGTTCGCCTACATGACAACAGTGTATTCTCTGTATTGTGCTTGATTTTTTATTTATTTAATTTTTTTTGTACATCATCATTGTTTTAAAGTGGGTAAGTCTCTTGAACTAAAGGGTAATGTCACATGAGTTTTTTTCACCCATCAGGATCTGGCATTCACATTTTGGGAAGCCGTGTATCAAATCAAAATAAACCACACTCCCACTGTCCTGTTTGTGAGTTATAGAGAATTACACTTTTAATAATTGCAGAACATGAGTTTTACCTTAGCATGTGATAAACATGTTATCTAAAGATAAAATATACCAATAATCTTTACTTGAAAAAACTTTCTTTTTTTTTTTTTAGATTTTTACAAGAGCCTCTCCTGTGAAAAGAACAATTTCTTAAGCATTAAGTCAGCAGGTTTAATCATTAATTAAACACTTTTAAGAGTAATTAATGTTTTCTCGTCATCCCCCAACTGTTTTAAATTACAAATGCACAGGAATATTGATAATCTTTACAGAAAAGAAAAGAAAAGAAAAAGTAAATAGGGATAAAGTTTCAGTCTTCTTTAATTTTAAAAAACATTTGACAAAGAGAAAATTATCAGTACTACTAAAAGTTTCAGCTTTCAGAAGCCATTCTAAGCTGCAGCATCTTGCTTTCTTTCAGTTGCACCATCCCTCTCAGGGATTCCGATTTGCCACAGTTAGAGAAAGCAGCGCAGAGGACTATGTCAAGAAGAGTTTCCCCGAGATGCACGAGTACATGAGAAGATACAATGTCCCAGCAACGCCAGATGGCATACATCATCTAAAGTAAGACCGTGTTTTAAAAATCTATCGTCTGCATGCATCATAATCACTCATGAAATCACTCAACCTGGCTCCATTGTCATTTGTCCACCAATATTCCATAACTGGTCTTGACGTTTCCCCCTTTTTAAATGCCGGCCTTTTTGTCTATATAAAGGATAAAATGAGTGTTGCATGTCCAAGCAAAATCTAAATTTAAAGAAAAGAATTCCTGTCATTCTCCATTATTCTCCGCCTGCTGTTTGCATTCAAATCTCATCCTCCTCCTTACCAGGTTGTTGTGCCACTGCTGTCAATCCAAACTGCCTCAACATTCAGTCAGCATCCCTGTGTAACAGTACGGCGAGGAAAAGCAACTGGAATGACAGCCTAGATAGTGTAGTTGTCTATAGATTTTATTTTACTGTGCTAAAATATTAATATTTGATATTAAAGGGTAAAATTTCATCTTTCAAAAACTAGGAAATTAGAGAACAAGGTGGGAATAACCTGAACAACCTGCTTATTCAGATAAAGTTTTTGCAACATGGAACTAAGATTTAGCTAATTTAATAGAAGACTGTCATTAATCTGTTAATAGTTTTTTCTTTGGATGGATTTACTGTCGTCAATCCAAAATCCATTCCATCATGAATGATTGTTTCTATTCATGTCATTAGGATGCATAAACATGATTCAGCTACTTTAACTGGCATTGTTTATTGTTCAATGTCACGGCAGGGTAATCATTGTAAACACACAAATGCAAAGCCACACAATAGCAGATGTAAACTGCAACCTCATGCAACCTGTAAATTGAACTGCAACATTTCAAGAAGCTTAATAATAGAGATCCCAGTGGCTGCAGCTGTCATAAAGACCTCTTGAGTTGATTTACAAAAGGTTTCTGGGAGAGTGCTGCGCTCTAATGTTTTTACCTCTGTTGAACAGACCTGCAGCCAATACAAGAGGCTGTCACTTGACTGGCATATAGCCACTGAATGTATTCAAAAACCACAGCCAAAGCTTTCCTGAAAAAAAAAAGTGTGTGATTCAAACAAAGTAAAAGATGACAGATTTATTCAATCATTTGCATCCCACTTTCAATGATTGATAACAACGACTGAAAAGCAAACAAACTCAAAACAGAAACACTTTTTCATTCATGTGCCAAATGTGTTTCTATCTATGTCATAAAAAGACATCTAGCATATAAAGCCTTGGGTTTTCTTCACACTCATACTGTTTGTTCAGAGATGCAACACCAGGACAATACTGCCCTGTAGTGAGATGACAAAGTAATGTTCATTTAATGCCTGAAGAGGTGGAGAAATTACATTTTTCATGTGAGGTTTGGAGGGATACTTTAAAATGCTATTGTCTCAGGTGGTTTTGCAGAATTTTTTTGTACTAACAATATGGGTATATTTGTCACCTCAGTAAACTTAAAGGAGTGGCCTATGGCTCCTTCTGTCTGTCATCCACAAAAACCATTTTAAAAATGCTCGGATAATGAAGTGAAATTTTCAGCCTCATTTCAGCCACACTCCATCCCACACGATGCATACAATACCATGTATTGGTTGGTATTGTTAGTCTACACTATTGTTATAGTTGTATTTGGCAAGTATAAGCTCTCACCATCCCAATAAGATCCCATCTTTGCCATAACACTGTCACTGCTTGGTGTGTTTTTGCAGGGCTGACCCTCAGAGGCTGGACGCATTCATCATGGACAAAGCTCTGCTGGACTATGAGGTTTCCATAGATGCAGACTGTAAAACACTAACAGTTGGAAAGCCATTTGCCATTGAAGGTAACATCATAATGCACTTTGTTCGATTCTTCAGGCCACAAAATCTGACCCATTTAAAATTTTCCGCATTGTCCGATTTATTGACATATTGATTATGAATTGACTGATATTTTGGCATTGCAACAACTTCTAAATAGGTGTTACTTTCTGATAACAATCACATTTTAAGAGGTCTTTCTGCTTGACTGCAGACAAACTAATCATGAGAACTTAAGAAGGCCCTTGATTTAAGGTTATTTAAATAAATTAATAACCTAACATTTGTACGGCATTTAATCTTTTGGCTTTCAACAGTTTAGATTCTTTACTGTTAATTTCTTGTCCATTTATAAAGTTCCTTCCTCCCACTGTGAAAGTGTTCCCATGGTGGTTTATTACATTTCAGGCTACCATGTTCCCAGATTACACTGTTTTTAATTACTTAATGTACCCTTAAGCCTCCTGGATACAATACAAATCAAACCGCATCCGTCCTACTGATACATGGTACTTCTATAATTGGCTATTGCTGGATTTGTCACACTTTAATGCCGTCTCAAGAATTTATGAGAATTACTTGCAATATTTATGCAACTGCTTCATTTTAGAGACACAGACATTCTTTCTTTTCCCTACTTTCTCACACACATCTATAACCCAGAAAAAAGACTAGTGGTAGTACATTTGGGAGAGGTGAGGATGATTTAGCTATTGTATTGGATTAATAACAACTTTTCACCATGTGTTTCTACTGGCAGGATATGGAATTGGCCTCCCTCAGAACTCTCCGCTCACCTCCAACATTTCAGAGCTTGTTAGCCAGTACAAGTCAGACGGCTTCATGGACACGCTGCATGACAAATGGTACAAGGTTGTGCCCTGCGGGAAGCGCAGTTTCGCTGTGACTGAGGTAGGAGCAGAAGGACCTGTTACGCAGCAAAAGTTGACTGTGAGGAAGACTTTCAAATTAAATGAGTTTTATTGCATTTTATGAGCAGCAACTTTGGCTGTGTGAATATGTAATTTCTGGTTCAATATTTTAATTCTAAAAAATCAAACGGCAATCCATAATGTGAAAATTCAGCTCAGTTAAGGTTAGTCGGCATCAACCAAATCATTATTTCTGTTTTCTGTACCACAACCATTCTGTTTGCTCTTGGCCTGTCTGAGCCCGAGATGCTCTTATCGAGCTGCAGCAGCCAGATGTTTTTATGCTGCAGACAAACACTGGGTAAGTCAACCAGCAACTGCTATTTTGCTGGTTGCTGGTTTGACACAACTTTAGAAGCTGATGACACATCACTGCTGTACATACAGCTTATTCTACAAACATAGTAAAAAAAATGTCGGTCCAGTATTAAATTCAACTTCAATTAAAGACAAAATGTATAAGTATATTATGTAATCTTCATAAATAAAAATAGAATAAATGTATGCTTCCTTTTTAGTACTCACAAATAAAACTACTGTTACCGCCACTTTATCAGCACATTTCTGTGCTCATGGTCTGATCATGAACTGATAATTTAAAACTGTGTCGTTACTGCACACACCACTAACCATCACCCTAACTATCACCCTTTCACACACACACACACACACACACACACACACACACACACACACACATACACACACACACATGCACACACACACGTGCACAGACACAGACGTTGCCACAATACATTATCTACTCATCAGGAGTTAAAGCCACTCACATAAACAATTACACACCAATTGAACAGCCACTGAGAGCATGTTGCTCTTATTTATTGCACCCAAGGACACTTCACCATACAGACTATGTGGGTCGGCAGCCTTCAACCACTTGGACGGCCTTTATTATATATTCTGTTGAATTGTATACTTTAATGAATCAAAAGATTTCCAATAATGTTTGTGCCTCAATAAATCTGGAGTTTAGACCATGACCCTCCAGCCCTCCAGCCTCTAAATGATAACAAAGCTCAGAAGAGCAGTTCTCTAAGCAGCTTGAATTCCATTTTCTTAAAAAAATATTTATTTGATAATTGTTTGAAGTTTATAATGCACTCCATGTTTCTTTGAAAGACACCCTACCTGCAGACATATAATTAAATGACCAACTTTCGCATTTAATTTGAGTGAGAGGATTGTCATGGTGGCACAGGCAATGTTGCCTCCCAGCAAAAAGGTTCCAGGTTCAGTTCCTTTCTGTGGAGATTTTATGTTCTTTCTATGTCTGCATGGGTTCTCTTAGGGTTCTCCAGACATGCGGCTTGGGTGAATTGGTTACACCAAATTGTATGTGAGTGATTGTTTGTGTTTTGCATGGCCCCCATGATGAACTGGTGTCTTATCAGGGAATACCCCACCTTTCACCTATAGCCAGAAGAAAATCCATGATTAGTATTTTGCCTCATCTTTGAGTTATCTTACAATGAAAATCAGTTAGTGCCAGAGCCGGTGTCACAGCACTATGGTCTGGGGAACATTTCAAAAATTCTATCATATCAACATCAAAGATGGTGTTGTGAAATTAGTAAGGCATATCCGCATATTTAATGAATCTAAATTGAATGTCATGTTGCTTACTTGTATACACAGCTTCGTCACCCAAGTCTGAACATAAGCACTGTGTTTTGGCACAGTGACAGCATGCTGTCACAACATCTGCAGGAAGTTCAGGTGATATAAGCAATATGAATTACTGACTAGGCTGACTCAGATTTGTGCTGCTCAGCGTTTCTTCAAGCAATCTTTTATTCAAATGAATGACTGCTGCACCCCCAGCAGCCGGCCTGGCATTCTAAAAAGATGAAATGTCTGATGGATCGACTCCAGTGAGCCGCGCTGGTGTTTGGCCAGCTCTCTGTCATCCATGAAGAAGTCGATCCATTTAAAGTAATCAATACCAATAAATGACATACAGTATTATTCAATTACCTAACATTAAGAAGGCCGACCTTAACATTACCAAGAAATAATTAGTCATGAAAGACACCAACTTTAGAATGCTGGTAACTTTTTTGAGGGTATTCATAGATCAGAAATATATGCAGGTAAAACTCATAAGTGGTTGCACATAGAATGGAGACAAGAAATGTGCTTGTTGCCAAATCCTGGTGAAAAATAAGCTTAGAATGCATTAACTATGAGAAATGTTTGAGTCGGTTGATGTACATTACCCTGCATATACACTGGAGCTGATATTGGATTGATGTCTCAGTTGTATTTCTGTTAAAGGATAATGCAGCTGTAGTTTTATCTTTATCAGGTAAAATCAATTCCCAGAGCCTTTGAAATGTCTCCCCCAGGAGACAGATTTGACAGTACTCTCTAAACTTTCACAACCAGCTTGCCAACTAACAATACTACAATAAAGAATTTAATCCATCATATCCTCCCAACACTCCCCCTACCCACACACACACACACACACCTACACACACACACACACACACACACACACACACACACACACACACACACACACACACACACACACACACACACAACTTGACTTCATAATGCAATCACTGCAGCTGCAACTGTGGCAAACTGCTCCATAACTGCTCCGACTGACAAAAGACTCACATCTGCAGAGGCTGCAACAGGTGCACGATTAAAAACATGTGGATTTGTGCAATATTAGATCAGCACACTTCTTCACAGTGACACATTAGAATGAGTGCAGCAAAGTGTCTATTAATAAGGCAATTATGGGTATTTTCTGAAGAAATCAGATAATAGTTCAAAGCCTCTCAGTAATATGAAACATGTTTAATTTTTATTATAGACATGATTTAATCTCTCCATCAATTCATGGAGAATTTTTCTGTTTGCTTTCAGCTGTGTTGAAAGTAGTGAACATGATTATTCAGTTTGGAAACTAGCCCTCCTTTTCCCACTCCCTTATGCTACTGTGTACTTGTGATAGGTGTTGAAAGTAAACCTGTGCCGTCGCCCCCACAGGCAATTTTTACATATTTATTTATTTTAAAGAAAGCTTTTGCAGCTGCATCTGTAGTGATTGTGGTGTCATAGAGTCAAGTTATGGAAAAACAAAAAATGCATAATGCATCGGGTTTGCTAATGCAGCGTTTTGCCTATGTGAGCTGTTTTTAATAGAATTTTGACAACAATGGGAAGAGATGACTTATGGGATGTGGTTGGGCTTGCGGTGTTAAAGACCCTATAGGGTTTTCTGGCTTTGGTGAATACATCAGTGAGTTTATGCATTTCATGAACAATAATAGCTAAAATAATACTAATATAATTTGTCAAGTTCTAGCACCAAAGTATTACCTGGAAAAATAATACACCCTAGCAAAAACTTCCTTGCTGGAAATCTGCTGGAGTAAGATAAGGATTCAGTTATATTATTCTTGTTTGTGTATTTATTATTTATATTATTTTTATGTATTTAAAACACAGAACATAGGTGAACAAGAGAATGTACTCACTGATTTTTAAACACAGCAAATATTCTCTGCACACACTCATTTGCAAATTAATTCCAAATGAACACACCCTCACCTCACAGGCACCGCAATTCATTCCACAACTGAGGCAACAGAGCAGGTGGTTTGAAGCTCTAGAATGACCAGAAACATGTATCCAGTACAATCCCATTAAAAACCTGTGGGTAGATTGGGCGTGAGTGTGATAACATCAATGTACCCCACAGACTCAGCAGCAGCTCCAGGCGTTTCTAAATAAACAGGATGACGTCACTTAACCGGTTGTGCCACTCCATGAGGAGAAGGATTACTGCTGCGGTTAAAGTTAGAAGGGGATACAATGAACACTGTGTAAATTGTTGTACACACTGAACCCATCAGCTAAGATGTTTATCTCTCTTACATTTTTGGGGTCGTTTAATCATGCTTTTTTTGTCTACTGATTAAATTAAGTAATAAGATGGAAGTTGAGAAAGACCAAAACAGCAGTTCCTTTAACCATATGATACAAACAACTCAAGCAAATTGAGTAGAAGCAAAAAGCAAATTTTAGAACACAATTATAGATGAATGAATTTCCATGCCTTGTGCAAAGTGATGCATGTAGAAGTACATTGTTGTCTGTGCAAAACAATAGACCCAGAGGGACATCTGATCATTTCTTATTATATTGTGAAGAACTTCTTCCTTACTAACAGATGAGTATTTTTGATCTTCTCTGATTATTATTTCTATATTTCTTCCTTCTTTCCTGTCTTTCTCTGCAGACGCTACAGATGGGTATAAAGCATTTTTCCGGTTTGTTTGTGATGCTCTGTGTGGGCGTGGCCTTATCACTTCTGACCACAATAGCAGAACACATCGTGTACAAGCTGGTGATCCCACGGGTCAAGGAGCCACGCTTCAAATACTGGCTGCACACAAGCCAGGTACTCACACAAACATGCTCGCATAAAACACAAAACAGTCATGAGATGGCACAGAACCACCACACACACATACACACACACACACACACACACACACACACACACGCACAGAGCACTCTAATCGTCATTAAACACAGTCATGGAAACGCACTTATCACAGAGGGAAAATAACTTACAGAAAGCATGTGACAGCTGGTGTGTTGCTTGTTTTTCCAGAGATTACACCGGGCCCTCAACTTAGTCTTCACTGATGACAAACTTCAGACTGTTGCCAAGCCAGACAAAAGGTATCAGATTTTTTTACTATTTCAAGCATTTCTACTTCTCTTTCTTTATACTCAAGGTCAAATTGTTAGTTTTTGTAGTTTGTTGCATGTTTACTATTTTAACGTTATTGTTACTCATCACAGGGTATCATCAAGCCACTCAAAACATTCGAATGTTCCACATATCGCATAGTGAAAATTTCATTTGCACAAAATAAGTAACTAAAGGGAAGCCATTCCTTTAAACTCAAATAACTCGTCATTTAAATGTTCAAATTATAGTTAAGGAATCAGTTTTTATCAAGAAACTAAAGAGAAAAGTCAGAAAATAAATGTCATAATCATCACCATCATCGTCATCATCATTAATTATCAAAAGCTTTGACTATTGTTTACGACAGCAGGTGAGTGGCAGATTTTGGGAACGATGAAACTATCTTTTAGGTCACTTTAATTGTGATTTTAAAAGGTGAGGAAGCCAGATGATTATTACCTTCAGAGTCATTTAACACCACTATTATCATGGTTTAAGAGTGGGAGTTACAGAATACCCTCTTTTTTAACCTTATAGCTATTTGATTCCAGACATATTTAATTTCAAATGTCATCTTTTTTTATAAAAAGTGAGTTTTGTTTGACTATGAATGTTGTATTATTACTTTTTTTGGAAGAAATATTCTTTAGCATCCAGTTTCATATTTATTCCTACTAGGGAGTTCAGATGAAGGAGACACTCGGGTGGAGCGCTCTAAGTGGGGATTAAACACACCTAATAATTACAGAGCGAAGGCTGTGCGAGTGATGCCTATGGTAATGAGGATAGATTAAACTACCTACTGCTGCATAATAACGCTTATTCAATCAAGCTCTCATGCAGCATGCCAGCACACTGTCTAAAATTTGTGCCGTCAAATTGTCAGTTTGCTGCAGAAACCCTGATCATTAGAACTGTCTACCTGTTAGATTTTGTGCTGAATGGTTCCAATTTGGAGTTAGAAGAAAAATAAAACAAATACATTTTATGCATCTGTGGGACCACTGGCATATCTTACAGAGAGTAACTCTATGCCTGTGTTTCATCATCATCATGAAAAAAAGGCATTGTTTAACTGAAAGGAGCACAGGGGTAAAGATTTAATTGGCAAAATATGGTGATGGAACTATAACATATTTTATTTCCATACTAACAAGGTTGCAAAAGCCTAGAGGCAACAGGGAAGCGTCTGAGAGCATTATGAGCTGTCTGTAGCAAGCTGGAAAACTATCCAATTAAGATCTGTCCTCCCATCAGGATCTTGTGATTTTGTATCAAAGGCAGTGTTAAGGTGACATAGATGTTTAATATAATATAATATAGTTCTTTTTTCCGGAGAATTCCTCCATAGTTGAATATACGTGCTTTTTATAAATATACTGTATTAAACATGACAAGTAGCTGCGACTTTTGATTTGGCTTTCCATGGAAAGATGGGGTAAAGGTCAGTCATCTTATTCATAGCATTTTTCAAAAATCTATACAATAAGGGAGATAATGACTCTTGTTTTGTTAATATTCCTAAATGTGTTCAATGTAAAACTAATATGTGACAGTTTTAGATATTTGTACACACCTTCTGTAATGGTTTTGGGTTACTTCGTCCTGTTTTCAGGAGAAAAATTCATTCTCTCAATGTGTTTTATTCCTTTTTTTTTTCTGCTACGTTAGTTGATTAGAATCCTGTTTGTTTAGTATTTGCATCGTCCTTCTTGAGGTATCAGGATATGTGTTGGCTGCATTGCTTTCTACTGTCTCAGTTTTTGTTGCCTGCATGTTTTTGTCTGCTGTATGGCATTAAAGATTGCTTTTCAGTTCTGCATGCTTGCCTGTCCTTTGCCTGCGCTGTGTGAACTGAACTTTATTTGAACTCACAACACATAGCAGCTCCAGCAGAGTATTATTGTAAGATACCATGACGAGTAAATCATGCAATGTCTGGGATCTTTAGGAAACTAATATCGTCACTTACAGGGTACATGCATTTTCCCTATATGGTTGAATTTTCTGGCCACAATAGAAACTCTGCAGGGTCGACAAAACTGGGAAAGATTTGGGCTTCCTGCCTCCCCTCACTCCAGCTGTGTAATTCTCCTTTAGTACCATCACTGCATTTTCAGGATAGTGTAATTACAACGGCTAGCAGTTACTGGAAAACAGCTGAATGCAAGCCGACCATATTTGAGGAGGGTGCTCAAGAGGTCATTTAATGCTGCTAAGAGATGCATTCCCCAAAAAGCTGGTGGGAAATATCTTACTCAAGGACACTTCAGGAGGGTGCGTATCTTTCTGGTGCACCTGTGTCATGCTTGTTGAAGAAAAGCTGTGATGTCTGGTAGCAACATCTGTATTGACAGATGGATTTGGGAAATACTGCTCAGCAGTGAAATATTTCATTCTATGGGTGTAGCATAAAGATCTGCTGCAGGTTAACACAAGCTGTCCTGCCTTCAAAGGCTGCAGTGATTGACCTAGGACAGGAAAACAGTGTTTGACGTAAATAGTAAGAGCTAGGGATGAGCAAGTACACCACTATCTGTATCTTTCATCTAAATTATCCGTTCAACCATCTAAATGATCTGTATCCGTATATGTACGGAATGGGTGGGGCTTAAACCGGAAGTGAGTGTGGTCTGGCTGGAAATGGATGGGACTTAAATCGGTACATTATGTTAATTCTGAAATTGATTTGGATTGATAAGAAGTTGCTATATTTACTTTTTGTTTTAAAACTATTTACTGAACAGCCTCAAACTTGAGCTTCAAATCACTGTTTTTGATCACAAAAGTAAGATAACTATTTACAGAACAAGTAAATTAACAGTCGGCCTCCCAGAATTCTGCAAATGGAATTTTATGAAGTTTTATCAAGTTATCAAATCATGTATTTCATAAAAGAGATACAATACACAACTTTACAATAAAAAATAAATGGAACAAATAGACTGGACAAGGCGTGCCTTTAGCGAAACAAGCACACTAAACCCAGGATGACACCAGTGTTGTGTAATATCCCCTATTTCATTTCAGATGCCACTTTCATTCTGCTTCCTTTCTGTTTTGTGCCGGTGCAGTGCTGGGAAAAACACACTGCTTTGGGCAAGTCTTGATGTTACAGGTTTTTCTCATGGTCAGTGCATTCAAAGGGACGAATATGTCACCAAGTGGAACGACGCATTTCATAACCTTGTCTTTTTAAAGTGTTAGTTGAAAATCTTTTGGAATACTTCTTTCTTCCGTACTTTGCTGTAAGTCTGCAGTACATGAAAAATTATTGTGCAGGATAGAATGAGTAGAAGGAAGGACACCGATAGATGATCCGTCTTCTCTCCTGCCCAGCCCACAGCCGCACAAAGGGGATTTGTCAGGTGATGTATGTTTAAGCCTGCAGTAGAGACGACATTAGCGATGCTGTATCGAACTGACACCTCAATCCCCTGACCCATGTTACTGCAGCTAGTGCTCATTAGCTAAAGATGGAGGAAGACCTTTAGGTTGGATGGGAGAGGCTGTGGATTTCTGCTGGTACTGAAGTAAGCTAATTGAAACATGTTTCCCAGGGAGCCTTAGTTTCGATGTTTTTTTTTTTTCATACCTCATGTAAGTGCTGTTCATTAAAATAAATTAAAACACTTACTGGATTTCAATATTAAAGTGATTATGATTATATTAAGACAGAGCCCCTGCATCAATTTATCACTGGCTGCTTTACTGGTAGCCAAACACAATCCTGAACAAATGCTGCTTGATGATTCCTGGATGCACATCTTGCTCTTTGACTATGACCATTACCAACAAGGGAAGTTATTGTCTTGGCCATTAGGCATGGAAAGAAAAATAGAAGAAAAACTGGGTGTGACAGCAAATAGTGATACTACTAACAAACAAACACAACTATCTCAATCCATCAACAAATCCATCAGTCCACCAGCTATTTATTAATCAATCTCCAAGCCCACATAAATAAAGATGTGCTGCTAATCTGATCATTATGGATGCCAAGACAATCGATAAAATAAATACATTAGTTCAACCCACATGAAATACATTAGTTCAACCCTACCTAGTGCTGATTCCCTCATGAGAAAGGGAATCAGCACTAGGTAGGACTCATTATTCAAAAGACACATAGTCATCACCATCCTTATGGAGGAGTCACTTGCGTAGTTAAAATATAAAACATATCACACAATAGAGAGTAGAGCAATACACCTTGGGACACTTTTTTTTTTTTTTCATTTAATAGGACATTCAGGGAAAACTCACACACTTATATTCCTCTAGGAACCTCAACATGACCTTCTTAACTGTAAAGTCTTGACCTTTTCCAACAAGCAGCTTGGGAAAATATTTAATTTACAATTATCTTCCAATTGTGTTTCTTCTTCCCATTTGGTTTGACATACAGCAGGCATACCATTGTATTGTATGTGCATCAGAACTTACAGGGTTGACGTGATGTGTACGTGCAATAGTTCGAGAGGAAAGCACGGCAGTCAGAGACTGCAACATCCTGCGACATCATCACATTTTTCTGTCTCTGGCTTCCTGAAAATGTTGCTTTTTGTTTTGTGATTATATCTCATCAGGTTTTCGAGATGTGTACCTAAAAAGGTATAAAAATGAAAATTTGACCTTGACCTAGTTTTTCAAGGTCAAGGTTGTGATCTAATTTTCATCCCCTTGCCTCCCTGAATATAATGCCTTTTGTTTCATCTTTCTATCTCATCCGTTTCCTGAGATATGTGAAAAAAAAAAATACAAAAGCTGAAATTTGACCTTGATGTAGTTGTCTCAAGGTCAAGCTCATCATCTCATTTTCATCCCCTTTGCCGCCCGAGTAATGTGCTTTTTCTTTCATCATTCTATCTGAAACGGTTGTGAAGATATTTGGACACACAAACACTGACAATTACAATACATCACCACTTCGTGGGATGTAATAACCACTACTTTTAAAGTCAAACGACACACTATTTTCTTGAATTGAAATTTGATGAAAACATTGTATTTTTTCTAGGTGCAATGAGGGAAGCAACCAGTCAGCATCTTGGAGTCCTTCAAAGTCCTCCCATTGCAACAGGCGTAGAGTCCTTCCAAAAGACATTCAGAATGACCTGGAATGTTCAACCTCCAGGAATCTTCCCTCTCCTCCACCCTCATCTCGTTTGCCTCATCCACATACTCTTCCACTATTGGAGAAACACTTGCCCATTGTTACCAACTCTAATGGTCGCTCTGACCTGCTAGGGCGAGTTTTGGGCCGAGGCCTGGGACCAGAACATGTGGGTTCAGGGCAAGGTGTAACATCAGGACCGGGCCGGAGTTTGGATGCAGGTGACTGTGGCACCAGCCTGGGCATGGGCAGGATCCCACTAGTACAGGAGCTGTCAGAACTGGAAGGTGAAATCCTTATAATAAAACAGCAACTGCAGTCAGCCATGAGGAGGAAGCGAGAGCTTGAACAGTTTCAATCAGAAAACCATCCAGCAAAACAGACAGAATCCAGCCAGCCCACAACACACCAGTCCAACCAGTTATCTCAGTATACCCAGCTCCACCAGCAAAATAACCAACACACAAGCACGCTCCCGGAGTACTGAAGGCTTTTCAGAAAAGGATGTCTGGGTTTTGAATTTTTACGAAGTTAAATCCTCCACTAATGCTCAGGCCTTCACTTGAAAGTTGGACTGAAACACTATCAGAGACATCAAATCCTGCTCTGTATTTCTGGAAGAGTATTACCTGATGTCTGGAACACGGGATTTACTCAGACAAGTGGTACTGGTCAACAGTGAACTGGTGATACTGAAGTAAATCTGTTCCCACCAGCTTGTTACTGTCACTGAAGAGCTGTGCAAACCCTTAATTTCTTAACTTCCACTCTGTGATTCTGTCACCTCTTTTTCAACCCTTCTTGTTCCTTCATTATTTCTTTTCACTTCCACTCCTGCTCCTCTCTAACCCCCCCCAACCCCCACCTCTCATTGCTTTCTCTCTAATCCTTGTCTCTTCAAGGTTAGAGATTTGCTTGCCACGATGATAACTTTCATCACAGATATGAAGACTCTGGTATTTAAGCTTAATGGGCTAATTCACCTGGGTCTTACGCTGAGACTTACTAAGTGTAAATGACCTGGGGTTGAACCCAGCCACTCAAGTCTTTATGTCCTTGTATCTTGCTGAGATCTCATACCTTTAAGGTGGAATTTTAAAAAATGCGGCTGTTGTTGATGGCCTGGATACCAGTGAGGACCTCATGTTTTTGGCCTTCTACAATGCGTTTGTTTTGGCTCAGGTTATTTTTTCTTTCTGGTGCACTTTTTGTGGATTGGTGGGGCAAATGTCACAAATAAAAAATAAAACAAAAATAGAGAAACCTTCAGCAAGATACCTGTATATTTATCAAAAGATGTGATTGGTGTCTGCTGGTGGATGATGGGGCAATATTGAATATTTTGGTGATCACCATTTAAACTGTCCTGCCCTTCACAGATGCACTTGTAGTTTCTTAAAGAAAACTGCACCTTTAATTCATTGTTCAACTTGTCAGAGTTTGACTTGTGGTCTGTACATTTTTCTTCTTCATGATGTAGTTGGGATTATAAATTATACAAGTTAGGAAAATATAAAACATCAATTGTCATTTTTTTTCTTTTTTATTAAAACACTGAGAGAACCCACAGTGACACCAGTGTAACACGCCCATTAAATGTCCCTGTTCCATGTGGTCCACATAATTTTCTTTTAACGATAAATGGGTGAGTGTTCTTATGGGTTAAAGACTTATTAATTATCACGTGATCTTGTAACACAAGACCTCCAGTTTCTAACAGTGGCGTGTTGCTGATACTAAATGTAACCATGAACCTAACACCACTTGTTGAACTCTGACATTTGATTTGAAATGATGATTCACAACAGAACACACTGAAGCAGTCCCTCTGTGATGAGACCTGTTTTCTTGCATCTTTTCTATTTGCATTTGGATGTGTTCCGTTATTAAAAAATGTACCTCTCTTCTTCGCACTTATTTCATTCTTTGTTTCAGTCTCCCAGAAGGGGTCTCGACCTAAAATATCAATAAATATTTTCGACAACATATTAGAGAGTATCATATTAGGTACTTTCTTTTAGTTTAAAAGCCATTCCAGCTGTTAGCTAATACCATTTTCAATTCTAAAAACTTTAATATTATTTAACAAAAGAATACATGCAGTTGCTAACATCTGAATCTGACCGGGAGCTTTTTGAGTATACAATGCTCTTTGAGGCCTTAAGGGATAGAGTATGTTGCTTTCTAGAAAGACAAAAAAATAATAACTGAAACATGAGTAACAGATCAGCTGACACTAAAGGGCACCAATGAAACTGTGCCTTAACGATTTATTTATATTATTATTTTGTTAGCCACTTGACATTACTCATTTCCCTCCCAACTTTATGTACATAATCACTCAGACAAATCTGTGCTGCACACCTTGTAACATATCAAGCCATTCATACACATATGCTTATGTATACACAGACACCCTCACACACACAGAAGTTGCTATCTTTTTAACCAGTGTGTCTGTACAAGTACAAGGTGTCACTACCAAAATGAAAACCTAACAAAACACCTTGTAAAAGTGCAGTGCACTGGCTGAGCCATCAGCTTTCTTTGTGTGTGTACATATGTCTTCCTAAGTTGTGATATATACATCAGTGATGCTACTGTATTCATCAAAGTATGAAACAACATTAGAACTTTACATGGCTCTGGTTTTACCATATTTCTGATCATTCTTATCACTTGTTCAGGTAACATAGTTTGACTGGGGTGTTGTCTCATGAAGAAGTGAAATGCCTCTTTCAACGCATGTGGCACTGGCTACCTGGGACAAGAAAAATTACATTTTAGGGGGTGTCTTTACATTGGCTATTCTTAAACACCAGTAGTTCCTTACTTGTTCTTCCAGCATCATGCTTGAATATAGATGTCGGCGCCTTTCCAAAGTTTTTTATTATTCTCTGAAGAGACATCTGCTCCAACTTCTGTGGAAGCACTGATTTGTGATGTTTCTTAATGGTTAGACCTTTTTATTTTCTGTTAGGACCTTATTCTAGTATCAGACTACAAACTGATTACATACATTTTACAGCTTATCTACACTCTGCTCAGTATTTATTTATATATTACTCATGCTGGAACCATGACATCACTTATAGGGCTGATTCCTATGGAGACTTTACTTTAACAGGGATCAACAGGGTCAATAACAGATAAGGAATAATTACTGCAGGATAAAGCTTAACTGAATGTGAAATAATAGCTCTTTAAATATTCAAACAAACCTGTTCTCCACTTCCAGGAATTTAACTTTGAAAGACTAACTGTAAAGATGGGATCATACTTGGATCATACAAGAATTGCCCCAAAGAGGGATAACTAAAGTACAAATTATACTTTCAGCATTTTTAATTTGTAATAGAAAAAAAAAAGACTTATTGTTTTTATGTATCTAACCTTGTGTGATTATTGACTTTAGTAGTGTTTTTAATTGTAAAGTTATAATATAAAAAAAAAATCACGTAAAAGAACACATTGTTAATATTGACTAGTTAAGAAAGAAAAAATAAATGTAGCGTTTGAAATAAATTTTTTATTTCTTAAAGTAAAAGACAGTCATAATCACAATGATAATGAGTACAGTTCAAATCATGAACATCCATAAAGCGTCTTTGCTTCTCTCTTCATGCTGGGTGTATCTTCCAATGGGAAATGGAGTCACAACATTGGCAGCACAATCCACTGGTGGGTTGGGGAGGGAGGAGGGATGCCTCGAGGAGGTAAAGTGAAGCAGGAGTCATCAGCCTGGTTCCCATTAAAAGGGATAGACAGGCTTTAATTGGGTCACTCAGATTCACTCCAAGAGCATGTCTGGTTCTTTTTTTCCCCATGTATATTATAAATATTTTGACCACTGGGATATCACTTTCAGTGATTTTGTGAAACCATAGCAGTGTAATCTTTTGCTAGATCTGGCAGAGGCTAGCAAGCCCCATTTGGCCTCTTTATAGAAAAATCACACTGAATCAGCGAACTGGGGTAAAATACACCCATTTTCAAAATTTTAATAAATTTCACTTTCACTACGGTGAATAAATCCACACGCTAAACCACGTCTTCTAACTTAGAGGATGTCACAGACTCCTCCTCGTTTCATCCAAAAGGGGGAGAGGGGTCATTCCCAGAAACACCTAAACTGATACCAAAACATATCCAGGTTTACAGCAGGCAAACAGGTCCAAACGGATCATAATAGTCATACAGATTGACAAAAATCTTTACAAAATATGACCTGACATGGTCGATTAATGTACAGACAGATAATAAAAAGAAGGATTCTGCCTTTTTTCTGTACAAATAACAAACACCACAGAACAACAACGTCAATATTTTTTTCCAAACCACATTTTTCAGACCGAGTCGCATAGATGTGGTTATCGATGAGGCAAGTCACCTGACAGGATGTGATATAGAACAGAAAGAGTCAGCTGACAGGGAGTGTGCAGGTTTAACACCGTCAGGGTGGACTACAGCACTCACTCATACAAAATGTACAAAACACTGTCCTCTAACTACAAATAGCACACCTTGGAGGGAAAAATGGTCCATGTTTCAAATGGTCTCAAGTATCTGGAGAAACAATCTGTGCTTAGGTTTGCCTTTTGTTCATTTTGCAGGTGATGACATCCGTGTGTGCGATGGCTGGTTAAATTGAGCATAGCCCAAATAGATGAGAACCATTGCAAACATGCATTTTGTCTCCTTGGTGAATTAAACAGATATATCAGGAGTGCTTTTAGTAGGCATTCGGAGCCACGTGGCATGCGTCCTCGTCATTTTGTCTGGAAGTGCTGTGGAGACGCAAACGTGACCCGGTGCTGCCCCCTTAGTCATGTGACCTCCGTCATCGAAGCCGAGTGGTTCTGAAAATGGATGTGAGAGAAGGGATGGAGTGTGGTGTGGGGATTGAGAGGGATAACAAATAAAGCAAAAGGAAAAGGGGAAAGAGAGCAAAAAGGTGTGGAAATAAAAAGGTAGAGGAAATCATCGTCAGGCTATATCAGGAGTGTTCTTTGTGAGGTTCTGTCTTTATTTCTGTGCATTTATCGAGGAGGGAAGTGTTGCAGTGCAAAATAGCATGCCTATATGCTCTTTAAAACTGCTTCATGAAAGAAAGAAAGAAAGGCAGAAGAAATAAAGCACGAAAGTAAGAAAGAAAGATAATAAACTAAATATGTGGTTGGTACTGAAACCCTATCTTTAGATAGATAATGAATTTAATCTCATTCTCTATGGGGACACTGATAAATTACTTGCATACCAGGACATGAAAACATATTACAACATGTTACAGTCACAGCATATTACAGCACAAAACAAAATACAACAGTCGTCTGTAGGAAGATATCTGTTTTAAGTTCACAGTCTTTGGGGAGATCTGCCAGTTGCCAGTTATTGGAGAAAGATACTGTGCATTATTTTGTAGGATGCCGGGTTAAGTGTTTTAAGATACCTGTGCGCTGAGGGTCTCCAGGGGGCTCTCTACACGAGGGAAAGTCATCAGAGGCAGACCACGGTAGTCTTCAGTTTTCTGTTTAGTTGCTGAACTGTGGACCCCTTTGAAGTTGTTGACGACACAAACACCCTGTGCAGAATGAGGAAGGTTCACAGTTAATGGGCTTGTTTCAAAAAGCAGGTTTAGTGGAAAACCTGGATAACCTAAACCTACAATCAGGGAAAACCAGAGTTTTCAGTTTCACAAAAGAAGGTAACTTAAGCCAGAGTTAGAGCAGAATGTGTTAATGCTTCAGCTGAGGCTGAATATCACTCTGTATTGCACCAGAATGTTAAACAATGGGAACAGAACAATCAGTAACTAGACAACATTTGTTTTCTTCAATTTCTTGTTAATTTCTTTTTCTTCTTATAAATTAGTAACTCATGTGTGCGTCATGTGACTAAAACAGACAGAAAATAAAACCTGGAATGCCTTAAAGCAGTTATAAGCAGTACAATGCCACAGATATTAATGTAAGATTAAAGATTAAATTAAAGATCTACTTTATTCATCCACACGTGGGGAAATTATCTTCACACTCTTCACTCTTTTTGCATGTGGTTAAAATGTTTTGTTAGTCATGCATACACACATAGTGTTTTTGAATACAGGCCCCTGAACACAACACACTGGGGGCCTGTAGGCATGCAATTAGTAACACATCACACAAACAGTAGGGGGAGGCAGAGTGATGGGTCGCGCACAGGGGGTCGCGCCCCAAATGAGTAGCTTGTGGGGGGGACGGCGCCTTGCTCAAGGGCGCCTCGGCAGTGGCTGGGAGGTGAGCTGACGTCTCCCACCGTCAGCTCACACTCTGAGGGATGTCCGGGTGGGAGCAGGATTTGAGCCACCGATGGCTGGGCGATCCGTCTTCAAGACATCTGCTCTACCGCTGAGCCACTGCTGCCCCACAAGAACTGAAGCAGTCTTTCGGCTATTATCAAGGAAACCATGCAAAAGAGCTAGATGCCAGCTCTTGATTTCAGTTCTATAGTATAATAATGTTGGTATTATTGGTATTCCTCTCAACTGTTTTTGTAACGTACATATGCCAATTTACTGTTTAATTTACACAACATTCAAACGTTTAAATAGGTTTCATTATTTAACAGACATTGATATAGATGAGAGAACGGTTATGTGCATGAAAATAGCATTTTGTTGGCAAAATAAACAACTGAACAGTCGAATGTCCACTTAATATTTACTGCACAATATCAAACATAATGAGGAAGAGGAGGATCCCTCTGACTTGTGTGAACAACGTTTTTATACTTCATTCTCAGCTGCTGACATGTGCGCTTCTCCCCCGCTGGATTGCACCTAAATAAAATGAATTAATAAACTATTATTCAAGACGTTTACCTACGTAATTTTACTGTGAGTGCAACGGACTACGTCTAAACTTAAGCATTGACTTGAGCAGCAATTCACTCCCATGTAATCTCCCTCTTTGCAGCTGCAACGCTGTTGCTGTTTCTTCAGAAAATGTCCTCAAAGTCTTCATATGCATGAATTCAAATTTGTACTTCGACGCCGTAAAGTGCTGCTGTGCGCGTCCCGTCCGTCGTCATGGTGAATCGTCGAATCGGGTCTCCATTGATAGAGTCTCCATAGAGTTGTCGCGCCTGTTTAACTGCAGGTCTACGTACTCTGGGTTAACAAAACTAACCCTGAAAAGCGTTTGTCAAACCGAAATGCCAGGTTTTCTGAATTCAGTGTAAGTCAACCCAGAACCACAGGTTTACCTCAGGGTTCGTTAACCCTGCCTTTGTGAAACGGGCCCAATATCAAGGTAGGATCAAAATGACACAGGTCAACCATGCCCTGAGGGACTGGTTCACTGATGGAGGATGATCAAGGATTTATTGTTCATGTTGCTTCATGGAGTGCTTCTCTAGTGCCCCCAAAATCAAACACATGAATGAATCATAACTGCTGAACAAGAATCCAAGTTACACAGTTTAACATGAACATAAGAATTCTTCAGAATAAAAAACAAACTGTCTGTGAACATTAAATCGTTTGTTGAGTTAAATTGTTCAAAATGCTAAACTTTTTTCGTTAGTTCTCCAAAGACACTGTGCTGTTGTTTTCACATAGCTGCTCCTATTTTTTAAAGATACATTTCACAAGGTTTCTGTTTTTCCTTAACTAATATTTGTTCCCAAAGACCATGGAAAAATGCTTCTTTTCCATTTTTGTATCTTGTTACCCACGCAAACAGAGACTCAGGCCAACCTGCCATCAATCACCCGAGGTGAGTAAAGCGAAATTTGCTCATTGCCATGGTGATGATGAAATCTATGTTAGAGGACTTTTTGTGGTTGTTGTTGTGGTTGTTGTTGTTTTATTTACAATTAAACACTGAAAAAATGTGTCTGGACTGAAGTGACTCAATCATTTTCTTGGCTTTCAGATCAGCGTAAAATGTCTTTTTACGTGACGAAATAATTTGTCACGTCTTTTAAGGTACTTAGAAAAAGACTCAAAATAAATCTTGAACTCAAAAGGAATGTCACAAATGCAGAGTTAGATCTTTGCTTAAAAAATGAATGTCTATTACAAACCTTTGCAAACTTTATGAAGCCCTCAGGAGAACCTCTTTGTATTAGATATTAAATCTGGCGTATGAAGCAACTAAAACATAGAAAAGAGTTTGGTTGGAAGACCTAACAAACAAAATGCTGCAGGTTTCAAGGGGCTGTGCTTCTGTAAGACTTCAGCATGAGCCTTTACTTTGTCTTGGATCAAGTGGACCCTCTCCTTGACTGCACATAACACTGATTCCTCAATCTGCTGGCAGAGGACAAATCTCTTGTAAGGCCAAAGGCGGTTGCTCTTTGATGAGTCCATTCCAATCCCTCGTCTGTGCTCACTGATAGCACACGGATTTGAGCTATACCTGCTTTCTACTTGCCTTGTACCCATTTATTTCACTCACGATAGCAGTCCATCACATCTCCTCAGTCTTCAGATGACAACACCTTGATAGGCCTCCTCAGAATCGTTTGGTATATGTGCAGTAGAGAGACTCAGGTCCTGCTTTGCTAGTAAGCAACAGGAAAAGAGCAGGTTTGAAGCTGCCGTCACAATGATTAACTTTCTTCTTTTCATTTTTCCCTGGAGAGCACTGACTCAGTGCACGTCACTTTTTATAGGTGGGTCATTATAAGCTTATATTCTTCATTAAGTGTTTCCTCCTCTGCGTCATGCACCAAGGACAACTTGCTTAATGTTGACCATCACTGGAGGCACATCAATAGCTTTCATCTTAAAGCCAAATACAAAAGCATACATATGATGGCAGCAAATCTCAGAAGACTAAACTTACCAAAACCTTCAAATCGTTTGTAGCTCTGCTTTAACATTCGAATACTAACTATACAATATCTGGTCTCCTCTCTACCCCGTAGAGCTGTCTGTAAACCTGTTGTCTATATCACTATTTATTGTTTCATCATTTCTGAACTCCTACTAGACAATATCATAACTAGTCATACGACACATTGGATACAACCTATCTCTATTTTTAGTCCCCTTGTGAAGATAGAGATGGGCTATCTTCAGAAGGACCCTGAAGAAGCACGCTGTCTGCTGCATCGTGCTTCATTTGTTCACCTGTATCGGCAACCACAACGTCCCACAGAGCTGGGAAATGTGTGTCTCAGGGCTTCATTAGTGACAACTCTTGCTAGAAGAGTTATAGCTTCATCCCAAAATCCTTGATATTTTTTGTAAATATTATTTTTCTGTTTTTGTTACACTAAAAAAGTTCGATGTCCATATTAAATTTGTCCTTTTCCAGATGACTTAGTTGTAGTTCACACATATGAGGTTGTGTTATCATATAACTTGTGTACTAGCCTGTAGTGTGTCTTTCACTGATGTGAGCTCCAAAACAACCTTCAAAATTTTCACCATGTTTGATCACAGTAGTGAAAGTACATCTGAGGAGTTTCCATTTAAATGCATTTTTGCAAGGCTGTTTCTATTTGTGAGAATCAAAGAGCTATGAAATCAGTCACCAGCAGCCACTGAATGAATATCAATCCTTTCTTTCACACCCATTCCTGCTTTGAGGCTAGAGGCCCAGTGGAGATTACGTGTAATGAAGACTGTTGAATACATCTTATTTGATTTTTGGGAGTTTTTCTTCACCTTCCATTCTCCTTGGTAGACTTTCTGCCTCAACCCCTGAAACCTCTAGAGGGTTCCAGCTACAACATAACTTCAATCTCAGAAAAATCTGATGTTGATAAAACCATTTAACACAGAGCCAGAATATCCTGTTGTTTATTTTAGTAAGACACAGACAAAGATTCCTACCATTCCTTTGGAGACCAGAACTGTAGGTGACATTGTAACTGTGGTTCTCTGAGTGAAGAGACTATTCACCCATTGACATATTCTGTATGAACAGAGATCATCCCGATGTTTCCTGGCCTGCTTGTCAGCAGGGCCAGTGATGCTCTGATTAGTATCTTGCTGCCAAGCGCTCAGTGGTAGCTGATGGATTCCAGCCAACTCACCTTAGTCTCATGCTCGGGGGGGGGGGGGGGTTTGCATGTATTGTATATTTGTAGGGAGTTTGATTCTGGCACAGACTGATGACATTCCAGGTTCTTGACGTCAGAGTCTGGATTCAATGGTGAACTGTAGGTTACATTGCAACTGTTGCTCTAGACTCACTCTCTCTCATCCATGAGGTCACTCAGGAGTGAATCTTAAAAAATTATGTGATAAGACAAACCTGTGTCTTACATAGACTTTCCATATATGCCACTGTGCCTAGAGCTACTGCAGCTGGTGCCAGTTAGCTAGGGGTCATCATACTTTTGTTATAGGCTTACATGTATGTATATTGCTGGGTACACCTACGGTGTGAATTTATCAGAACACTGCTTCCTTTCTGCGGTTCTCTCCATTATTTCAGACAAAAACACAAACAACTGTTAAAACTAGTGTTTCCCTCAACTTGTCTCTTAATTTTTAGTCCTTCCTCTCTGAGCTTGTTAATTATTAATTGGTGGATTGGATCAGTTCCAAAATGAAGTTGTGAACAGAATGGCCATAAATTGAAAAAAAAATTCTTCTCCACTCCTGCATCTTAAACTTTTCACTCCATTTTTCTCACCAGAAACAGAGCGACGGCTGATCCCAGTATAAAACCAGCCACCACGTCTGAGCAGTGGTTTCGGTACTCTGACACTCGGTTGAGACCGGTGAGGAAAGCTGAACAGAGCGTTCCCAAACAGAGCACAGGCTTGGCCAGGCGGCTGGACTTGGTCTTGATGGTGCTGGTGATGTACATCTGAAAAGGTGCACAGAAAGCATTTAAAATATAACCAGAAAATAATGCAAAGCCTAGTTCTTCTTTAGTGTCTCCCTAAGGTTTAACAAAAGCCTAATTACTTCTCTTTAAGGAGACAAAATGATGCAATCTCATGCAGAGAAACTAGAGATGTTCCCACAGAAATTTTACATTTTCATGAAAGCAAAGAGGGTCCATTGCATACCAAAACATTTAAAAAAAGATGTCAAAAGGTTACATCATATGACTAACATAACCCTGCAGAACAGTTATTTTTTCCCCCTAAAAGCTGAACCTTATAAAAGATTATCTATTTGAAAGTGAGTCTGTCAGTTTAATACACTCTCTCAAATTGTTGTACAAATGTTCTTAATAACCTTGTACTTCTTACAAAACAACTAAAGAGCTGTATGTATCAAATCCACTTTTTAGAATGTTTTTTCTATATTCATCTTCCTCCACTCCACTCTGTCTTTCACAATTCTCATGGAAAAAAAACATTCTTACCAAACCCACTTCACAACACACTTTTAATTAAAAGGTGATACATGAATCCACTCCTGTAAAATTCTCAATTAAAGCGTAATGTAGCCACTCTCTAAACCATTATTTCTCCTTAATCAATTTTTTTTAAACTGCAAATCTAGTGAAAAAAATTTAATCATTCCAGGTTAAAAAGGTCTATTTATCCTCTAAGTGTTTGAGTGTCGTTTCCACCAAGATGTAAACAAATTACCTTCAATCCCAAAAGTAACTCTTGTGCCAGAAGTACATTTAAAATTGATTTCTAATTAACTGTGCTCGGGTTGAGTCGGAGAAAATCTGAAAATCTGTAGTTTCATTATTTATTTTCTCAATCCATGGTTTAAAAAATATGTTTGCTGACGAAAATATTATATTGAATATATTAAATACACACACACACACATGCACGCATGCACACACGCACACACATCCATTTATTTTAATCAACATTGCCTGAAACCACTGGTTTAATACACAGATACCTGCCATCAGTAAAAAATGTAATTAACTGTTGCAGACAGACCACAACGTATATCATGTAAATGTGAGCAAAGACTTAACAATTAAAATTCAAAAAGGTCTTAAACTCCATAATTGTGTAAATTGGAGGACCCACTCGCGAGATAGGCATCTAAAGGGCCTTAAAATGCATGTGTGAAGATTGATTTAATTTTATACTGTTTACCAGTTTCTTTTAGATAGACTTCACTCCACACTACACATGTAAAGAGAGGAAACATAAACCAACCTTGGCAGGGAATAAAAATGTCCTCATTCCTGCATTACTTATGTTAAGGCCTGATGTTACATAATGATAATTTCATAATAACATATGGTAACCAAACTATAATCAAATGTCTTACAGCATACTGTATGATAACATTGAATAAGAGTGGAGTTATGTGGTGTTTTGCCCATTGTTTACAGCTTACTACATATCTGCACAGTGTAAATTGTAATCAGTTACCATGTATTATCAGTCTCACCGTTAGGTAAACAGCAGAGTAAACACTCAGTGAAGAGTCCTTGGACGGGAATGACCGGCGTGCATTCTCCACGATAACAGGGTTCCCAGTGCAGATGTTCCCATTGACAATAAATTGGTGATTAAAACGACACTCTGCACCAGTGTAGTTGGGCTTGCAGACAGACAGGAAGTAGGGCGAGAGACCTCCTGTCACTACCTGACCTGCGTTGACGAAGATGTCCGTGGCAAACAGGCCGAATGCAAACACACCTAGGGGTGAGGGTTCACAATGAGAATAAGAAACATTAGCAAAGAAAGCTTTAAATGTTTAAATGTTGATGGCTTTGCTGTCATCCATGATGGACAACGACTCAAACTGCCTTCAGGGTACTTTGACAGCATTGGAGAGCTCCTTCAGCATTTGGCGGCTTCCTTCAAAGTGTGTGAAGAAACGTTATTGCAGGTCATTCCTTCCTGCAGCTGTCGACTTCACAGAATTTAAAATTCCTAATTTTAAAATTATGTATATTACTTCTCTACTTCTTATTACTCTTATTATTTATCTTATTTGTTGAGTGTCCATTCTTCCATTTCTCTGGGATTTTTCTGTGGAAATTTCTGTTATATCTTATCTTATCCTATCCTATCCTACCCTACCCTACCCTATCATATCCTATCCTATCCTATCCTATCCTATCCTATCCTATCCTATCCTATCCTATCCTATCCTTTTCTACCCTACCTAATCCTATCCTATCCTATCCTATCCTATCCTATCCTACCCTACCCTACCCTATCCTATCCTATCCTATCCTATCCTATCCTATCCTATCCTATCCTATCCTATCCTATCCTATCCTATCCTACCCTACCTAATCCTATCCTATCCTATCTTACAATGGTCGGATCATCTTACATCGGTTGTTAAGGTAGGCTGCAGCTGTCCAGCACTGAAGGTCCCAACTGTCATTACGCTGAACTCCAGAATATGCAATTTTTCCATTAGTGGGAAACTACTTTGAATGCAAAGTCTATTGATTTTGTACTGCCATTATTTAACCCCTGCTTTTAATCCCAAATGACGTTTTACATATATTAAAAAAAACATACCCCAACCTTTTCGTTTTTTTGTACTTATCAATCTGATGTGATATCGACATGAGACAAAAACAAAAATATTGGAGTCATATTAAGTGAAATTGGAAGGACAAGGGCAAACAAACTAATATAAGCACACTGAGAAAAAAATATTTTATATGAATGATTACGCTGACACTGTCAGCCCACCAAGCCAGACCCGTGTCTGCATCTGTATTCCTTTTTGCTGTGAAATATGGCTGCTGATTATCTGGCCTGCTTAGCCATGAAATTACTCTCCTTTGTATTTTCATTCAGAGAGGGGAGGGCTGCAGAGGCTTGGGGTGAGGGGGTTGGGTATGGGGTTGCCCGTGAGGGTTAAAGGGATGCGATCGTGTGAAGGGCATTGAGGGGAAATAGAGGGAGGGAATTAGGGTGAGTGGTGGGGAGAATGGAGGCCGCAAGAGAGCAGGAAACTAAAAGCCTCAATGATCCTAGCAATTTGCGAGGCTGTTCAGGAGCAGAAGGAAATATAAATCATGTGAACTGCCAAATGAATTCCTGATGAGTTCGTCAAAAATTGAATGGATATTATTTAAAAATGTTCAATGTGGTTCTGATTGTGCCAGGAGAGTCCAGCACGTGACCCTTTCTGCTGCTGATAGCTGAGAGATGGTCAGTTTGCCCAGGTCTACTCAAGCCAAGTGGAAAAGATGGAAAAGGGAAAAGGATATATATATACTGCATATACAAATACATTTCCCGTTTGTCTGGTGTTAATTGAGTTATTCATTTTTTCTTCTCTCTAACATCTTACACTCAAGACTGAACCAACTGAAGTGCATTAATGTCATTGTGAACAGAGTTGTAATCACGCTCTCAAGTGACTATTGTTACTTATCCAATTATCCAATTGCCCTAAACTGAGTGGAATGATCCCAGTTAAAAAAATGATGAGTTTTCAATCTTTCGATTGACTTCAGATACATGACGGAAACATTAGTGGGTTGTATTGAATACATAGATAAACTGAAGATTGAAGTGCATGTAGATGACATGAAGTATGAGGACATCAGAGATGACAATGTGTACACAAGTATTCTAAGGATGACCCCCAATCCTAAAAAATAATTTCTTTTGTTTTTTCATTTTGATTAACTGTATTGATCCCTGTAAAGTAATAATTAGTCTACTCTAGCACAGACTGGTTATTAGTTACATGCAGTATATATAGTGGGTACAGACCCGTAGCACACACACACAGGAGGCCTGTAGGCATGCAGGTGATGGGGAGGTAGAATGACAGGCAGCTCCTCCGTGATGCGCCCCCAATGAGCATCTTATAAGAGGGACGGAACCTTGGCAGTGCTCGGGGGGGTAAACTGACACCTCCCACTGTCAGTTCACATTTTAACCCCAACCTGACACGGATCTTGAACCGACGACTTCTGGTCCCAAGTCCAAGACTTAGTGGACGCCCAAAAAAACAACAGTTATGTTCCTCCGAGATTGGAAGTCAGATCGCTGGATTCAGAGTCCAGAGTGTTAACCATTATACCATGGAACTTGTTATTATACAGTATTTTTATAGTTGTTTCATTACTGAAGTGTCTTGATCTAAGTTTGCAATTTCTCCAATTTCTATGATGACTTTGCTGTGACAAAATGGGTTTAGAATGTCAAACCACTGCACATTGATTGTTTGATTAAAAGACTTAATTCTCTCTAACTGTACTTTTTAAAAAAAAATAATTTGTAAATTTTGTATTGCTGCCTGTCCCAACATTAATGTATAAGAATACTGTATTGTGTTGTAATTCATGACAGGTGGTTCTGCCTTTTTAACAGGGTCACCCTTGTAAAATAGATCCTTAATCTCAATGGGTTTTGGGAAGATAAAAAAAACATGATTATACGTATCGTGATAAACATAAAGTGACAGTAATCATGCAAAATAGGTTAATTATACATTCTGAATTGACCATAGATGTGAATTAGGGTGAGAATGGATTTGCTGTTTTCAAGATGGGATATACCCAGGTAGAGGTCAGATCGGGCCTAAAAAATCCAGCCCGACCCGAACCGAGCCCGAGGGTGTTAAGGCCCATCCCGGCCTGAGCCCAATACGTAATTATTGACATTTTGAGCCCGACCCAGCCCGAATTTCGGGCTTGGATTCGGGCTTAAGATCTTACCTCTACTTTCAGTGCGTATACGATTGGAAAGGTAAAATGACAGGAGAAAATACAGCTGAACACGGAGGGAACGGACCAGGTATTATAGATGGATGTTTCTCATACAGCGCCTTCTATGTTTTACCTAAATTATTTATTTTATAAGGATATCCTTTACTTTAATACTCATAGATCGTTTGAGATACATAATATATAAATATATATTTAAAAAATTCGGGCCGGGTCGGGCTTGGATCTTTAGATCTTAAGCCCGAGCCCAAAAAAAAATGCAGCCCGACCCGACCCTAAAGTAATTGTTGACTTTTTAAGCCCGACCCAACCCAAATTTCGGTTCGGGTCGGGCCCAAACTCGGGCTCGGGCGTAAGATCTTACCTCTATACCCAGGTCGTCATTGTAACTGAGAATTAGTTCACAATTGACTTGCCTGATTAAATAAAAGTTAAATAAAATTGTGTATAGTATTTAATTTAGAGAATATTAAATACCCAACTATTGGGACGTCATGAAAAAACAGTTTGAAATCTGTCTGCTAATTGAGAACCGGCACAGATTGATTATCATCCTGCACATTTATACTGCTATTTTTTTTCATAGTATTGGTGGAAGTAATTTGTACAACCCTCAGTTGTATTAAGGCACTATGAGTCAGACAGAAAAGACTAACACATTAAGCCAAATAAAGCCTTCTTACCTATGAAGCGCACAATACGGCGGATGAGAGGGTTGAGGTAACAACAGTCTCCTGTTAGAATAGTTTTCTCTTGGGCCAGGAGAGCTTCTCTCGTTGACTTCATCATATACATGGACACCTCTCCAATGAAAATCTACACATGTGCACAAATACATACAGAAAAATTCAAGCGAGAAAAAATAGAAGTCAAGAGACAAAGAAAAATAATGGAAACAAACCAAGAATGAGAGAAAAAGGACAAACAAGGACAAGAAAGTGGAGAAAATATAATGTTAGACATCCGAATTTAGGGCAGAGGAACATTTTCCCCTGTCTGGCCTGTCTCTATAAACAACTGTGTCTTATTTCGAGATTTCTCCAGGCCCATTATAGTGTGGACATTACATCAGGTCTAATGGAAAAACTGCTGCTCGACACAAAAATGAAACTCATTGCCACCTGCCATAGGTGATAAGAAGCTGCCTCGAAAACATGTGACTGTGAGTCGCACAGTCCACAGGCATGTTAACATGCTGTTTTGATCATTATTTTGTGTGTGTGTGTGTGTGTGCGTGTGTGTGTGTGTGCGTGCGTGTGTGTGTGTGTGTGTGTGCGTGCGTGTGTGTGTGTGTGACAAAACCCCTGTATTTTGGCATCGCCTCATGGTGTGATGTTGAAAAAAAAGGGTGAATGACTAAAAGAAATAGAAACAGAAGTCCCATGAATCGGTTTTGAAGTCTTTTAAGGATGTGCATTGGATTCAATCAAGTTTAGATTTGTATGCATGAAGGAAAAGAAATTTGGATTACGAAACACTTTTTCCATGGCATGATATCTAAAATAAGACGTGCAAATAGCAAAGGAAATGTCATTAGAGTCATCATGACAGGAATATTCATCTTCAGACACACAAGAAAAAAAATTGACATCTATCTTCAAAGGTAAGAAAACAAATGAAGCTTAATCTTCAAAAAGAAACTGGAAAAATTTGGTTACACCACTATCAGTTGTGAAAAATCAAAACACATTTTGGAACAAGGATATAACAGTTTAGCATTGTGAATGCTAAATGAGATGACAGTCCACATGATGTAAATAGACCTCTGCTGCTCTCAAACACTTAGGCAGACGTATGTACCAATCAGTCTGTTATCAGCATCCATTTAGAGCAACTTGTTTAACTCAATTATCAGGTCCCTGACAGATAGCTCCTTATAGAGCCTTTCCCTAATACGCGTCTTATATAATGACTATCATATTTTTGCACAAAACACTAATTGCCTTGAAGTATTGTCCCTTGATGGTCTGCCTCAATAATGAAAAGGTTAGTTACCACTGACTGATTGTCTTCCTTCAACTCGTGCTGTGAACTTCACTTTCCTAAATAATAAAACTACTCTGTGGAGACTGACAACAACAATTTCCAAATATAGAGGTAGTCCTCAACCCATGAACACAATAGGTTCTGAGAGACTCTTTTAAAGTTGTTATTTATTAACTTTCAATCTGTAATCGCCATTTGGGGTCATTTAGTCATTTAGGACAAAACTCCATATGACGTGCCAACAGGAAAGTTGAAAAGGCCACATGAAGACCAACATCAGAGCAAACTGCTCACTTGGCCTTATATTTTTTGAATTATTTTAACATGTAATGTGCAGTCTTAATCTATGGGGTGCTGATGTCACGCTGCTCGCCGTGGCTTTCAGCAGAAAGAGAACTACAGTTGTCGGATATGGTATTTCGTATCTATGAATGCTTGTAAATTGAATGTTTTTATCTCTAGTACTACCTATATCACATTTTAAAATTGAGACACAACTAGGCATTCAACAGTGGCTATCATCAGAGCAGACACTAATACATTTATATCTTTAACAGGGAGCCTGATTCTTAGAAACAATCTGCCTGATGTAAAATAATAAGAACAGATTCAGGTTCATCTGCTCTCATAAAACAACTGACCCATGACAGATTTATTAGTGCAATACCATTGAAAGTTCGTAAAACACGTCACCTGTGACATTGTAATGACAGATAGTAACTGTCCAGAGTATTTAGGAGTAGGTTTCTTGAATAATTTTCACCCTGTTCAACTTTTTTAATTCGTGCTCTACCTGAGAAACCTGTCGTCTGTCGAAAATAATTCATTAGGCTGTTAATTAAATATGTAGAAGTACAGAGTTCCGCTTACAAACTAATTAAGCATACACTTTGACAGCTGAAATCTACAAGCTGGGGCAGTACGGTGGCACACTGGGCATCGCTGACACCTCACGGCTAGAAGGTTCCGGGTTTGAATTCTTTATGTACGGATTTTGTTTTGTTTTCTTCGTGTAGTGTGGGTTCTCTCTTCCTCCCACCTCCAAAAACATGCGACTTTGGTGAATTGATTCTTCCAAATTGCCCATAGGTGTGCGTGTGAGCGTGACTGGTTGTTTGTCTTTCGTGTGACTCCACAGTTCACAAGCGTTGCACTAAAGGCGTCAGCTAGCTCTCGCCCATAAATGAGTTGGGATCCGCTCCAGCAACCCCCATGACCCTCAAAAAGCAGAAAAAGGTGTCAAGAAGATGGGTGAATATATAAGCTGATCATGATTTGTGATTCTTTCCAAATAGTCATAAAAACATTGGAGTTCGGTGGGATTTGCCGGTGCATTGAGGAGCCGCATGAAAGACAAATAACCTAATGCAAACATATTTACTGGTTAAAATAATACAGAAAATGCAATTTGTGAAAAACACCATCTTGCAAACAAAAGTGTTTGCCACCTTTACGTTATCCATCATTCATCTACTTTCATTTGTTGATAAGTTTTTTAACATCTTTTTCTCTTCTACCCCAAACAGTCTGTGCTGCCCACCTTAATCTTGGATGTGCTCAAGGTGTTTGCTCATAAAAGGAAGATCTTTTTAGTGCCGCAGTGGCTCAGTGGGTTGTGACTTGGGTTGGGAAACAACCCAAGTCAAAATACCAGTGTGGACTGGTGGCTGTACAGCAAGGTAATGACCTCCCAACCGCTCCAATCACGCCAACCATGGTGGTAACCTCACCCCAGTGCTCTCTCCACGCATCTATTCTCTTCCTCACCACTTTCATCAAGTGCTTGCTCATGGGGGATTGTTGGGTCTGTGCAATAAAGAGTTGACATAGGCCAGTTTTCTAAAATGCTTTGATATAACTTGCGGTGTGATCTCCTAACCTATATATTTGAATAAGCTCACTTGAAAACCTCACACTGTCATGCTTTTTAACTCCACCCACTACCTGTCAATCAAGTTCCCAACCAATCACGGCGCATCTGCCTGTAGGAATCGCTTGAACATGAGCTCCTGAGAGCATCGTGGGAATTTGAGAAAACATCTCTCACCACAAAAAATACTCTATTTTCTGTTTAATGTCCATTTACATATAATGCAAACCACAGTTTGGCTGGTGTCTACCCAGAAGTTCGGGCGCCGCTAAGCTGAGTTAACTCTGGTCTTCACAATTGTCCATGTCTCTCACTTAGGGAGCTGTTTTGGCTTTGTCAAACATAGCGGTTTATATTCTTTGATTATGACGGACCTCATGTTGTCGTGTTGGGAACCCCGATGCTTTATTCACCGGGACCAAACTCACGAAGCCGGCGTCTACCCGGATGGCCAGACCGTAACGCCGTAGCGGCCTTCGTCTTTGCTATCATCCCGCCCACACTCAAGGAGCCGTTACGGCTTTGTCGGACACAGGGGTTTGTTTTTTTGTGACAGCGAAGAAAAAAAAGAAAACAAAGTCTGATACTATTGTTTTATCGTAGAATTTCCACAGGTTCCTGTTAGTATTAATTAAAGAAAAAAAGTATCAAATTACACTGAATTTTATTCCATCCAACAATAAGAAATGACCCATCTCAAGTTCCCAGAGAGACAATACTATGAAAAACTGGGGAAATTGAAAAAAACATTGTATTTGTTTTTCTGATTATGTCATCGGAGAACCACAATCTGAAAGCTCAATTGTTATTAGGCAGTGAAAACTGCCCAGCTCTCAGCACTAATCAATAATTGACTGAGTCTAATATGAAAAACAACAAACCCACAGAGAATTATCAAGCCATTCTTTGTTCAGCTTTAGTGTTTTTCAGCGCTATGATTTGGCCACCATATTACATTGGAATCTTTTGCTGCAGAAGGTAACTCTTTTCAAGACATGCTCTGCATGCTCCCAGCTCCACAATGAAAGATTGACTGACGTCGATATTTAATATTTGAATATGAATATTTAACAGACAATGAGCCAGTTATTGCCCTTCGGAGTAATAATAAACAGGGGGCTAGAGGGGTAATAACAAATGACTAGGTGTCCACAAACACAATCCCAAATGAATCCTAAATCTTTTCCTTGTGGCACTAACTAAGATATATTTTTTTTATTTACCCCATTTAGATTTGTGTTTCTGCCTTTACCACATCACTGAGGAGCAGCTGTTTAGCAGATTGCAGGAGATGGGAGTTGACAGTCTGACAGTCCTGTAAGTGGATGACCGCTCCTCAACTGAGTCACTTTAGGTTCCTCAATGAGCACCTGTCTGCTGATGTCACTAGACAATAAATTGTAAAGATGTGTTTACAGATTGCTCTACAACCCGAAGAGGAAAAAAATGTCTTAATCAATTCTCCTCAAATGTTTTCTTAATGAGATGGTTTTCACATCAATGCAAAGCCATAAACACAGGGAAGTGGAATTAACTACCAACAAAATTTTAGACTTGGATTCCATTTAAGAATTTTTTTCTTGGAGAATCTCTTCAGTCTTCACTACTGCTGACTTCCTACCCATGGGCCGCCATCTGGTACTGTTTGAACCAGACAAGACAAAACACAAATCTGTCAACATCTTGGATCAAAATGAAGGATCCATCTATAGTCAAATGGTTTATAGTTCATTGCATGAACACCCCTCATCTAACCTCCACAGTCTCTTCAGCCATGAGGAGCATTCTGAACAAGTGACTACCTCTTTGCTAATTCACTGGCATTCCATCCATGCCATCATTAATTCAGAGTAGCTTCTCCTCTGTTTTATGATGCATGTGTGCCATATACACATATACAAATTTAAGCACCTGACACAGCACTCTCAAAAGGGACAATTAAAAAGTTTAGAGTAACATATGGACCGATGGATAGAAAGAGACTGTGAAAAATAAAGGCCACGCATGGGAGGGGACAGAGATAAAGAGAGTGAGAGAGAGAGAATAAGCGAGAGAGAGAGAGAGAGAGAGAGAGAGAGCAATTTCAGGGAATTTTATGTGAACTTACACACAAGAAATACAACCATATGACAATAACGGGATAAAACTGATATTAAATGTTAACATGGTATGAACAAAAGATTATTTTATTTACTAGGAGTAAAGAAGACAAACAAACATACAAATATTGTGTCATAAGAATTACAAAAATGCTGGTATGTACCGACACTTTTTGGTTGGTACATACCAGCATTTCTTTTTTTTTTTTCCTTCATTTTAAGTAACGCTGCAGGAAAGTTTTTCAAAAACACATCAGCTCTATATAATACAAAATAACAATATCAGAAAAAATAATACAAAATGAAACCCATTGATTTTATTTTATATATGTGTGCATGTGTGTGTGTGTGCGTGTGTGTGCAATCGCATGTGTGTACAATACTGATGTGTTTCCACACTAATTAGCGACGAAAAGGAAGATGCAATCTAAAGGGTGCAATTTATTTTTTCAATAAAAGCGACAATACCTCCACCCGAAAGCAAAAGAATGGAATGTCCAAAATTATAAACACAAAGCCAGGAGACACAAAGTCGCATAAGCGGCAGTAGAACAATAATATCTCATTCCAATTTAAAGCATGGCTTGTGTCCAGGAGAACAGAACAGGAAGATGTGAGTTTGGCAACAGATACAATGATGGGACACAGACCGGATACTGTCAAAGTTTTCATAGCACCCTATAGACAGAGCTTTAAATGCAAAAATCCCAAAATGACATTTAGATCTTAAAGCATGTCATAGGCTGCTCTTCTGTTTACCGTAGGATATGCCGACACAAAAACTACCAAAATATGAGCGGCAATTCAGTATACACTCTTAAGCTTATGTTTGCCAGTCTGTACTAAAATGCTTCATGATTATGTATCTATTAGTTTTTTTACTTATTTGGAGATTATATAATAACCCACATGACATCAGCAACAGTTAAAACTGTAATGAATCCTTTACAGCTAGCTCTTTATGCAGAGCTGCTGTGATGCACCTCTGCAGGGATTGATTTATGAACAGCATACTGAAGTCTGTGTCTGACCATGAACAGACTATAGATGTGTCTCACTTCATCCTTGAAGGCTGTACCTGAAGGCGGAATGTCTCAAAGTGAAAAAAAAAAAAAAATCACAAAAAAAAAACCAAAATAGAAAGAACATATCCTTCAAAACGCGGCACATCCCTTGATTCACTGCACACCAATTAATTTTTCTTTTTGCTAAATCAGTATACCAGACTATTTTCTAATGCAAATTATACTAACACCACTACTACTATTACCACCACCACAACAGCTTTAATTACTGCTGTCTGCAGTACATTTGTGCTACTGCTCCTCCACTTCCACTACAGCAACTTCACAACCCCTTATCAACTAATCAACACCAGGCATCAGGGTTGGCACCTCACAATGAGCCTATAAGCCTGAAGGGAGGCGTTACAGTAGTCCTCATTAAAACTCTCCATAGATCAGATTCTCTCGTTTGAAGCCACATTGGTGGCCTACGAAAGTCCCGCCTCCACAGGGGTTCCCATATTTGGTACAGTGTATGAGTCTACTCTGGGATTGGCTGATTCATTCTTTCACATTTGGTCCATTTCAAAAGTGGAAAAAAAAGTTAATTATAATATTAAGCAGATACGTGCTAGTACTCCTCATGAGGTGGAGTGAACATCTTGAGCATACATTTAATAATGAATTGAAACCCAGTGTCCAGAGACAAATGCTGTCTGATTAGCTCTGGTGGGGGAGGAGTCCACAAACACGGAGTGACACTGACCCCTGCTGGTCATACTGCTTTATAACGCATTCAATGTCATACAGATTGTAGCTGTCCACTGAAAAAGTTGGATCCATATGTGAAACATATTGCAAATGATAGCATGACAGCATTCTGTTTGAACTGCAGGCAGGACTTTTTACGATCCACAATCGTTTAAAACGGAACCATGCTTTTGCAATATATGTGGAATGTATTTCAATATTGTCAAAAAGGACGAACACTTTTCCTCATGATTGTTTTGACTTCTTGGCAGAATATGTTGCTCTCTTGAATACATGGTTCAGCATTAATGCCACCTTACTAAAAATACATGTTACTCATGCCATATGCACTAATGCACCATCACACTATCACAGCTACCGGCTTTTGTACTGTGATAACATGCCTCCTATTTATCACAAAGGAACCAGTATTCATGACTTCTAAAAATAGTTTTGACAGTAAGACCACAGGACAGTTTTGTAATTCACCTCAGTCCACTTACAAGAGTTCACGACTGGACATGGATTATATAGAGAGGTTTCTGAACGAATGAATGAATGAACAAACAAACAGACAACTGAATGAACAAATGAATGTACTGTGATATTTTGCATTTAATACGATGTTCAAATATCTTTCAAATCTTCTTCTTCTTTTTCTTTTGGCTTTTCCCTTCAGGGATCGCCACAGCGAATCAGTTGCCTCAATCTAACCCTGTCTTCTGCATCCTCTTCTCTCACACCAAATCATTCATTTTTTTACGTGTTTTACAGAGTATATTATCATTTTTGGAGATGGGGTTTGTATCATCTGTCTGACAATGTTCTAGTACTTTTCTTTTCATCTAAATCTTAAAAAGGCACAGTGGGTAGCCCTCTCGCCTCACAGCTAGAAGGTACTCAGTTTAAATCTTTTTTGTGGGAACTTTCTATGTTCTCCCCATTGGTTTCCAGGTTCCTTGGCTTCCTCCCACATCCAAAACACACAGGTTAGGTGAAGTGGTCATTCCAAATTACCAAATTTTTATAGGGTGACAGTGGCAATCGAGGACATGAATGAATGAATGTAAAAACCTGTTTTTTGTGTAAATATGAAATATATTCTGATTGAGTTCCTAGCTCCAGGGTTGTTAGAATAAACACCATTGTGACATTTTAACTGGAAGAGTACTGCTTCTTATACTTAATCATATCACATAAAGTAAAAGAAAAGAATGAGTGTTTGAAACAATACTATGAAATAAAGATGAAAAAGGTTTTTACTCACTACAGCAGTGGGAACAGCAGCTACCACACAGTACAGGATGAGAGGTGGTACGAAGCTAGACTCCTCTGTCCCAGGGTATGGCTTCATCAGTTCCGCATCATTACAGAAGAAACCCTGCACATGCACACTGAACAAGTTTGTGCACTCCATGTAGTAGGCCAACAACACCGTGCCGGACATGATGACAAGCTGAAAGAAAAACATGGTGGACCGAGATAGAGAAACAGAGCAGAGAAAGTTGGAAAAGAGGAGAAGGAGAAGAAAAATGAGAAGAGAAAAGAGCGACTTGTGAGTTGTAAATCCAGTTCACTGAATGCTTTCTGACTAAAAAAAGATGATTCCCTTGAACAAATTGTTTTGCGGCTGATCCCAGAACATCACATCACACTGTCTCTCATCTGTGACGTGTCTCATAGGTTTTAATACATGCCGCTGCATAAATCCCCTAAAAAACATCTCTCCCCCCCCCTCTCTCTGTCTTTCTCTCTCCCTCTTTTATACTCTCCCCCCACTCCTGCAAACTCATCATGTTAAAGCAACCCCCCACCAGCACCAGCAACATCACTTACCACCTCCTCTCCTCTGTCATCCTTTAATGCCTCTAGCATCATCTTTTGTCTCTATCCTCCTTTTGCTCTTCTTCTTGAAACAACTCCAGGCAATTTTGTTTATTGCAATTTTGTTTATTGTTTATACTGTATACGCACACACACACACACACACACACACACACACACACACACACCAACACACACACCTTTAATGTGGTGCATCAGCTGCTGCTTCTTATGCAGTCCCTAATGTGCATACACATACAATCTAGCCAACCAGCTGGCACAGATTCTTACATCAAAGGAAAGTGAGGAGATACTGGAAAAGCTGCCAGATTAAATAAAGACCCTGTTAAGTCACCCTTACTGGGAAAAATTGCTATATCTTAGTCAGGCAAACATATCTGTGGATAAAATAAGCATGAGTCAGTACAATTTTCAACAGAGTGGTTGAGTTTCAGCTACTCAGCCACGTTTTGATCTCAGTTAACAGCCGTCTCTCTGTGGGTTTGAAAGATGACTAAAATTAGATGTTTAACTGGCAGAAGTTGACAATTCAGACAGTTGTTTGACTCCTATTGTAATACTTATCTCTACCACCAGGTGTCCCTGTCCCGCTGCAGCTGGATCCACGGTCGTCACTAACATGTGATACACAGTACTGGAGATTCAGTGTGAAAGGAGATTATTAGATCACCAACAACTCCAGCCGTCAAATATCAAACATACATTTACATTCAACTTAGATACTTAGGTAACTCAGCTCAAAATAACTAAAATAACAAAAGTTTAAGCACTCTGGCTGGTGGGGGAAAAAAATCATTGTTAAAATTAAATAGACACTTTGAAGTATTTATTTTGTTAAAATATCTTAATTTTTTTTGTTTATATGGGTCATTGTGCCCAATTTGTGCAAATTGCTGTCCCACAATAATAAAAAAAAATACTTAACAAAACAATTAAGAATTCAGAATTTCAATATTTCCAAAGATTATGTTGTAATCTAGTCCTACCCGGAGTGTCCCCTGCCTCACGCCCTATGCCAGCTGAGTTAGGCTCCAGCTCCCTGTGACCTGCTACGGCGGATGAAGCGGCAGAAGATGAATGAATGAATGAATGTTGTAATCTAGTTAAACACAATACTGTAACTAAATAGTAATTAAACTAAATATATACAAAATCATCATTTATGCTTACTTCCAAGGTACTTTCTGTTGAGAAGTACAGTAGTTGTCCCAATCTCCAACCCCTACATTTCAAATCCCTGAAAATAATACTTAAAAAGATTTTTTTCATTTTTTTAAATATTAATGCAAGGCATTAATAAATGAAATTTGACTGCACCTTTTCTAGATATGTACCATAAAAACATGGCAAAATTTATGTATGGATAAGGTTTATGGAAAAAAACAACTTTTGAAAATGTGTCTCCAACTCTGAACTTGCAAAAATTCGGTAGCACAGCCGATACAAATATAACAAGCACCAGCTTTATAAAACTACAGTTTAAATGTGTTCATACTGTAAGAAATAAATGAAACTATTTCAACTTTCAGTTGCATCTTTTGTTTGATTGCATTTTATCTATATTTCAGGCTACAGAAATATTTTTTGATGACAGTTTGAGTTCTATTTTAGAGATACTTCATTCCAATTGTATGGGAGCACAGCTCAGACATTTTTTTGAATGTGACATTGTATGTCGGTAGTAAATGCTGTCCAGTCCTATTGTTTAACCAGTGCTCACTGTTTCACTGCAGAATATAGAGGGTATGTGAACACAGACTGGACAATATGGCCAATGGGATTCAGACAGTGAAGGCAGGCTGTGTTTACAGAGAGAAATGCTGGCAGCTCTCGTCCAGCCACAGATGGCCATGCTGGGATGTTAACTTTAGTGTGTGTGTGTGTGTGTGTGTGTGTGCGTGCGTGCGTGCGTGCGTGCGTGCGTGTGTGTGTGGTTTCTATGAGCTGGTTAGCAATATTTTTCCTTCACCTTTTTATTCCATAGGTTCCCTGCTGTGAAGCATTAATATGCACTATATTTTATTTCACATCAGCTGAGTACAGTCTGTTGTATGATGAGCCAAACCTGGCCGCATACCACTTCACCACACTGTGGTTAGTACAAAGTTAAAACATTCACAGGAAAATAAATGTCATTTTCTATGCTTCACATTCTCAAATCCTCCTGCTGCCATATCTCAAACCTGCTTCTTAGCAAGACAGAGAGAAAAAGAATAATTTAAGATTGTTCCACAAACAAATTCCAGCAGGATAATCTCCTAAATCATTATTCATACGTCTCCTTTGAAAACATGTTAATTCCTTCACTTGCTAAAATGCCATGTAATTCCTGGTGGGATCCCATATTTGAGGATGTCAGGCTTACAATGAAATGAAAACAGGCTCATGAATAAGAGGCGTGAACAAAAATGGCTAGATTCACACATCATCAATTTTTCCATTCATCTAATTTGCATTTGAAGGAAGGTTTACACGCTAAAAACAACCATGTTTGGTTGTTTGCCTGCTTGCATTGGCTTAAAATAGTTAAGACTGCAAGTAGCAACTTTTTAGTTGACTAGGAGAACCAAGTAGTCCTTGAACAACATCCCAATCAGAATCTCTATTGGGTTTATAAAAGTTCTTCTTGGCCTCACCCCAGCTTCTTCATGCTATAAATCATATAAAGCCATAAACAACCATTCGACATGGTCAAAGTAATCAGGCCATGGATAATCACCAAAACATGTTATAAGACTCAAGCAATGTCCCCGACTCCTCCTGTAGTCTATAACAAGCCTCACCATTTTATTAAGATGTCAGAGTGTGCCAACAAAGCACTGAAATTAATAGCATGGTGGAGAGTAATCCCCAGAGGCTGGCTTCCATTTCTGTGACTTCTCAAGCGCTGGCTTTTGTGTGGCAGTTCTACACCTGGACAAATTTTCTTTTTCTGTAAAGCATAACTTGTGGCTCAATTACATCCAATGCCCAGCCAGCGTCATGCAGCATTAGCAGTGTGAAGGGCAGACTGACAGGACTGGCTGTCATAAAATGGTTCCGTGAAACTGGTGCAGCGTGGCATTGTCCTTCTCATAAGGACGATGCAATTCACTTATTTTGGCAGGACATTCCAGTGCAGCAATCTTCATCTTTTGAGTTTTAATATGTACTTGTATGAATCAATTATTTATAATTATCTAGCAAGATAAAATCTCCTTCTCTGAAGACAATACACACAGTGTTCTCTGATTAACATTGAATCATCAGCGCTGCTAAACACAAAATGATCATCCAACTACTCTTCTCTTCTCCAATAAAGCAACAGATTTATTTATGATCACTTGTCTGCCCTCAGCAACCTTCCTTTCAGCGGCCAGCTGATTTAAGCTCCAATGAGACTAAATGCAGACAACACATTTTATTTATGAAAATCACAAACTCCTCACAGCATTTTTATTGTCTTTAATGTGTTTCACTGTTAATGACCGGATTCTTCTCTGCTCTGCTGTGGTGTTCCTAACTTGGCTTGGCTGACAGGAACGGATTAAAAATAATTTATGTACAATAATCTGCCTATTCACAGAAAAAAATTGCTGGAATATAAACAGAATCATATTTCACTATGTGCTTTGTCCATTGCGAAAGCCCTTAACCCCCAACCCCCAAACAATAAAGCCCAGCAGAAACACCAGAGAATGAAGGATTATTCATTTAAATTTGCATTCATGTTGACAAAACAGGGCTCCAACTGAATGTTAATATTGCTCAGTCTCTGCCTGAAAGTTTCATACAAACCTCACAGATTCCTAATATCAAACTTGTGGATGATTATAACTGTTTGTTTTTAATGCTTTTTAAAACAACGATGCAGTATCTAATCTCCATTCATCCATTCATCCATCCATCCATCCATCCATCCATCCATCCATCCATCCACGGAGGCTAGCGTGAGCTACTGACATGGAGAGACTGCCATACTGTTGAATCATTAAAATTACAAAGTCTGCTGTTCACCATTGTTCAGCTAGTAGTCAGCATTTGCTTGTGACCATAATGGCCAACGTTAAGCAAAGTTACTGTAATGTAGCTTGACTTTAGCTACCAAATTTCATTATAAATTTATGTAGGACAAAGAGTGACAGATATGAGCATGTTAGTCTGTCGTCTCAGGATTTCGACCTTGCGATAAGACTTTAGCAGTAAAACATTTCACACAGAAGAGAACGACTTGTTTCTGTTGTTTCTAACATTCAAAAGGCTGCCCATACTAACAGGCAGTCAGCTGCTGTCTTTGAGCCTGGGCCCCAAAACAAGACATTACATTAGCACAGGAGCCAAAAGCAAAAGAAATACAGCTTTACCTAAAAAAAACATCCTGCTGTGTTTAATCTCTTGACTGCAGCTCCTTAACGCCTTTAGTGGTCTTATGTCATTAAAGGCTTTCAGGAAGGGCCATCCAGTGCATTTTCCAAGGATTTTGTGCCTGTTTTAGGACATAAATAGATACATCCAGTGAAATATAGAGTGTCTTCACTGTATATGTTAACAGTCCGATTACTGTATGTGTGACTGTGGGCGTGTGTGCAGATGTTTGTGTGTGTGTGTGTGTGTGTGTGTGTGTGCGTGCGCGCATGTGTGTGTGTGTGTGTGTGTGTGTGTGTGTGTGTGTGTGTGTGTGTGTGTGTGTGTGTGTGAATAGGGGCGGTGGGGGGCTATATGTGTCACTTTTTATTGTTGTATGTTTCATTATTTTATCATGTTTTATTTTGTGAAGCACTTTGAGTTGCATTTTTTATGTATGAAAAGTGCTATATAAATAAAGTTTGATTTGATTTGATTTGATATAAGAAGAAAGGTCTGATTAAAGTTTGCATGGTGTCTTCAAAAGTACTTGCAAAGACATTTAAGAGAGTTAACAAAGAATGATTTACTGGTATTGTATGGGGAAGTCTGGAGTGGCAGAGAAGTATGTTAGAACGGTGCAGGACATGTATGAGGACTGTAAGACAGTGGTGAGGTGTGCTGTAGGTGTGACAGAGGAGTTCAAGGTGGAGGTGGGACTGCATCAGGGATCAGTTCTGAGCCCCTTCTTGTTCGCTATGGTGATGGACAGGCTGACAGACGAGGTTAGACAGGAATCTCCATGGACTATGATGTTTGCAGATGACATTGTGATCTGCAGTGAGAGAAGGGAACAGGTGGAGGAGAAGCTAGAGAGGTGGAGGTTTGTCCTGGAAAGGAGAGGGATGAGGGTTAGCCGCAGTAAGACAGAGTACATGTGTGTGAATGAGAGGGACCAAAGTGTAAGAGTGAGGTTACAGGGAGAGGAGATCAAGAAGGTGGAGGCTTTCAAGTACTTAGGGTCAACAGTCCAGAGCAATGGAGAGTGTGGAAAAGAGGTGAAGAAGCATGTACAGGCAGGTTGGAACGGGTGGAGGAAAGTGTCAGGTGTGCTGTGTGATAGAAGAGTTTCAGCTAAAATGAAAGGAAAGGTGTACAAAACTGTGGTGAAACCAGCGATGTTGTTTGGTCTAGAGACAGTGTCACTGAGACAGACAGGACACAGAGCTGGAGGTAGCAGAGATGAAGATGCTGAGGTTCTCTTTGGGAGTGACGAGAAAGGATAGGATCAGGAATGAGTACATCAGACGGACAGCACATGTTAGAGGTTTTGGAGATAAAGTCAGAGAGGCCAGACTGAGATGGTTTGGACATGTCCAGAGGAGAGATAGCGAATATACTGGTAGAAGGATGCTGAGTTTGGAACTGCCAGGCAGGAGGCCTAGAGGAAGACCAAAGAGGAAGTTTATGGATGTAGTGAAAGACGACATGAAGGTAGTTGGTGTGAGAGAAGAGGATGCAGAAGACAGGGTTATATGGAGGCAATTGATTCGCTGTGGCGAATCCTGAAGGGAAAAGCCGAAAGGAAAAGAAGAACAAAGAATGATTTACTAGGTTCACACAACTTGAGACAACCAGTTTTTGAAATCTCAGCCTCTGGAAAACAGGTGTCAGCAAAGAGAAAATGAGAATCACAAGCAAAGTTATGATGGGAAAAGGAATCTGATGAAAAAAATTTTCATCAATAGAGATTTCATGATTTTATTGTCACATGGCACAATTACCAAGTGAGCTGTACGAAAACGTGAGCGCTGAGTGGGAGTCGAGACTTCTGGATTGTTGCTTGTCAAGGCTGGATGCCGAAATAAAGCTCGCCAAAAGAAGTTCGTGATTGTCATCCTTGCCCACATTACAAGACACCGGGGGTGTCACAGTATTAAATACAGTATAATTATAATAATTAGTAATATCCAATATTAGATCTTATGTAATCTAATTAATTAGACCAATATTATTGTTTTCTGAACCATTTTGCATTCTAACTTAGTGAGTGCCAGATGTCCAGCCAATGATATGATAAGGGTCATTGACGCTATGCAGCCAATACATTGACGGTGCTGCATGTGCGCCCTGCTATACGCACCAAGCGGGATAGCTAGTTAACGACTGGAAACGAACGGGCAGCGACACATCCACTCACCAAGCCAAAGTAAGAAAGAAATGTGATTCTTTTAAGAAGGAATGAGTATCGGAGAACATATGTAGCTGCAAATAGAAGAACAAGCTGTGAAACTGGGTGAGATTTTTTTCTTTTTGAGAAAGTTCAAAGCAGGAAGCAGAAGAAGCCATTAAACTGGAAGAAGTCTACAACCACATGAAAAATAAAGTCAAATTTAAGTCAGATTTGTGCATATTCTAGTGACATTTATTACGATTTTTTTTATTCATGGATATTAATCATTAAATGCTCTTACTACTATATAATTTATGGTAGTAGAAATGCTAATAAAAAAGGAGTAATTGTATATTTTACAGACAAAGAGTTACAGGCATTTACACTGTATCACAAGCAACAGCACACATCATTGTGCAAAATGTGAATGTTTGAATGTGAACAAAATGTTGTGTCTGTAAGGCGTATATGTATCATTTCTTCCAGAACAGAACCCTAAGCCAGGCCACAATTGGACCTCACCTAGGCCAAAGCAGCTATCTTCCAATGGCCAAAGCAGGACCCTCACATATAACAGACTATACATCCCATGAAGAACAAAATTTTTTTGTCTTTTTCATTACAAGTGAGCCAAAGCACTTGTATTTAAAGTAAACTAATGAAAATTGCTATCGTAGTTTGATTCTTTTAATAAGCCATCTAGCCTGCTATGATCCAAGGTTTCGAACAAGTGTGATACTGGTGTGAGGCCACAGCATGCACATCTGATGTTTCTCGCAGTGGTCCTCAGTGAGCTCAGGAAGCTAGTGTGTTTGCCCAGTCAAAAAAATTAGAGGGAGCATTTTCAGTTACTTTTCTTGGTTGTTCATTCCTCTTTGTCTTTCTTTATAACAATTCTATTTTTCCAGAACAATTATAAAACAGGAAACAATGATAAAACCATTCATGTCACAAATTCACATTGAGAAATGCTGCAAACCAAAAAAACACAAGTGTATTTGACAATTGTTTTTTAACTGGTGTGGGCATACAAAATCTCTCAATGTTAAAGAAACAGAAATCATTTCACCATAAATAAGAGTCTCTCTCCTTGGCTTTCAAAATATGTGTACAATCCCAGGGTGCAAGTCTGTTTCCTGGCTAAACATAAATAAAACTATTAGGTTTAATTAGGAGTGTGGGTTGTCCTAAACCTGAATATAAAATATGATTTTGAGATAAAAGCTACTGCAAATAATTCCCAAGATGATGTATAAAAACATCACTGCAGCCAAGAGACAGAACAGCATCAAAAAGACACCAAGATGTTTCTTTATAGAAAGTTATTTATTGATTGATATTTTTGGCAATAATGACAGCTTAGGATATTATTACTTCATACAGGTGGAAGACACTGTAGGTTAGAAGCAGTGTCAAAAGTTTGCTCATTCCTTCACACAGTGGTTCAGGTGATGTTTTTAAAAGACTATTCTACAATGAATGCAGCCAGGTTTACATTTTTATACACAAAACCCCAAAAGTCTATCTAGTTTTATGTAGATTACTGTAAAACCATGGGACTCTGCATATTACATAACCCCATCCCCAAGGAGGTAGAGGATGGATTTATTCTCTCCTCTTTACATACTGTTCACCTCTACCACTCTACCTTTTTAATTACCATCTCAGCACTTTTTCAAGCCTTTTCTTCATATTCTCTATTTCATCCTTCCTTCTCCTCCCTTGTGTCCCATTTTCCTGTCACACTCCATGCCAGTATTCTCAACAAGAACTATTTTTATTCCCTTTCATCCCATCATTCTGTTCAGTTTGTCAAATGGCAACAGCAACATGATCGTCTTTAAGGTTAAGTAAGGAATGAAATGAAGCAAAAGTTTTCTGATTAAGAAAAATCATAAGTGATCCAACATCCTCTCCATCGCGCTGCCTCTGGCACTAAACTATTGGCTTCACCCAGTTCCCTTTGTTTCAGTCAGGTGGCAGTAATTCTAGAGGACTATGAGAGAACGGTGAAATGTGGGAAAAAGAAACAAAATAGAAAGGGGCAGTGTAATGGAGCCCTGCAGAGTAGAAGAAAGGAAGAAAGAGCTCCTGTGACACCATGGGAAATGTGAAGAGATGATGGAGAGAACGCAGTACAAGAGAGACAGACATCAAAGCTGAAGAGACAGACAGAATGGGGAAAGGCAGACAGACAGCTGGAGGACAGAGTGCCTTTGAGAGCTGCATGTAAAGAAAGCTTTGTCTGCTCTGCTGCATTACTGGGACAACATACATCATGTGATTGGGGAGTTTTGATCGGAAAAACCTGAGTTAACTGATATTTAAATTCAAAGTCAAACAAGGCAGTCAGGGACTGCAACATTCCGCGAAGGGTACGTCAGGGTACCCTGAAAGTAGTACCTGACAAATACATAGCTTTGACCTTTCAGGGTAGGTCAAAGCTATGCACTAGCTTTGAGCCTATATCAAAGCTAGTGCATAGGTAGATCAAAGCACCAGCTTTGATCGATGGTCTTACTCACTCCGGCCTTCTCCCTCGTCTTTCTATCTTATCCGGTTCCTGAGTGTACAACAGTTGAAATTTGACCTTAACCTAGTTTTCTCAAGGTCAAGGTCATCATTTCATTTTCATCACTTTTGCCATCCGAGTAATCTGCTTTTTGTTCCCCCTTTCTATCTGCAATAGTTGCGAAGATATTTGGTGGACATACGAATGAACGGACAAACGGACGGACGAACACACGAACACTGACAATTACAATACATCACCGCTTTGAATCTAAAAATTCTTCAAGTTAAAAAACATAATTTTGACAAGAAGTCTCTATACTCTAAACATTGGTGTTATCATTTTGATATCAGAACAGAGGCAGAGATAGCCTTAATGTCATGAATGGAATGAGAATGTGTCTTCCAGTCAAGAAAAGTAGAGATTATTACTGAACCACAATGGTGTTGTCAGTGTCTAATCATTTTGTTAAGCTGTTTTTTTGTTGTTTTTTTAATCCCTGGCTGTCTAATTGGGTGGTAAAATGGGTTTTAAAACTAGATTGATCTGTGGAACGTTCAGCTCACAATCAAATCTTTATTTAATGTAAAATTACTAAAACGCAGCAGAATATAGTGTGTATTCTTTAATATATTTTGCATTGCTGTGATTTTTAAAGCAACACACGTGTTACCTGTTCATTTGAAATTGTTACACGGATTCCTGTGTACTGACTTTGAAACAGTGTCAAATAGAAATCTGCATGTGATCTGTTACCTGCTCAGTTATCTCAGGGTATCTGTTTCTCTTTCTGTCCTTTCCCGTCATGTCAGTGTTGACTGTACAGTAATTAGAAATTATATATATGAATATTTGTAATGAGGACTTTCTACAGCCTAGAGGCATTTGTTCTCAGCATCTGCTGGGGATGAAGCCTGTGAGCTCTTTCAAGTGTAAAGTGAAGTCTTAAATCCATAGAACAGGAATTACTGGTATGTATAAAGATCTGAAGTCCCACATGACATCATCAGACAGCCAAATCTCCTGATGGGCGTTTATCAGTAAAAGCATTCCGCTTTGGGAACAGTAACATCCCAAAGAGGTTAAACAAGTCTGGAAAATTTTAACTTTTTTAACAAGATATGATGATCAAAATCTGAAAAAATGACCGCATCTTCGGAAAAAATCATTAAAAATTAGATGATTGACCAGAAAATTGATATGAAAGACTTGATCGGTGTCCAGAAAGAAGCCAATGAGCCACCACACATAGATCAGCTTGTTGATCTGTAGCCCTCACCAACATTAAAGAGTGCCACCCACTAAAACCCTCTTTAGATACACATTCTAATTAAAACTAATTGTACAGCCATAATTAAGCAATGTCCAACTGAGCATTTCCATGAGTTCCAGCCAAAACACTTGAAATGGGCAAATTGCTGAACAACAATGGCAGGCTGTCTGACAGAAGGACTTTGTACCGAAGCTGTGATGATAAATTGTGTGTCACAAACCAGAGCAGTAGGCAGTGATTGGAATTTGTCTATGTTCAATGTTGATTTGTTTTAACAGATGTAGTAGAAGACCTGACTTAAAGCCTAGCTGTGTGGGAGTCAAAATGACATTTCAAGTGATGCTGATGGTTTTAATTTAGGTTTGAAAATCATGACATATATATCTGGTTGACTTTGGAAAACAATAAGCACAGATTGTGTAAATGTTTTCAGCTCATTTCTATTATTATAATGTTAACGGTAGACTTTAACATATTAATATCAAACAAAACATTTTTCAAAGCAAAGTTGATGTCACACTCTACTTTTTCAATGACACAGAGCTCTATTTACATTACTGATATCTGACTGATCATTAACGGAATAGCCTTAAGTGAGCACTGTGACACCACAAAATATAAAGCAGTTAAATTATTCTTACATAAGAGGTATGGGGGCAAAAATAGACTGCAGCTTCTAATTCATCAAAGTTGAGAGTCAACTGGATGTAACACAGAATATTTCCTCTGTGTAGGGTGTTTGTGAGAGAGAAAGTTGAAAAGGAAAAGAGAGAAGAGAGAGCAATGTAGCGCCGTGAGACATCTTTCTGATTAAGGACTTTCAGCTGACTTGGTAATTAAATATGGAGGAGTGACACAAATTGTACAGACACACACACACACACACACACACACACAGACACACACACACACACACACACACACAAACTTCTAACTCATTCCATCATGATCCCTCTCACTCTGCATAATTTCACCAAAGAGGTAATTTGTTAATGATTAAATTGTCAACCCTGCACACACAGTCATCTCTCACCTCTACAAAGATGAAACATGGGATGATGGAGTAGCTGCGGAGGGTGTTGTTGGACGCCATCTTGTCTCCTGTCAGGAGACGTGTCCTCTCAGGATTTATGGCAGCTCACTCTGCAAAGACAATAACATCAAGTGTCAGAGTTCATCTGATGTTCACAAGAATGACCAGATACCATTTCTACCTAGGAGACTTTAGATCTGTGTTGTTACCGAGTGGAATGTTGGTATTGATGGATTAGCTATAGCTGCGAGGGCCAATAACTATCAGAGATTACTGTTTGATTTAACAATATCTATACATCTTAAAATATCTATACATCTTAAAATAAAGAAGGATCATCTGATGTTTTCTTTATGACCACAGCTGCATTAACATGTTAGCTGTCATTTGCTCTGTACACAGAAAAAAAATAATCTTTTCTGTCATCAGTACATTTCAGAAGTGGAGTTTAAAAGTCAGCTTCTGGCCAATCAGCCAATCATCCATACTTGAGCTGTTTTTCTTGTATCCCAGAGGCATACAAGGGTAAGCAGAGCACAAATGACCCAAGAACTCACAGAGCGGAAACAAAACTAAGTTTTTGTGATGTGTTTTTGGTCTTCTCTTGGGTCTCTTGGCAGGTAGAATCTGACATTATGACTATGGCCTGAGTAGACGTAAAGTCAAATGGTAAATTTCTAGTAAAGTTCTCATGGCCTGAGTGATGTTGTCAAATCTCTTCACCAAAGATCCAAAACGAAACTCAATGATTCAAATCCCTCATTCCGATGAGGTAATGTAAAAAAAAAGTGCTTTGGAAAAAGAAAGATTTGATATATTCATTCATTTACAAGTCACTGGACCAATCAGTAGACTTTACAGCATACCTACTACCAACACTGTGGTAGGCAATAACTGAATAGTTCAACTGGTGTCCATTCCCTCTAGGAACCCCACCTCCTCCCCTCATAAAGTCAGGGTCTTAGACGGAACCCCGGCACACACAAAGAGGAAGGAGGAAAACCAGGAGTATGGGACACAGACACCACCTAGATGAACTCAGTATCCACAAGGCTCACGAGATAAGGCATCCACAACTACATTGTCCCGTCTTTTAATGTGTTCAGTTGGAGAAACAGAGCCCGACGAATGGGCCTTTGGTTGGGACTCTAAAATGAACTCAGGGAGGTCAAAGGATTATGACCAGTGAAGACCATGACAGGCACAGAGGGAACATGCACATTAAAATGTCGTAAGGCTAGAATCAAGGTCAGGATCTCTTTCTCAATAATTGAGTAGTTCAACTGGTGTTCATTGAACTTTTTTGAGAAGAAATACATTGGTTTGTCCCCCCCATATTGTCAGATCTGCAAAAACACTGTGCCTGCCCCAACATGACTAGCATCAATCTCATGCTTGAATGCTTTATCCCACTGTGGCACAGCCAAAACCAGAACATTACAAGTCAATGTTTTAACAGTCTGAAAAGCTCTCAGTCTGAAGACCACACATACTTGACTTTAGCCTTCAACGAATCTGTGAGAGGGGCCACAACAGTAGAGAAATTCCTGAAAAAATATCTGTAGTATCTCACTAATCCCAAAAACCTCACGGGCGCCTTTTCAGTCAGTGTCAGGGCATACTCAAAGATAGCCTGCACCTTAGTCAAACACTGGTCAAACACTGCTTTGCCCTACCACACTTAAAAGAAAAACAACCTAAATATGTGATGGTGGTAAAACAGCTGCCAAATTCGGTCAAAGGGGCTATCCCAGTCATCTGAAAACTTCACCACATCATCTAGGTACACCAAGCAGCTTTCCCAACCCCCAACAACTAAATTCATCAGACGCTGAAAAGTCGCTGATGAATTCCTCAATCCAAAAGGCATCACTGTATATGAAAACAACCCAGTGGTAGTGTAGTGAATGCAGCTATCTCGTGAGCCCTGTCTGTCAGAGGTACTTGCCAATAGCCCTTTAACAGGTAAAACTTGCTCATTAATTTAGCTGACCCAACCACACCAACAAAATTCTAGGTACTCAGGGTACTCAGCTGCGTTTCACGTAAAATATGAGACAAACAATCAGGTTGCAATCTCGGGTCCTTAATGTTGGAGGACTTCCATATACAGTTGCGTCTTGAGATACGAGCTGCTTGACATACGAGTTGTCACACTGTCCATATTTTTGTTTGACATACAGGCAAAATCTGAGACATAAGCTCTGATTCGGGACACCACAGCTATTTGGCGGATGGATACAACATCAGCTGAGACCAGATCTTGTTCTTTCCTTCTTTTTGGCGGATGGATACAACATCAGCTGTGTTGTATCTCATTGTTGTATCTCATTCGCAAAGATGTAGCTTGTGTGTTCTCATGACTTTTGCATTTCATTTCATACGTCATCATTATTAAGTAACATACATAATTAATTCACAGGTAGTATGAACAAGTATGCATGTCTATTTGTCATATGAATTCATGGTCAACTGATCGCTATTCGCTTTCCACCTCAAGGACACCTCAAGAGGGTGTGTACCTGTCAGACAAGGTTGAACTGAAGTTTGCAGTTGATGGATGGTGTCACAGTTCATTCAAAGTGTAGGCACTCACATGAAAAGTTTTACAGGGAATGTAAAAATAATTGCTTTCAGTAAATCTTTAAAAAAAAAATCTGACTCAGGGTACAAGACAGGAGAATTGGCCTCCAGTGCCTCTCTATATTTTAATAATAAGGTGGGGAGTCACGGCTACAGAGAAGTGGAGTATTCGTGCTTGTAATATGGTGTGGTGTAAATATGGTGAATAAAATAATAAACACATAGCAATAAATCACATTCACAATCTCATACATCCAAAACTCCGAGATACATTAGGTGGTGTAATTTTTGAACCTCCCCTAAACCATCAAGCTAATCAATAACTTGTTGATGCACTGAAATCTAATGTTACCAAGCCAGACAAATGGAAATATGGCCACTGTGATTTTTGTATGAGATCTAAAATTCAATTGAAAGAATTTTATGTAATAACCTGCACAATTCTCTGTACATAAAACAGTAATGAACAACAATTCTAAAAAAGGAGATTTGAAAACAGATCAAATAATTTTCTGTAAGGTTTAAAAAGTTCGCTGATATAACATACAAGAGGCACAGATGCTCTCAAAGTTGTGCACATACAAAAGAAAGTAGCATCTTGATGTGTTTCAAATATGGCTGTGGTGTGGAGTAAGAGCAACAGATCAAGACCTTTTTAGAAGACACATAAGATTTCAGAAAAACTCAAAAGCCAAACAGCTGCTGACCATTGTCAAGGAAACAATAACTTTGTGAAAAAAATGTTTATACGTATTCTAATGCGATTCTTTGCCTTCATATCACTGGAAATTCAAGACATGAAACAGAGGGTGAAAGAACAGAGGGAACAAAATCATCTACTAATTCACTGAACTTTCCTTTCCATGTTCATGGTGTTTGTGCCTGTTGTAGAATTTTTCAAACAAATTTTGTTCAAATAATGGTTTGCTCAGTGATAACCTCTTTATCCATTTTTTAATCAGTTACACGATACATACATGATGTCAGCCGGAGCCACCACACTGAATTTTGCAGCCAGTCCTTAGAAACTTAAATATAGCCATCATTTAAACAAATTATTTAAAGGCAAGTTGAAAAATTGTGTATTTATCGCTGGTTTAGTACAATCATGGAGGCATAATATACTGCACAGATTCCATGAAGTTTTTTCAGTACAAGAAGACGTGCTTCATTCTGTAGTATATTATGTGAAACGGTAACCTGAAATTTGCTTCCAACAACTTTTCAAGCATCTTTTGTCTTTTTGATGGTCAAAGTGGGTTTCAAGCTCTGTTTTCAGATATACAGTTTAGCTTTGTGAAAAATGCAGAAATTTACAGGCTAAGCTTGTATTTACATCCCGTGAAGCTGTGATGTATTGTAATTGTCAGTGTTTGTGTGTCCGCCTGTCCGTCCTTCTGTCCCTTCGTCCACCAAATATCTTCACAACCGTTGTAGATAGAAAGATGAAACAAAAAGCACATTACTCGGGTGGCAAAGAGGATGAAAATGAGATGAAAGGCTTGACCTTGAGAAAACTAGGTCAGGGTCAAATTTCAACTTTTGTACACTCAGGAACCAGATAAAATTGAAAGACTAGGGAGAAGGCCAGTCTGAGCATGACCATAGATCAATTAGATATTTTCTATCCTGAGATATTTTTGCGTCTATTTCAGGAACCTGATAAGATAGAAAGACGAAACAAACGACGTTATATGCAGGGAGGCAAGGAAAATTAGATCACAACCTTGACCTTGAAAAACTAGGTCAAGGTCACATTTTCACTTTCATACCTTTTTAGGTACACATCTCTGAAACCTCATGACAAATAGAATGCACCAGTTACATGTTGGATCATGGGTCTTTTATATGATCATGACCTATGACAGTAGTTCAAGGTAAAGTTTTGAATTGAGGGGTGTCGTGGGGTGTTGTAGTCTCTGACTGCTTTCTTTGTCTTGGTCTGTGGGAAACCCATCTGACAAATGCTATTTGACAGTTGGACTAAGAGCTTACTGACTGACTGGAGGCTCTGTGACAGATGATTTGAATCAGAAGATATAAGGGTATTGCACTCAATTTCAAAGAGTTGACACTACTGTCCATTTGTTTCTCACTCAGCAGAACAGCCTTGCAGCTCTGAAGAGTCAGAGAATCCCAACAATTGAATTGAAGTCAAGGTAAAGTCTCAATGTACTTCCCCGTCTTCCTGTATCTAAGGACCTCATCATTTCAAAAGACAGATGAAAGGCAGATCATAAAACCAGCAGCCTATAGACCTAGTCAGGATTCATCAGCATCTCTTTCTACTATGTCATTTGGCAATGACTTTATATGTATTTGGTTGTTTACAGACTGTGATATAGTGCTGTGAAGTGTTGACCCCAAAAATATAATCTGAACAGCCATCTCTTGCTTCCAGCTGACTTGTTCTGCCTGCCTGCGATGTCTGTCAGAATGTGGCTAAACTGTCAGAGTGACTGAGTTGGTGATAAAACTGGAAGTCAAAATGAAATATTCACTATCATGGCTAGCGAGGTAGTGATGCAGACATGTGCCCTTCTCTTCTCTACACTTGACCAGACGGGCATCGGTTATTAAAGTCTGGAAAAATCTCAGTATTTTATAGCTGTATTTGTACTATAATGGTTTGGAGCCTTTGACCGGATCTGGAAAGTTTACATGACAAAATATTGAATATTGAACAGTGCATGATCTTTCATTTCTTTTTTTCTTATTTTTTGGGGTTTATTTAAGCACATTTGAACTTCATGACGTCAGTCAAACAAAAAAAAAGGCCACAGAAAATGTGATGCTTTTTAATCAAATGACTGTATCCCTTTCACTTGGAAGACTAATGTCACCATCAGACTTCTAGCAACAAGTGGAGACTTGAGGAAAAAATGTGTTCATGCCAATCCAAGAATTTGTCTCAAACATAACATCCTTAAAACACAACTTATTAGATAAAATGTTTAAGCTTGATCTTCAAATTCTTTTTTATATTTCCCACTGCATTCAGGCTTTACAGTATTAGCAGTATCCCAATTCTAATGATTGCTAAAAGTAGCTCTAATGTTAATGTGAAGACATGAGAGTGATGTTAGTCTTCTAATAACTCAACTTGGGAATGAATATGCATATTTGACAAAAATATCAAAGTAGTCTCTACTGCTTTGAGGAAAAAAATCACAAGCTATAATAAATTACAACATGGGAAACTTCATATTATTTTGCAGAGACTAACTAGGGTGTGTTTGCATTGAAAAACATAAAACTGTGTTGATGGAGTATTCTGAATCACCAACCACTCTCTGTGCAAACCTAACCTTTGAGTTTTCATATTTGCCAAATAACTTAAAATCATTTTCTTTCTTAAAAGTAAGGATTTTCATCTAATTTTGAAGTCCTCATCTGCTGCATGCAAAGTATTTTAGACAGAGCTGTCCCATTGCGACCACTCTTGCCAACAGTGCATCTTTGGTTCTATATATAGTCTGTGTTCAGTCGTCCCTTGTGTCTCCTTAAAAGCTACAGTATTCATGAGAATGTTTCCTTCTGGTGCAGGGAACAAAAAAATGCCTTTTCTCACAAAGCATTTGTTATTACATCAGTTCTGTCAATGGATAATAAGTACATTCTCTCAATGTTAAAGAATCATGCCAGAGTGGACTCTTCCATTACATCACCTGTCAGGAAGTAACTTACTCTAACCTACACGCACAGTTACAACTGTGTGTTAACATGAAGTAACATCATTCTTCCTCTCTCATCTCCTCTCAGAGTTCAATCTCAGACAAGACAGTGAGTCACAGCAGATAGAGTAGTAGGTATGGCAGAGTGAGAAACAGCGAGGCAAAAAACACACAAGAAAGACAAACAGAGAAGAAACCATAAAGTGAAGCTTAACACATGTTTAAAAAGATGGTGCAGTGGGAAGAGAGTTCTTTCCCCTGTTCTGGGACATACTGCTTGTCATTCTCACCAAGATTTGTAAGAAAGTCTTCCCCCTCTTTTGGATCACCGGCAGCCATAGTTCTAAGAACTTTACTTCTTTTTTCAACAGAAAGCACTTCTCCTTATATGAGTTAAGATATATAGAATAATTAATTCATTTTCTTTACCAGCAAAATAAGGACTAAATTGCTAGAAAAAATAACTGAAGGACAAAAAAATACTCATCAATTTACTCTCTATGAAGAGACCAAGCTTTTTCTTTTTACTTACAGAAAGCATTAGCGAAATTTGGGATCAGACCCAATTAACTCTCTGTATTGACACAGGGGACGTAAAGCCCTCATTGATTCCAAAAACGACTTGTGTTTAAATTGATCTTGCATTCCAAAAACCATGATTAATATCCATCATCTGTGTGTGGTAAGCTGGTAAGTGATCAGGTCCTGAGCGTCACAAGTCAGGTAATAAAAGAAATTGTCTACTCATGGAAGCATTGTGAGCAATATCCTAAACCCCAATTGGCTCAGCTCAGGGTGAAGGTCACATTACAAAGAGAATTTAGAAATGAAAAAGAAGTCAAAGGCCATGATTGCTTAAAGACATTGACATAAAAAACAATTGAGATTAATACAGTCAAACCTGGCCTAGTGACCAACTTTACGAGGCAGTCGCCTGCTCACAAATCTATTTTTCATGAGCCACTTGAGTGGTCTTCCTAGACAGGCTTTCAGGATTTAATGTCTTTAGTCAAAATACTCAAATTTTTTGTTTAATTTTAAAATCTGTGTCCCAGTTATGGTATAAAATAACTTGTGATTTTGGGTAGATACTTGACGGAAAGTGCTAAAGAAATAATTATTTCCATTACCACTTCAAATGCAACTACATGTTTGGCAATGACAGATCAAGTAGACGATATGAAAATGCCAACTACAGAGGCAAATTAAATTGAGACCAGAAACAGGAAAGTTTTGTGTAAAAGAAGATCAGGAACTTCTAGAAGTTCTCAAACTACTGTAAGAAAAAAAGTAACATTCCCGAGAGACAGATCTTATAATACACGAGAAAGAGAAGTCAGAACGTGGAGAAGCAGCAGAGGAGCTTAAGGAGCATTGCTTTTGTTCTTCTGATGGAGTTTCACCAATAGAGATAGTAGATATTTCAAACATGTCTCATATCAAGGGTTTGAGTTAACTGCTGGTCCAACTTTCATCTTCATGTCTTTTGACGATGAAGCAAAGTGGTATTATCTGGGAAGCTCATTTTAGCTCAATCTGTGCCCTGGATTGTGTTGGGGGCTTTTTTTGCCTCTCAAATTGATTTTTTTGTCTCAAGATTCACTGTCAATGAAAATTTTGACATGAGATCTTAAAAAGGCGATTGCTTTTATTACATTTTCATTCAAGCATCATTTTCCATGCACACTGTTCTTTCTTGAATCCTAAGAGGTTTAGGATTCAAAGACATTGAATAACATTTGTTTATTGTACATCTGCAATAATAGATGTCTATAATAGATTTCTAAAATATAAATAAAATAACTGTTCTATTCAGAATAAACAACTACATACAGCAGCAATGATGACTGCTCCATTTCATCAGAACAAAAGCCATTGGTGAATGACTGTAGATTCTCCGTGTATATCTGCATATGTATGAATGTAAATATCTACATTGCAAAAAACAGTTTCACACAAATGCTCCAAAGCTTCTCTAAATGCATGTGTGCATGTGTGTGTATTCGATGCCGACTGATGCTGTGCAAGTTTTTTTTTCTCTGCTGTCTTGTCACATCTCCAAATATTCAGTCTATTTTTATATCAAAGAAGCTGTTCTCTGAGTATTCAGCTATTTTTCAGCTCAATAACAACCATCAGAATCATCACAGCGCAATCCTCCTGATTCAGAAAGAGATAAAGAAATGGTTTATCTTCTTTTTCTTTTCTGCAATAAGAACTTTGTGGTACCTTTCATCAGTGCAAGTAGTCCTCAAGATACGACCATTCAACTTTCGAACATTCGTAAATACGAACAACCGCACACAACGTCTGACTACTGTAGTCAGATTAAGATTTCACATGTCATGGACTTTAAACACCTTTCACTGGAGCACAGCAGACTGCATCCTACATTAGCTTAGTTTCTTCATCTTGTTAGCCAACGATCTCTCATTGGCTTTGATGATTGTCGGAAAACACAGCTTTTATTATCTCCTTTCCATACTCATGCATTGTCTCCTCCACTTATTTCTTTCCCTTTGCAAGCACTGCATTTTCCTCTACAAATCTTCTGAGATGTTTGACGGTCGTTTTCAATCTGATCATCTAATTTAGTGTTTACACAATGAGTTACGTTCAGCTGACAGACAAAGTAGTTCCTATGAAAAATAAGAGTGACAAACAAGCGAAAAATAAGAGAGAAATACATACTAACAAAGATACGAAAGGTAAAAGCGACCATATGTGTGTGTGCACGGTGGCACATGCGCACCACATCAACGGGGGCATGTAGCAGGTGTTGACAGAGGGAGCTCACTAACATTTAATGGCCAGCCTGGGGAAAGAGACAGTTCGCTTCATTTTAGCAATTTTTAATAGAAAACATTAAAGAACACAGATCAAGTTGGGACATTCATTCATTCCCCTTTTTATCCACTTTGGGGTTCCTGGAGCATATCCCAGTGAACTTACGGTAGAAAGGCAGGGAGCACTCAGAGTGCAACGCCAGTGCACTGCAAAGCCACATGAAAGACCAACAACCACGAATGCACCACTCACATCTACAGGCAAGTTGGAACAATCAGTTCACCTGAAGCAGATGTTTTTGGAGGTGGAAAGAAGCTGGAGAAGCCAGAGAGAACCCACATAGGGAGAACAAACAAAGTCAGCAGAGAAAGGGCCTGGCACCTTCTTGCTCTGAGGCAACAGCACTATTCACTGCCCCACCATGCCGCAGTGGGGGCAATATATTTCAAATACAGTGGAGTTTAAACATCTGGCAGCTGTGTGAAATTAATTAAAAGAGTATAATATTGGAAATTTAATCAGTTTAAATATAATAAAACTGTTCAAGAGTTTTATCTTTTGACCCATTATTAATGTTTCACCCTTATTTGTTCAAGTCAGCTTGAAATGACAAAGGTGAGGTCTTTTTGCTTCTGAGAATGGGATGACAGAATGCTAAACACAGTAAACAGTTTCAAAAAGATGACCAGTTGACAATGTATGTTGCTAGCATTTAAGAGCCCTAAAAAACAATCCATTAATTGTTATACCAGTGCACAACAACCACCAAGTCTGTGCCTTTTCCATGACAGAATTCACTTGAATTCAAAGAATTCACTGTGATCTGACATGTACATTGATGTGGAAAAAGAATTTCCTGTTTGGCAACAATAAATCTGAGTTTAAACCCTATTTTTCTGATCAGCCTGATTGCCATGTCAGGCTTACATGTCCAGAAAGACTCAACAGGTCGAGCTGAAGTTTAGTAGTGTATTTATCAATCCACATTAATTCAAAATTCTACAAAGATACCAGTGATACTGATTCAAAATGACACTCTGAGATTGCATTCCTCCTATGTCACTCCACCTTAAATCTATAGTCCCTTCACATTCTGACCCTTACAAGATGACTCCTTGACCATGAAAACCTACCCCTAGAATTTGGAATAGCCTTGGTGTTAATAACAGTTTGAAAAGAAAAATATTTATTAATGGTGACTATCTTCAGCATCTACTTCAATTACTTTCGAAGATTTGCTGGCTCCAAACTGAATCACAGTCTCAGCTACAATTTTATGTCAGTCTGTTGCACTATTTGTTATTGTAGTTCTTATTTATTTCCTGTTATTTTAACCCTGCGGCTGAAACAACAATGCAGCTACTGTATAGATTTTTACAGGTAAACAGCCTCCAGGGGACGCTCTAGCAAGGAGATGTTGGTTTTCTGCCATGTTACACACACAGTTCTGGAAGAAATTAAAGATAAAAAATTTTCAAATATTTCTGTGTACCATCTTTCTGTTTAAATATCTCATGTTACAACACCTCAACACCTGAGGCTTATAGACATGTGTGGCCTATATGCTGTATTTACAGTTTTTCTTTTCTCTTAAAATTTAGTTGGTGCAGCTTCTATTCAGGTGCGCTAATTGTCTGGAATTTACACACACACACGAACACACAGATACAGACACACACACACACGCACACACACACACACACACACACACACACATACATGTATATACAGCCAAGCAGTGCTTCAGGACACCCTCACTAGTTGGATACAACATCAGCTGAGACCAGATCTTGTTCTCTTTCACGGAGGAAAGACAAAGTGTGTGTAAGTGTGTGTAAGTGTGTGTGCTTGTCACTTTTATGTTTCTTTTCATACTTAATCATTGTTTACATAACTTATATATGATTAATTATGCACAAGCAAAGCATGCATATCTATTGATTGATTAAAAAAATATATTTTTTACAAGGCTGGAATGAATTAAAATACTTTTAGGGGAAAACATTTTTGAGTTGCTTGACGAGGTACTGCTGTGTATGTGAGTGTATTTTTTTTTTGTTTTGCTTTGTTCACAATACACACACACACACACACACACACACACAAACTCACACACACACACACACACACAAACTCACACACACACACACGCATACATACACATACTCACATACCACCCGATCTGGAATGTCTGAAAACATGTTGTATGGGCCCCATCCAACAACGAAAAAGAATCCTTGCAAAAAATCTGGCTCCAGATGCTGATCCGGATCACCACCAACATTTAATGTATCTCAGCTCTCCAAACAATATGACCAAACTCCAGTCCGAATTTCTGGCTATAGTCATGCTAATAGACAAACACGCTGCAAAAAATGCTGGTGGAAATATAACCTACTTGAGAAATGTAACAAATGTCAAACCTGCAACGCAGACTGCTAATGTACGATCACTCCTGACCAAAAAGAAGAAAATACAATGTTTCCTGTTTATAGGCTGTTCTGAATAAACAAATACATTAGCAATCCAAATGACTCTTTATTAAGTCTTTTACCACGGATTTAAAGAAAAACATTGGGGGCTCTCAGCCAGCATTGATTTTTGGCAGCAATTTCAAGTATTCTCAATTAGCCCTCATTCCCATTATGACTAATTACATACACACAAGATTGGGTCGAGTAGTTCGAGCTGCATTCTGGCACACCACACATACTTGATGCATTTATGCGTTTGAGCCAACAACAACACAGTTACCTAATATTTCTCAATAATCTAAATACGAGCAGCCAAATTAATTGTTCTGTGATTGTATTGTCATTGGTGCTCCTCTCTAACATATCACCTGTACGCATCGTCCTTCTCAGAGATATGGAGGGAGTGCTCAGCCTCCAGAGACAAAACTAATCTCACCTCAGGGCTAGTCATTCTCAGGAGTTGTCATGATGACAGATCTATCTCCCAATCAGGATGCCCTCTGCTCCACTACTAGAGCTAATCAAATAGCTTCTGGTGCTGTGTATGGCAGTCTGAACACGTGTATGTCTGCATATGATCAACAAGGAGTCTCCAGTGCAGCAGAATGGCAGAGTTATATTTCAGACGTGTGGTCAGAGGTCAATCCTTCCTGTAGCCTCATTACTATAGGCCCATGTGTTGAGACATCTGCTGGTGTCTCCCTGTGATTATTCAAATCTGTAATACAGTACATTTGAGAAAACCGGATCCTAGCTATGACTTTTTATTTTGTTTTCCTCTTTGTCAAGAGGACAGAAGCAGCTTTGTGTGCAGCAAAAAAAATAACTTCAGTGGGTCTATCCTCAACAGACAGAGATAACACACGTTTGTGTATCCACTATATTAAGCACTCACTTACAGCTGCTCTGGAGACAAGCAACTTTCCACTTGCACGGTCATGATTTATTACTAGCTGTGTGAAGAGGTAATCATATATGAGGGTTCAATTTCAATTTGACAAATCTCACGGGATGCTCTGCTCCTTCACAAAAAACCTTCTTGTCCTTCAGTCAGAGATCTAGGATGATAAAACAAGTGTGTTTACGCCATAAAATCTTCCACGTTGCAGCTTTATTGTAAAATCTGGGGTTGCAAGGCGAAACGCAGCTGAGCCACAACCACAAAGACAGAACAGACATGTAGCAGATACATCAAGCAGTCAATTTTGATGACGAACAGACAGCATATTCTTGGAAACAAAATAACAGTAATGATGGGAAATGGCTGAAAGAGCAGGTGAATACAGCAGGTTGGACATCTAGAGATGTCAGTTTTAGAATTAGACGGTGTGTACCACAATCTTAAATAGGTAAAGATGACAATCAGCCAATTAAACTGGAAATAAATTTCTACAAGAATCCATGACTTATAATGAAAAGTCATTAAGTGTAACAAAATGCTTTCAGCTGTTGTCAGCTAAAACCAAAATAAAATATTTCAACAGTATAAATGTTGACCCAAATTACAAAATAGTTATGATAAAGAGCTCTAGCTCTAAAACAGAAGTGACGTTTAATGAATATTGACAACAAAATCAATCCTGATTAGTTAAATCCACCACACTGCAAGAACTACCACATCATTAGTCATGCAGCTCATGATATCAGAGGCTAACATCATAACATCAGGCATGATGATGTCATTGTGACGTCAGCCTGTTTCTGACATCGCATTGGTTGGAAGTGACACATGTTTTCGAGATTTGGACAAAAACTTGCCCACTATAAAAATAAACAAACAAACCCAGGAAAAAAAAAAAAAGGTTCCAAGCATGAGCAGCATAGAATTCTAACTTTTACACATTCACTCGTGTGTGTGTGTGTGTGTGTGTGTCTGTGTGTGAGACGTACTTTGAGAGTCACACCTGCAACATACACTCACAAACACGTTCTGGATTCACACTTATGTATAACAGCATGGTGAGCTAGCTGACAACCAAGGAAAGGCTCACCTGATGCCTAGCCACCTGCCATGTGTCCGTCTGCTGAATACACTGTTACTACAGAAACAGTCATGAACGCACATGCCTGATTTAAATAAACACACCAAAAAATAAAGGTTCCAAAGAGAAACATGCACATGGATAAACAAAAAAACAATCGAAGCAATAACAGATATAAATGAGAAATAGGCCTCATTTACCCACTAATGGAGAGCAGATGCTTGAAAAGTATCAATAAATACGTATATAAAGCATGGACTTATTCCACACTGAGGGTCCAGAAAGCAGAAAGCAAGCATTTCTCAAGTATTTCAAGTATTTCTATAACTCCTCTGCCTCTTTTACTTGCAGCAGCATCTTGGATCCAAGAGTAAGATTAGGCTCTATTCATCATGTATTTCTGACCCTAATAGATACCATAGCTTCTGTTTCATTAGGAAGGCATCAGCTATTTAACACAAAGGGCCCCTACCTTTACATCAAAGTGGCAATTATATTCTTATTGAGGTGGCATTTGGTTTTCTTTCTTCTATTCCACTCTCAGTTTGAAGCCAAGGCCATAGCTGTGAATCTATGCTGCCGTTTTCTGAGCATGATGATAGGAGAAGCAATCCGGAGAAGATGATGACACTGCTGTGCAGAATTAATTTCAAGGTTACGCTAACTCTCATCAAGCCTCTTAATAAGCATGGGATTTCAGTCTTTCCGCGCCGTGCGTGTCTTAGTGACTGGTGGAGCAGCAATCCGCCCTCTGATATAGGGGGGGACGGCAGGGGTGAATGGAGGAGGGTGGCGGGGGGTTGGTACATTTTTTCTAGCTGGACTGAGATATGTTTTCTCAGCAACGAGGGCGCATTCATGCAGATCTTCACCTATTCAAAAATAAAAGGCGCACAACGACACTGACACATATAATATTTGCACAATTCTTATTTGTAGGGGCGTAAATTACGCGCCGGAGGGCGGTCACTGTTGCTAGTAGAGACAGGTGTCTGTCTTAAATGCCCATATCGATTCTTGACGATCATTATAAACACTAATTCTCCTCGCACTGGCTGTGAAATCCATCCATTGTTGTTGTAGCGATCACCGATTCGTTAGGCGGAATGCGACCCCCGCGTTACGACTTTACGAAGGTCCGAACTTGCCTCAGCAACAGACAATAGCTGCACAGTCCCGTTTATTTCTCCCAAGCGTCACACACACACACACACACACACACACACACACACACACACACACATACATACACTTACCGTGATGGGATGGAGCTGAGCAGCAGAGAAAAGGAGACTCCATGAAAAGAAGAGGAGCTGAAAGGGATCGAAGGGAAGCAGGGATCAGTCCCACTACTACTACTCCATCGGTTCGACGGAGCGGCCGTCGGTTTGTGATGAGGATCACGCAGCGTGTGAGAATGGATGCTGTGCTTTGTTGGGGGGGGTGGGGGGATGAGGTGGGGGGGGGGCGGGGACAAGACGCGTACTCAGGTCCAGTGGAGCGTACTAAATTTTGTGTAGGGATGTTGCGTTACAAGACGGCAGTCTAATAAAGTATCTGTCAGCCCCTTCTCTAGACTGTAAGGTCTTACAGGATCCCTCCAGTTTCTGCTTTTTACATCCCTTCAATCTTCAACCCTGCTTCCCGTTCATGGAGTTCCACGCGTTCCCGTGGAAGGATGACGGTTTGATTGAGTTGATTGAGGCTTCTGCTTTTGCAGATGATATAGGTGTGTGGAGATTTTTGTATATGTAAAAGGCCAAATTTGAATGCATTGTTCAAATGCATTCAAATTTGGTCAGTCTTTTTATTTAATATCTATCTATCTATCTATCTATCTATCTATCTATCTATCTATCTATCTATCTATCTATCTATCTATCTATCTATCTATCTATCTATCTATCTATCTATCTATCTATCTATCTATCTATCTATCTATCTATCTATCTATCTATCTACTTACCTACCAATCCATCCATCCATCCATCCATCCATCCATCCATCCATCCATCCATCCATCCATCCATCTGTAGCAGACCTTAACTGGCCCGTTACATTTATAATGACAGCGACGAGTTTATGATTGTGGGGAATGGTAGAAGAACCGGAGGAGACGCGGAGCAGATTTTTTTTTTCTGTAACATAAAAAATGGGGCACATCATGTGAGGGCTGGGGTAACGCTGGCATCCCCCTCTCTCCAGACCTCCAGCACGAGGATCCGTGCTCAATAATTTTCCCGCTGGAACACAACCAAATCGCCAAATCCCAAACAACGTAACAATGAAATTTGGGAAGTTCATTTAAAAAATATTTATGTAAATACATTTATAAACTGTTAGCAGCACCCAGCAGTGGCTGGGTGGTAGAGCCAAGATTGGCGGTTTGATTGCGGCTCCCGCCCAAAAACACCCGTAGTGTGAGGTGACAGTGGGAGGTATCAGCTCACCTCCGGAGCACTGTCAAGGAACCCTTGAGCAAGGCACCGTCCCCCTCACAAGCTGCTCATTTGAGCGCTCCACAAAGGGGCTGTCCGCCACTCTACCTCCCATTGCATGTTTGGAGGCCCCTTTTGTGTGGTTGTGTGTATTACAGGGGCTTGTACACACTAATTTGTGATTGACTTAACATGTGCATTCTTAATGTCCCTTCGGGGATTATAAGAGTATAGAAAATTAAAAATATATAAATGTATGCTTTATGTATTCATCTATCTATTTTTTATGTTTATCTAGGATTGTTCTTACTAGGGCGGTAAAGGTTCCATATTTAATATGTCTGGGCTGAGTGTTTGTCCAACATCAGTGTGTATTTCTTTATACAGTCTGGTGTAAACATTTCATTCTTTGTTTGCCATTAACTCTGTACCATAAAGAAAATAAGTAAGTAGGTTGACAAATAAAGGAAGTTTTGTTTTTTTTCAAGCACAGTGTGTACATCAATAAATAGGAAATGTATATACATAACTTTCATTGTAATTGACTTCAAAATGAAAGACACGACTTTAAAACAGGTAACCTATATCAGTATTACATATAATACAACAGGTGATGTATATAATTAGAACATGTAGTGTAATAGTACAGTTTAAGATGGGAAAGCAGTCGGCTCAGCCAATGAGGTGAGGACATCCTGAGATAAAGGACAATTACTGCATCTCTGTAGGCATATTTGTTTGCTTGTTTGTTGTTGATGGTTTGTTTGTTTATTTGTTTGTGGGTATTTAACACAAAAAAGATTAAATCACCTGGTATGTTGGTTAAACATTAGCATCATATGAGACCTACATTCATAATGGCAGAAATAAAAGGTGTGTCTGTATGCAGGATTTAAAGAAAAATAAATTAAATATTAAGTGTCTGAGTCTTGACGCAGATGTCAAAGCCTTTGGCATCTTTATGATGTCTGCATTTTGACAAACTATCCCTGCAGAGCTAAACTTTTTTTATTTTCAAAATGTCTTTAAAAACATCATGATTTTGTGGATTTTTTGAAACAGAAGTCACTCAGTGATGAGTCACATTTTTAGCTGCGCACTGATGCTTCAGAACAGTGTTTTCATAGGTCAGGTGATGAATGCTCCAGAATGCCTATCTACTAGTGAGAGACATCGAGGAGGTGGAAGTATAGGAAGATGGGTGTTTTCTGCATCTGGCGTAGGTGAGATGGTAGGATGCTAAAAGTTCACTGAAGCAAATAAGTACAAAATATTTTTTGAAAAATAGTGTTCCAAGCCTGAACAAGTTGGGTAGTGGAAAAAAAGACAAGACCTATTTTTTTATAAAGTAATACTAATAGAAACAGTATGGTTTAAGCATCATTGTCATCATTATCTGCTAGTGATGTTTTGGATTGTTATAGACATATTTTACTACATGCAAAAAAGTGGTATACACATCTGTTATATAGTGCCTTGCAAAAGTATTGGCCCCCAAAAAACTTGTTGACATTTTGCCACATTTCAGGCTTCAAAACTTAAAGATAACAAACTGAAAATATTTTTCAAGAATGTGAGACACAATCGTGAAGTGGAACCAAATTTATTCAACATTTTATATTGTGTTTACAAATAAAAAACTGAAAAGTAGGATGTGCAAAAATATTGGCCCCCTGTATAGGGGGCACTGTATTGAGGCACTCTATAGATCTAATACCACACACATCTTATCTCAGAGATCTACATCTACAGTCTCTCTTTTGTGACCCAAGAAGTTGTGTCTTCAGCACTGTGAGAGCACTGCTGCCAAAAATGGGGCAGACACTCTAAAGTGAAACCAGTGTGCCCAGCTTTCCTACAAGACATTACAGAAGCAACACTGGTGTGTTCAGTGATCTAGATTTATGGAGCACGCTACATTACACTCTGCACTCAGGCTCCCCCTCTTCAAATCCTGGTCGCCTTCATCCCAGTTCTTTCCCTCTCGTTTTCCCTCATCTCTCATCTGTGGCCCTCAGTCACATTAACCAAACAGCAGAAATAGTGATGTTACTGTGAAATCAAGATATGCCCACTCAGCATCATTTATAAGTGGTCATAGTGCTGAATGAATGTGGAGATGAGGTGGATAAATGTTGTGGGAACTGCAGGGGCTTCCATCGGCTCTTAAAATCCCAGTGGTATCCCAGAGCACCTGGGCTAGGATTAGAAGGTTGTGTGGTATAAATGTAGTGCAGGTTAAAAAGGTACCTAAGTACTGTTGAGCAAAGCATTTAACTTCTGCTTACCCGGCCGATCTATGAAGTTGCTGGTTCTGCGATGGTGGTAACGTTTCTGTCAGTGCTATACTATATATGTTTGCATACATGAGTGCATGAGTGTCAATAATGACATGATAAGAGTAAGCATTCAATTTAGTAAAGACAGAATTTTGAAAATCATTTTTTGATATAAGCATCTTGTCATCTTTTCTGTATCTGTATTTTATTTTATTCATTCACAAACATTTTCAATAGTCATTTTTGTGTTAATGATATACTGATAAGTTAATTTTTTATAGATTACTTTTCTCTTGATTCTACTTTTACCTTTTCCTCTGGACCTGACACGTGAGAACCAAGCCTGTTGGCTGAATTATTACTTGAGAGCATGATAGTGTCATAGTCTAGTCCATCAGCTAGAAACAGTAGAATGATTTGAATTAATTATTAAGCAGCAGACAAGATTAACATCATTTTTCTCCTCGATCACATCATTTTTCCATATGCTGAAGTGAAATTAAAAGAGAATCACTTTGATGAAATGAAATAGAACATCATCACTTGAATTGGTTTTGTTAGCATGGTGTTTTTTGACCATGTGGAAAATCCAAATGTGTCTGCTGGGAAGTAGTGATGATTTATGGAGGGGCTTCCATTATTCATTCTGCTCCCATTCTAACCACAAACAGTTAAGACTGCTTGTATGTCTTTCAGTGATGACTTATTTTTAGAGGTTTCTTTTTGATTCAAATTCTACTTGTGTTCGTGACAGATGTGATTGATGACAATTGTTCATGGTCAGTGTGCCTTGTGGTGTCAGATAAAAATCACCTTGTCCTGAGTTAGCTGTAAAGAAAGAGCAAATTCTTTGCATTACACCCATTCTACACTCCCAGTCTACTCCTGAAAAAAGCAAAAAATAAAACCTGATCATCATGCTGTTTGTTATTTCATAAAGTAAGAAATCTGTTCTTCACATCTCTGGCTATTTTAACCTAACTGTCAATGCTTGTTGAGTTTTATAAGGAATTCCACCATATTCTATTTTTATGTCAGCACTGTTTAGTTTTTCTCAGAGAAGGAGCAGCAGTGAATGATGGCTCATCGGGGTCATGGAAGCAAAGTGTAGCTGCTCTAGCTCCCAAAATTCTTCTTCTTGAAAGTCTGTCATGGGAAACAGATGAAAATGAAGATGTAAATATGTTGTTCATATTTTACTTTCCCTACTGATATTAATGTTAAATATATACAATTAACCAGTTGGTAATAGATCTTAGAGGATGTGACTGACACTCGCCATTGCCAAAAGTGTGACATCTAAAGATGGGGTTCAGCTGTTACTGACCTCAAGAGAAACATGACATGCAGTGAAGCATTTAATGCATTAAACTGAAGAATTACACTGAGCACATATGCAGCTTGTCAGTAGATCATATGTACATTGGCCCTCGGGTCTATATGTACTGTATGTACATAGAGAGGAACTTTAGGTCTTTCATTACATCACACATCTTGTCATGCTTTGCTATTCTGTCACACAAATTTCACACAGACTCAATGATAATGTCAATTTTCCTCACAATACATTTACAACAAAAGCATGTTGGGAAGGAAATGATCAGAGCAGCACAAACCAACATGTTTAATCATTGTTTCATGTGGTGTATATATCAGTGACATGCAGTCAGGGGAGGCAGGTGAGGCACAGCCTCACTTGCCATCATGAACGAAAAAAAATGGAAAATGGAAGAAATAAATTAAATGATTATAATTATCCAGTGATGTGTACAATAGAGGTATTTTCCATTCAACTTCACCAATTTTAAATTATTTTTACTCAATATCGCCAAATGTTCATATTTACCGCTGAAATACTGAGAAGAGACCTGTGCTGAGGCACCAGCCAGTCGAGCCTCACCATGGATTGCGTAATGACTCAGATAGCTGTGCTGGTAGCTAAACAGTGAGACTGTAATGCTATCTCTCTATATGTCGCTACTAAATTGTTCAAACATGTTTGCTCTATGAAATAAATTTCAAGAGTTTAGTTAATGTGCAGTGTTTTTTTTTTCAACAATTGTATGTGTGTAACGTTTGTCTTAAGTTGAGCGATTGAACTGAGTGAGACACACAGTTCTCCCGCCTCAGGGTAGAAGGCGCTGGTGATCTCAGGGATTCTTCTCAGGACTCCTAAGACACACATACACACACACACACACACACACACACACACACACACACACACACACACACACACACACACACACACACACACACACACATGCATACATACATACATACATACATACATACATACATACATACATTACAGTATGTACACACACATATGCAAAATATTAATATAGTTTATATTCCACGCATGAACAGATGGGCAAAAAAGAGTAAAAGAGAAAGGGGTGAAGTGAGGATGTGAAGGCAAAAACAACTGGATGTGGTTGCCATGACAGAAATGTGTGTAATTACATTCATATTGTAGACTATTGAAAAGCGACATCGACGAGAAATGTCAATTCAAAATACTTCAAAAAAATGAATACTCTACTCATACATATCATTAAAGAATCTAGTGACAGATAGAATTAGCATGCAATTTTAAAAATTGAAAGGATATTCTAAGTATTGGATGGACTACCGATAACATCAAAATAGCCAACAGGTTAACTAGTTTGTTTGTTTTTTTTCTCATTATCTCTGTAATAAACCTCACTTTGACAAAAAATATGATTCACCCAAAAATATCACTTTGAACTGATAGAATTTGTTTGGATTCCTGTGACAAACTGCTAAAAGTGATGTGTCACACTGTTCCCACACAATCGTATAAATGTCTGATAAAGGCAAACCCTACATTGTTAATGCAGACGGTGTGTGCTCTTCCAGCCTGCCTGGTAATTTCACTACATTTCTACATTTTGCGAAGCGAGTCATACTCACACTCTAGACCTCCCTCTTCAGCAGATTCACAGCAGCCATGACTTCTGTCTGCAGCACTCTTTTAAGTGCCTCAGTGGGTTTCTAAAGACTCTTTCTCACTCATTCTCCTCACTATAGTCTATTTGAGTAAGTGGCAGTATTTGTGCCACCATCTACCTATTAATGGAGTTTCAGCTTTCTGCTGAGGCTGCTTCTCTGAGGCTGTGTGTGTGTGGTTGTGTGTGTGTGTCTGCGGCCCCATTATTAAAGGAGCTTATTGATCGGACGGTGTTTGGTTTCTCTGTGGCTCCTAAGTGGTGTGCTCGTTTCTATGGTAACATAACAGGCCATGAAGCATTAGCCTTGACTGATATCAGTTTTGATACGTTTCAACCTGCCATTCACATACATTTAAACACACACACACACAGCCTGAAGGTCAGACAATGGAGTCGTTTCAAATGCATTACTCTCTGTCTGTTCCAAAGCCACCCAGAGAATCACACTTTAACTGGCAAGACTGAATGTGATGTACATGCGGACAAATGCAGCTTGAAGTGATCTCACCTTATTTCTCAAAATGTTCAGACTGACCTTACACATGTCACAGTACATTCACTCGATGGATAGTTTGAAGGATGTCACCATAAGGAGCATCACAATAAAAGAATTTGTCCTTCGCCCTGGAATCTCATGCTTTCTTCATTAAAAAATAGAGAATCCTCACCTTGGGATTTCAGTATGACAAAGGGTTTCATTCACATTTAATAGATAAGTCTGGTGTGTGTTAGGTTGGTGCAGGAGGAGTAATTGTGGAGTGAGGATGTACGATTCCACGTAAAGAGGAGAAATTTGCCTCCTGGTAACATTTTTTTCACTGTGCTCCATGTTGCATCATTTTGGTTGGCATTTAAATGTTAGCCACAGATTTTAAGGAAGGGCCACAAAGTGGATGGAAATCTGGAAGAGCATTTTGTGCAATCTGTCTTTCGGACCCGTGGTGCACTGGCGTTGTGCCCGGAGTTTCCCCCGCCTCACGCCCTCAGTCAGCTGGGATAGGCTCCAGCTCCCCGCGACCCACCACAGCAGATGAAGTGGTAGAAAATGAATGAAAGAATGACTGTCTTTGGGGCTATGCAAAATTAATGGTCAGTAAATACCTCCAGAAAGACTTAGCATCTGTGAATTAATGTGATTAAATGCAGACACCTGGAACTGGAAACATAATGAAGCATTAATTTAGATCCATTAATTAATATTTTTATGTAAGTTCATACATATGGTTGAGATTGAGCAAATGAGCACTAAAAACAGCAACAATTTAAAAAAAAATGTCCACACACAGCCTGTATTCGGTGGGAGTCACGATGATCTGCTGCTATAAATAACTTGGCTCAGGGGGTTGTCGTGGCAACCAGCAAACTGATGCCAGAGTGAGAATGCTCAACTCCTTGAAGAGGAAAGTGCATCCAATAGAGGGAGGATGCAAAAGAGAGGATAGGACTAAGGCATAAAATGGAGATTTAAAAACTGATGAACAGAGATGGAGGAGAAATAATTATATTGAGGAATGATGTGAAGAGGAGTAAAGCTTTAAAAGATAAGATAGAAGAGTGAAGGTTTTTGGTGCATAAATAAAAATCACCAGTAGTGATAAAATAAGAATGAAGGGAGCAAATAAATGGGGTGAAAAAAGAATTAGAATAAAATCAAGGAGCATGGCTTGATGAGGGAAGGACCAACGAGGGGAAGGAGGGCATGCAGCAGTAGAATGGCTAAGGAGGACACAGGAAGGAAGAACAGAGGGGAAGATTGAGGGAAGATGATATGAAAAAGAAAAATGCACAGAGGCAGTATGCGTTACTTCCTGCCTTGTTTTGCTCAACGTTCCTCACACTGAATGCACATGAAGCCAATAGTGTTAAATTTATTTTAATTGCGTTGCGGAAGGTCCATGGCTCCATTGTCAAGCCTGTTAAAGAAATGTTTGGGGTCAAAAGACTTGACTGACTGGATATCTCCAAAACAAGTCTGATTGTCCAACATCAGCGGCCATTTAGACTTATGCTTTTTTGAGTTTGGTCATTTGCACAAGATAAAGTGGATATTGTATAGTTTTGTCTCTGCAAGCAAGCTTTGCATGACCCATCAGTGCGTTTGTTATTAGTTATCAACTTCAACTGATCACAGTCATGATGTTAAGTATGGGACGAAATCAGGTGAGGTAAGAAATTCTGCAAAAATATTGAGGTAAAAGTACGCAACACCAATTTTTGTTTTGACTCAGTTATGTTTACTGACCTAAAGTACTTAGCTTTGGTCATGTTTGAATTTGTAACTTTTAAATAATGTACAAACGTATTTAAAACCCAACAATGACCTTCTGAACAAAGTCATGGGGATTGATTTATTCATCAGTTTAAATATGAGGATGCAAGTCCCTACAGTCAAGTAAGAAATTTGGGTAGCACATTAATGTCAAAATCTTGGACTTTGTGCCTGCATATTTTTTCTTGAAATGCTCTTAAGGACTATCTACGATTATGTTCATTTTATCAAAAAATAAAACAAAACAACAAAAAAAAAAACCAGTATCTAAAAGCATCCACTCTTCCCTTGGTCAAGCTGGACTGATGCTCCATCAGCCTCCATCACCTCCTGGACTCCCTAAAAGACTGTCTGGTGTAATATGTGGCACACTGCTGTGCGCATTGACACTAATGCTGACATGAAGCCTTAACAGGATCACAGGGAGAGGAGGAGGTGGGTCACGGCTGGGAAGCAAGAGAAAGCAGAGATTTGAATTGATGTGCGAAAGGGGGTGAAAGGGGAGAAGGAAATGTTCAAATGAGTGGAAAATATCACCGAGGAGAGGTGAGAGGGGATTGAAGGCCAGAAATATGGTGCATTTGAAGGTAAAATAGAAGAAAAGGGAGACATGTGAGACAACAGAGGGATGGTGGGAAAACACAGACATCCGTGGAGGATGTGGGCTTGGTGAAGAAAGGGAACGGGGTGCTGGGAGGATTAGTGAGGCAAGACAAATGCCCAGTGTTGCAGACAGAACAGAAGCTTTTCATCTTTACCAGCCATAAATCATCCCTCCCTCTCGGCTGTTTTTTTTCCCTCTCTGTCTTGCTTTATCCGTTTGATCATAAACACAGTTGGTGGAAAATCCTCTCTGTTGTTGTTGCATCTGTTTATACATCTCTCTTCATCTGTCATTTTCTTTCCATTTCTTCAGCTACTCCTCAGCTTGTCTACAGCATCTCTTTGGCTCTCCACCTCCATCTTTTGTCATATATATCCATTTGAAGATAGTGAAACGGGGATTCCCAAAACAGATCTCACAAGAATGAACACTGCAAATTTAAGCAGTGAACCTTGTTCCTATATCTGTTTGAACTTCTTGCTGAAGTGGAGTATGGGAACAGGATGCTATTAAGTCTTCCCACTGATTGCTGAACTTGCACTTCATCATAACCTCATGAACCTGAGGGCAAAGCTGAGATCCCAGGGGGATATAATGTGAGCTACATTCTATGGGTCACATATGCAGACTGCTTTGGATTAAAGTTCAGTGTCCTTTTAAAATATAAGTGATCACAAAAGCCATTAGCCATGCCACACACTGCAGTGCACACACAAGGATAACAAGTTAGCTATGAGGATTCATTTCTGGAAAGGAAAATAGGCTTTTTAGATTATAGCTTCATTACAGTTGCTGTGGATGGTGAATAAAAGACTAATTTGATACATTACTACCAATTCTGAAACATGAATTCCAGTTTGTTGTGATGAGGGCACATTTTTAAACCTCACTAAACATCCAACAAAATGAAATTGAGGATGCAGCGCATATACATTCAGTTATACAAGAATACTAATTCTTAAACCAGATGGGGCTTTCTTTATCGCCGAAGAAGTCCTCGAAATACAGAGAAATGGACTTTGTTTATTAATGCCTATTAAGGATTATGATGTGATTATTGAATGTGAAAGGGGACACTTGTTTGCTCATGAATTATTTTTGTTTGTTTCAGATTTTACCCTCACAGACTCATTGAAGAAGCTCCAGCATAAAAATTTAAGTGATCAAGAATTTGAAATACTGTATAGTGAAATATAGCGACGTACAAATAATGAACCCGACCCTTTTTCTGACCATCGTTACGACACAACTTGCCTTGATAAAAACCAAAATATGCAGTAACCTAATTTCTACTCTTTAACATTAAGCAAGTTCATCATAATTCTAATCTCATCTGAAAACCTATAGCCTGACCTGAAAGCAAATGGAGCACCAAAAAGGTCATCCAACCTTTTCCTAATGGGACTACACAAGTAATATCAGCAATTTCACATGCAGACCTGAGGGTGCACTCCGAGAAAGTCAGCTGTTTGCTGGCCTAAACAATTACAGAGAAACACACACACACATGCGCGCGCACGCACACACACACACACACACACACACACACACACACACACACACATACACACACACACAAACAAATATATACAGCATACAAACTGAACACAGACAAAGATGAGCTCAGCTGCCTATTTGTGTGATTAAGTCAGTTTAAGGTGAAGCAGCCAGAATTCATCTCCATTATAGACTCAGAGGGCTAAAAGCTGGAGGGAACACCGTGACTCAGAATCACAAACACACACACACACACACACACACACACACCCACACACACACACACACACACACACAAACACACACATACACACACACACACACACACACACAGGGGATGGAGAAAAACAAACATATCAGCACTGGAGTTCACTCAGGGCACGGAAGTGTCCAAAAGGAAAATATAAAAATTTCTGTAAATACAAATACTACAAAACTTTATACAATTTGGCTTGAGATTAAATGCACACAATGGGTACACATGATCCCCACACAGAAGAATTGAACCATGATTTTAAGAAAAAAGAAAGAAATGCATAAGCCACAGGGATCAATAATTGAGATGTTAACGTGCAAGAGAGATAAATAATAAAATACTTTTGTTTTTCTTTCACCCTCACTGTTTTTCTTACCTCCTCCTTCTCTCGTCTTTTGTCTCCTCACCAACCAGTTTTACAGGCCAGTGAGCAAAGTGCAAATGCCGTGCAAATCTAACATCCAACTATTTGTACATAAATACCTTCCATGCCATGACATTCACATGCTAAAGGGCTCTTTTATAGTTTGATTGGTTCTGATGCTGCAAAGGTCACTAGTGTCTTACCAGCACTGACTGTCATCACAGGCTGCTTTGTTGATCCCATCAAAGTGACCCCATTCTAAGACGTACTGTGAGTTTATTTTACAACATCGGGTCCATAAAATTACCAATTGAAAAGACCACCAATGGTAAATCAGCAGATTATACATTGTACAAAATCCAAAATTCAGTATTGGTTTTGGACATAAAATATATTAGCATCACAGGTTGGTGGCTTTTAATTATTTTCTTTTGTGTCATTCTGTGTTTTAAAACTGAATTGACCCATAGTACACTGACTGGGTTTTATTTCAGTTCATTCTGTCAATAATTTTCTACTGATGGCTATTTTCATCACTGTATTGCTATGTTGCTCGACTGCCTCAGAGGCTAACTTTACACACTCCTGTCAAATTAGACCTTACAATTCAGACCATGTGAGTACAATGGAAGTCAGTCTGAAAAAAATAAAAAAAGTGGGAACCATAATAGTTAAAGGGGTCTTCAACAGCAGCGAAGAAATAGAGTATAGGATGTGATAAACTGATGAACAGTAGTTGTTAGCTTACATAACCTAATTGCTTGACTTATTCATTCTATCATACTGTTTTATTGGGACAGTGGAAATATGCATCAAGATACAC